>KK114912.1:325322-367021 GCA_000611955.2 Stegodyphus mimosarum | reverse complement strand
TTTTTTTTTTTTTTTTTTTAAGAAAAAGAAGGAATTACGTCATTTTTCTTTTTTCCCGATGAAACGCAATTTTAGATTTGTTCTTATCGTCAAATTAGTCAGTCATTCAAAAGTTTTTATAAATTACCTTGAGAAACTAAACAAACGTCTAGATTAGGTGAAATATTAGTTTGTTATTCAAACTCAAGCATAAAATATTTACCGCAATGATACTAAATTTTTAGTAATCACACCAGAATTATTGAACATAACAAAAATACGCTAAGAAATATGTTACGAGTAACTCAAAAAGAACCTTGACTGGCTTCAAGAATCTTAACAAACATCGTAAATCGAATGACAGATTTTTGCATAAACATAAACAAGAGCAATTTACATCTGACCTACATCGTGACGAATAGCAGAATAATTTGTTTGTTCGCCACTCCAGTATCAGCGCCAATTGTGCGTAAACTTAAATGACGTAGAACTTGATTTTCATCTTCTGTGTTGAGATCGGCAGAGGAAACATTTACGGAGTTTTAACTACTAACAAACATCATTTACGGAAGCCTTCAGAAAAAATAAATAAATAAATAAATAAATAAAAAAGCTTATCTGAACTGCCGTTGTTTTGTCACTATGCGAGAAACATGCATATTCACAACATGCAGATTCTTCATCATTTAATTTCTTTAACTACAATACAGGCGATTATATTTGGTGGCAACAAATTGAAAAGCGATACACCGTTTATAGTGATTCCACGCAAAATGGTGTTTCAAGACTATTAGCCCATTCAGGACTAATATCACCTTTGGGCTAACAAATTGTTGAAAATTTTTTTTGTCTTTTTCAAAGAGCAGTCGAAGCATTTTCAACAAAGTCACGTTTCTGAATTATATCTGGAAGGTCATTAATTCTTGAAATAATTTAAAAGTAGGTGCCAAATAAAAATTTAATAAAAATTATTAATTAAAGTCTGTTAGTGCAATAAAGTAAAAAAAGTTTATTTTTATATATTATTAAGGATTTTGTATTTATTTTAAAATTGCTTTATTTTCCCATGCAACGCAGACGATTTTTTGAAGAGAGATACGTCGGAAAAGTAAAACTAAAAGAGCGTGTGCATTTAATATTTAATAAATAAATATTTCGTAATTGCTGGTACCATCCACAAATACCGGGAAAAATCGACGTTTTACCAGAGTATTCTAGTAAATAATTAAAAAGATTATAAAAGCTGAATTAAAACACCTCATCTCAGTTGTAGCTGTTTTAAGCGAAATGTTCGTTTACTTAATGCTGTGACTGATTGTAGCGAATTCGCTGCGAGATTGGATTAACTTTATCTGTTTGGAATTGAATCCTGTTTAACGTATGAGATATTGCACGAATCTCTCTCTGAGGAAATATTTCAGAGGTTTGTTTTATTTCTTGTGAAAAAGAATAAATTTTGTTAAATTTTTAACGACTGGTGCATTCAATCCATTACGAACCCGTACGCACGCAACAATATATTTCTTTTCTGTTCTAAATTCTTCCGGCGGCAGGCCATGCAAGAGGTTAATTTAAGAAGATTTCGCTGTTAGATATGTAAGAAACGACTGCTGATTCGACACCCTTCGTAGGAAATCCGCACCTAACGCACTTTCCTGTTTCACCTCCTCCCTATCCCCCTTTTTTAAGAATGGCGTGTTTATTTTTTCTAACCTGAAACCACAGGTCTTCACTGCTAAGATACTACAATCCGGAATACTATATTCACAAAAGGGTTCCTCCCTTCCCGCCGACATAGCAAAAAGTATCTGAAATAAGACACTAGCTGAACACAGAAAGCGACTACGAATGTCCTACACATCCAAAATGAAGACTTAAAATTTCCAAGAATTTCGCTCATCACACCTGTACCTTATTAGTCCAAAGGGGCGCCCTGAAGGGCTATTCATTTCGTTCTGGCATTTTGCACTGAAAACTATAAACGGCGAATCACTTTTCGAATTGTTTCAAATATTATATTTAAGGAAATTAAATAATCCTGCACGAATGTACGTATGTTTCACGCATGTGATGAAACGACGGTACCTAGAGCCATCAAAATTTGAATAACGTACGTTTCCACCCGAATATGGGCACCTGAAAACAGACATTTGGAATTTGTTTTATCGATTTCACATTTTATGACACTTCAACGAATTTTTGGTAAACAAACTAAACGATTTAAAGCGAGCAATGGCAACACTGTACGGGGGGAGGGGAATTTTACCTCCAGCGTGCGAGACTCTGCACCGGAAATTCTAAGGATAGGTTCATTTTAAAATTATTTTGCGATATTGCTGTTGAACTGAATTTTATGGTTTGAGTTACGTAGAACATAATATTTAATAAATAAAGATAACCCACAAAACGTTAAAAAAAGCCTCTTTGGACGTAATTTAAAATCTGAGTTTTGTTTTCCTTTTCTTTCTATTTTTGGGGGGGGGACTTTTTTTTCCGAAATATGAGTTCTACCGTATGAGCATGGACTGCCAAACGTTCGGATTATCAACATTTTACAGGAATTAAAAAAAATGTAAATAATTTATTCTTTTACAAGCTGAACATCTAAGAACATATATAGCATACAGAAACTTTAGAATGAATTGTCATCCTAATCAAGCTTCAATATCATTCACATTCTTCAAATGGCTCGATAGCTTTCAGGGAAAAGTGATCTCATACGATAGGTTCACATGCACATACAGACTTAAAAATATATATATATATATATAAATAAATAAAAATAAAAAATTTAAAAAAAGTGGCAGCAGAGGCACAAAAATAGAACCGATCACGTCATTTGATAAACTACGTGAAAAGTATACAGCGCGCATTCTTGCATTTCCGAAAACATCCGTCAAACGTGAAATATTTGTTCGCTGCAAATGCCTCAACTAACTGTAACCGAGGAAGAGAGAGAGAAGTTATTGTAATTTTATTTTTACTCCGGGTCTTCCGCATTCGAATTGAAAAGAGAGAAGAATCTGGCAACGGCAAGCGAACAAAAGCGCTAATGAACTAGGAGGCACCTGCTTTGCATAATTATTCAATCAAAGCTACTTTGGCTGTCGCGCTCAATCCCTCTGTGACCCCCTCCCTGCGCCCACACCCCTCCCACCTACCAGCCAAGCGAAAAGCAAATGCCTTTTGTGACTCAAAGGACAAAAACACGCCTTTGTTCCACTGATAGATTTGGAGGATTTTTATATATATATATATATATATATATGAAATACTGTTCCTTTTTTTTCCTTCTTTTCGCCTCCAAATATAATCAGAAGTTAAGCCTATTTCAATGCAATGTGCAACAATGGTAGCTAGATCGTATAGAATAACGATTTCGAATATATAAACTTTTTTATGTTTATTATTTTATCACTGTAATTTTTTATCCACCCTCTTTTTTTTATGGGACTTTTGACCACCGGGAAGAAGGGGGGGAATCACTGCTAATTAAAATTTTCCAGTCATGTCAATGTAATGAGTATGTTCTTCAGGTTAACAACCGTAAACTTCATTGAAATATATCTATTTGATATTGACTATTATGAATTCGTAGCGCCAATATATAAACGAGTCAGAAATTAATAATACCGTATAGCCCCTTTTTCCATTAAATTTATCGTCCACAAATCGGAAAAGGAAATTTACAGGATTAATTACATTTCTGAATGACGGGGTTTTAGTAAGAACATAACAAATTAAAAGCAGTCATGGATAAACTACATGTAACTATCACAATATTATTTCTTTAAAAGAAAACCGCATTTCAATAAGAATACATATAATCTAATAATATATCTTCATTTCTACTTCCCTGTAACTTGAATCTCGCCCGTTTTTATGGTTGTTTCTACTACTCCTCAGGCCTCAAAATCGTCCATCAATAATTAGAGGAGGGAAATGTGCAGCCGACTTAACGAAATCGTAGACTGAATGTCAGTTTGTGTTTGCTTCGCTGTCATAGGTAGGCTTTTATATTAATCCGGCATTAAGCTCAATAGTTAGAAGGAAAAAGGTTCGGCATCGTCTTCGCAGGTAGTCTGCGACGGTTTGTTAGCAAGACGGATAAAATTTTCAGAATCTGGAGCTAAAAAGCTTTTATACATGAAGTTCGCGAATAATTTGTTTGGCATGAAATTTTATTTCTTATTTATACCAATTTAATCATTTATAATCAAACAATGTAGGTAAATCATCGCTGACATACTAATTTAATATAGCATTTCTTTATTCGCATGTTATTAAAATCGGATAAAATTTACCGTCTTCATTTAAATATCCGCGTAATAATGAAATCTGATCCGGAAAATTCTAAAATATCCAATTATGTGACGCTCCCAAGAGCTAAAAGCGTAACTTGCAGTAATACATCCATCCACTCTATCTAGACTGCATATCTGTTTGCTGCGTTTATATTACACGGGTGCAATTTCGTAAAATTCAGTACGATTCAATTCCCGAAGAGTCGTACCTTAATTAAAACAAGTTCTGAAACGTCAGACCTGATTAGAATCAGGCAAATAACATTCCCATCGCAAGTTAAAGTGAATGCAGCTTTTAGATGGAAGCAAATGATTAACAAAATTACATGAGCGTGAAACAGGTTATATTTCCAAAAGGGATAGCATTCGAAGCGGAATTACAGTTTAGAACTTTTCGTCCATTACACGTTTCGCCATTTAACGTTAAATTCCACTTTATATCTTATGTCGCAAGCAGTTATGGTTTACGAAATTATGTAACTAACATCTTCTAGCAAAGGAGGACATCATAATACCTTTTATTTCTACAAAACTATCCCCTTAAAGTAATTATTAATAAAAAGGGGAAAAAACATGTATAATGATTTTAACTCCTATTGTAATTTCGCAGTTCTAGCAAGTAATTAATGATAATACAAAGAACTGTATTTATTGCTTTTAAATCGCTTAGTTTGTTGATTAATTACAGATAGATTAAATCTGAAAGAGAAATTATATTAAATACCTTACTTATAACAAAAAAAATCTTTTAAATCGTTTTAGTTTCCGTATTAAAATTTTATTAAATTCTCACATAATATAAAGTAAATAGATAAATAAAAAAGCAAATTTGAAATTCAAAAATTGTTCAATACAACGTGAACATAAGCTAGTTTCCTTGAAAGGTTCTCCGTGAAAGCCGAAGTCCACAAGAAGATTTTATATTACTTATTATCATTAGAACTCAGAGGTGCTAAAAGTCTCAAAACTCATTTATTTATCCGTTTCACTTCACCGTCCGAATCACTTTTCACATTATTGCCACCGAGTATTATCGAGATGGATTATTTAAAAAAATAAACAATGACATATCTGTACGCAAGTATGTATCTATGTATGTTATGTTACTCTAACAGTGGAAAACGATGGCATCTAAAGCCACCGTATATTAAATACACGTATTTTGTATAAATTTTAAGAATTTTTGATCAGCAACTTGAAAGCGAGAAGTGACAACATTGTTCGAAATAAAATATATCTATCTCCTGCGCGCCAAGACTGCTGCCATTCGGCAAAATGTACGGTATTTATCTTTCAAATTTAATTCACAAATTCGGCTATTTGAAAGCAATGTATTGCTCTTGCATCAAACCAGCGTGCTGCCATTCAGTGCAAGATATTTAACTTTCGATTTTAATCTTTTCGTTACTAAGCAAAATACCAAGTGGCTGAAAAGTTAAATACAGTTCTTAGAAATATTTTTCTGCTTTTTAATCTGATTGATTTAAATAAAAATGCATTCAGATCACGAGATGGCTCATTAGAAATATTAAATACTTTTATGAAACGACACATTAAAATCACATACTTTTTCTTTTTTATAACTATTTTAGGCGGCTGGCCGCTCGAGTAGTTAGTTTTAAAAAAAATAGCGAATATATTAAAAAAAATATGCCTACTCCTAACACTCCATCGGCAATTCTAAAAATATACTGTTTTTAAATATTTTACGATTTGGCTCTTGAATTTCTTGTGGCGTAATTGCGAAGAAAGCGATGCTTAATAATGAAGGCTAAAAATAAAAAAAAATTAAACATTTTGTTAGCAGGAGTCAATTTAAAAAGCAGACTGGTAGCTACGGTGTCAGCGAGAGTGAGAAAACTCTTAACAAATCCTTTGATGCGACATTTTTCTTTTCTTACATTTTTTTTTATTTTTCCCTAAAAGCCCAAATTCGCTATTAGCCGCGAAACGCGATTTTATATTGTTTACTTTAATGCGCTGCTTCACTTTTTATTCAAGTCTGTTGCCATTCGAAAAAAGTAAGATATTATTCTTTCGTATTTAATTCGTCTGTTAGTTATTAACAAACGATACTATTTAAAAACAACAGGTGCAATTCTTAAAAATATTTTCTCCCCTCATTATAAACTATTTTTCCACATTCTCCAATTATTTTCTACATTCACAAAACTTCCCTCTTATTTAAAAAAAAAACTGCCTACAAATTCTATGTAATGTATTTAGCAAAGTAATCTTTCAAATACCAGTAGACAATTACTACAAAATGATGTGGCAATATGGTCATTTGTGAATTCTGAAATAACAAGAAAATCGATTTCTGAAGTAGCATTTCTGAACTTAATATTTATCCATTCCATCAGCAAATTTTTACATTTATGATCGATCCCCTACGAATTCCATCTTTTGTTATTAACTATAATATTCGTGGAAAACACAGAAAGGTTTATTACAAGTAGAATAATAAAAATTACTACAAGTACAGTGATTCTAGGCGTTTCCAAGGATTTTCAACATCAAATATATCGGAAACCAAGCGTTACGCAGACGATTCGTTAAAAACAAATTGCACGCAAGAGTTTAAAAGAAAATATATTTCTCATTTCCCAAAATTGCAGAACAAAATCGTTTGCACGCGAAAGTATTCGTTCACTTCCACTGAAGAATTTTACGTTCCAACAATGCTTTTACATCCTCTTTTCGTTATTGATTTATAATAATAATAAAAAAGGGAAGAGAGATGGGGAGAAGATTACAGAATTATATTTCATACAATATAAAAAGGCTTAATGGAAAATTTTAAAACCTCTTTTCTGGCGGGATGCGTAATTTTCCCAAGTAGATTTCGACGATTTTTATTATTTACGATCGGAAGCATGGTTTGAAAGAAGGGGGAAGGTGCATGCCTTCAATGCTTTCATTAGCATTTACTGTTAAAAGATGATAGATGAATAATAATGTTGAAAGCACTTCTGACAAATTCACCTTTCAGAAGAATCTGTTAATTGGGAAAATTGATTTTAAAGAACAGAATCATGGCAAATGTTTATAAGAATTTAAAAACTAACAAAATAATTATTCAAAAACTTCAGGACGTGTACAGAAATGCAGTTTCATTAAATTACTAGCTGAAGTACCCGACGCTCCCCAGGCTTTTACATAGAGTGAAAAGGTTTCATTTAGGGGATGCGGGTAGTTTTTTCGAAATCTCAGTAGACAACGATTTTCCTCCTATTTTGGTTGAAGAGAAACTAAGCAAAGCTCGAATAAAAAAACTGTAGAACAGTGTAGAACTAACACAGCACCATGAAATGATTTTAGTAAGAACTCTTCTTGCTTTCTTATCGGTTTTGGAAATGGGCTTTCGGAAAACCGCCGTCCACTTTGGCCAATTTCTTAAACATTTTCGAAATATTTGGGACTTCATTTCTGCTTTAAATGTTCTATACTTATTGTGAAGACTAAACGAACACGATGCCATCTAATGGTAATGGTTTTAGTAACATCTGAGAGGCCGCCCAGACGGTATAGTGATAAGGGCAGCCCAGACAATACTGAGGTTCCGAAGGGTCCAGGTTCGAATCCCGGAGAAGGCTCTAAATATATGGCGAACCGAAAGTCCTCTATTGTGGTTTGGTGGTAGAGAAGAGGAATGGGAGTCTTGTCCATGAATTTCAGAGAAGAATGGTTGCTAGAGTCTCAAGGACGTTGGACTTCTAATTCCACCCCAGTTTTGAAAGAGACCCTCGGACCACACAACGGGGCGCTCTAGATCAAAACTGGGGTGGAAGGTAGAAGTCCAACTTCCTTGACGCTCTGACAACCATTTCACCTTGAAATACATGGACAAGACGACAACAACAACAATTGACAGCATGAACGCAATAACGGTGACGTGAGCCTAAGCTGTCTGTCATCAGGGCAGCATTTTAATACATATGCTCTGAGTGGGGACCCCGTGAAATAGCTTTTCGAAATCTTACGTAGAGATTGACCTTCCTCTTGTTTTTAAAGGTAAAGTGCGCAAAATTTCATCAACATCCTAAGAAAACTGCAGAACACACACACAAATAAACGAACACTCTTCTTTACATATATAGATGATTTTAATGAATTCAACTGGTGTAATTTCATGCTTCCAGCTATTAATAATAATTTAAATGAATCTGCGTTTACTGTTCTAAATCGTTTTGTTTGTTAATTAATAATAGAATAAATTTGAAAGAAAGTTGAATATGTTATGCTTTTCCTGAACCACAATATAGTGCTGCTTAACAATAAGTTTAATAATAACCACCGGTTAATAATAACATACAAATAATCATCCAAATGAATTTTTAAATGTCTCCAATATTATTTACCGAATTTAGAGAAATTTTCAAAACTCAATCGACATTTTAAATGCTCCGTTTCTAAAAATGATGAATTTTGAAATTTAAAGATTTAATCCGTTCTTGTAATCAGCTTCATTTTAAATGATGACAAACGATTATTAAATATGATCTTACACCGTCGGATAGATCGGCAGACTTCTGTAAGCACGACGATGTCAAGTATTTCCTCGCTATGCTAATAACAAAAGAATAGCTTTCCTATTTTCAGAGGTAATGATTTTTCCTCCTATCTTTCGTCCATTCTTCTTTGGACTAAAAAGCGTGAAACACAGAGTGATAAAAATCAAGCCCATCAAGTTTTAAAAAAATTAAGTTAGTTTTAAAAACTGTTTGGCGCAAAAAGAAGATACGGTTCTCTCCAAGCAGAATGAATTATACCCTGAAAAATAATAATTTAATTCTTTTCATTTTAATCATGTGTCTCTGCCCATTACAAGCCTACGCTATGTCTATGTCTATGTCAATTGTACGGTGGTGTCGATCATATGTTAGCATCGATGCCATGCTTGTGTCGATTCTTTGTTAGTTTCGATTCCATGACTGTATATATCCTATGCCAATATCTATTTCATGCCTGCGTCGATCCTTAGGCCAATACCGATTCCATGCTCGTATGGATCTTACGCCAATACCGATTCTACGCCTGTGTCAATTCTATGCTAGTATCGATAATATGCCAGAATCGATTCCATATCTCTGTCGATCGCATGCCAATACAGATTCCATGCCTTTGTGGATATTATGCCAGTATCGATCCTCTACCAGTATTGATTCCATGTCACTGCCAATCTCATAACAGCATCAAACTCATGCCGGCATCAATCTTACATATTTACCGATTCAAAACTTGTGTCAATCCTATGCCAGTATCGATTTTATAGATGTATTAATTTTCGCCAGTATCGATTCCACGCTGATGCTGATCCTATACATGGATTTTTTCCTATACCATCCTCTGCCGTGTCGATCTCACGCATTGTCGATCGTATACCTGTGTGTACCTTCCATTACTATGTAATTAACAAAATTCCTTTTTCACTGTATCAACGGTATGCTAGTAATTGATTTTAATTCTATGCTGGTATCGATTTTACGCAGTATCGATGCTACGCAGTATTGATCCTATTAATGTAAGGCGATATCATGATATCCCTCCCTACCTATAAAAAATATCAGATTTATCTGATTAACACATACATATTTGTGGAGTCATTAGGGTTTTGGAAGCAGGAAATGTGAGAAATCAGCGATGCCTTAAAAGAGATTCGAAATCTAGATCTTCTGAAGCTTCCAATTACACCACGAAGGTATAAACGGAGGATGGAGAAAGTCCCTTACATCTACCGCATTTAAAGGACGACTAGGAGAAGAACCCCAGTCGCCAAATCTTGCTGATAACGAATTACCATCCACCACAAGGGCGCCAGTAATACCCTAACCGGGATTCGAAATCCGTACCTTCCAACTGCTAGCCAGACTTGCTTCCAACTACTCCACGAAAGCAATGAAGGAGAAAATTGTTTACACTTGTAGTACAACTAGCAACGATTTTTTATGTATTTCCGTTGAATTTTATCTATTTTTAAAGAAAAATCTCATAAGCAAATAGCTAATGAAAAACAAAAGACGTAAAGCTAAAATACTTGCAATGTAAGCGCGCGTCAAAAACCAGTAGAATTTTCCTTGTTTATCCCCTTTGTTTATTTTCCAAAATCTTGTGCCAAAGGTGCACACGTTCGTATGCAATTTTGGTTGCCAAAGCTAAAAGGGAATAAATCTTACAACACATCTCTCCTCGAGGAGAAATTCAAAGCAAGGCCTTGTTTCTGTTTTATTCATCGCAACGCGATTCGGTGGCGCCGGACGCTACTCGGGATTCTTCGCGATTGTGAATGGGTAATCTTCTCAGTCTTTCATCTTTTCGCACGTAGCCGTTTTCCTGCAAACACTGCATAGCTAATTCATTTTTAAATTTTTGTTTACTGTAATTTATTTTATAGATTTCGCTACAATTAGAATTCCCCCCCCGTAACATTAATACAGCCTTCTCATTAACGTAGTACAAAAAAGGAACTTCTAAATTTTCTTCAGCACATTCTAATTTTAAAGGTAATCACAATTCCCACCACATAATACAGGGAGAATGAGTGATAAAGAAGGGTGACATTTGCTTTTATTTGTGTTCTTTTATTCCTGTACCATAAAAGGAAGCCACAACACACCTCCAAAATGAAGAATCTCGTCTGCGGCAAGTTCTCTCTACAAATTCAACTTTGATGGATGGATACAGATGCTAAAACTTTTAAAAATCGCTAAATCCATTTTGATTAACAATCCCTTTAACGCCTGTGAATTTAAAGCAAATCTGTACTATTAAAATCTGTGCGCGTTTGTCTGTTTGGGCATCATCTCCTCCAGAATGGCGGAAAGTTTAGTTTCGAGAGAGGTACTCGCCCCTTCCCCGGATTCCAAAAATTCATGGGACGATAATTCGATCATTCTCTTCTTCGTACGACTTTAATCAGCCGAGATATTAATTAAAAGCTCTGAAAACGCCATTTTTCGCCCTCATTTTTCCGAGTGACAGAAGTCTAGCAAGCTGGAGATTAAAATCTGCTTTATTTCGAAAAGTGTTGCCACTGTTGGCTTTTAAATCGTAATGTTCGTTAATCAAAAGTTTGTAAGTTTTACAAAATATGAAATAAAAAGAGCTGTATAAAATTTGCAGTTAGAAAGAGAATTCAAAAAGCAATTTTCATTACTGATCACGCGTGTGTATGTTATAAAACAATTTTAGATATATAATACTTAAAGAATTTTTAAAACGATTCATAATCGAATTAGAACGCCTTTTTCTCGAGTTAAAGAACACAGTACGTCAATAGTTACAGCTACCAACTAAGATTCACTCCAAAAATAATTAGATTACGTTCCCATAAAATATCCGAAGAATCCCAGCTCCAAATTAGATTTCCTGGATGTTTTTCAAAAATAAAAGTAAAAGTATTTCTAACAGCGAAAAATGGGAGGTTATGAAACAAAAGATTCTTTCCGGACATAATTTATCCGCCATATCGATTCCAATATCTGTAATAAAAATATAAATTTTCTCTAATGTGGGTGGGGATCGAGGGGAGGGAAGAAAAGTCAAAGGGATAAGAAGGTCAGCGAAACTAATATGTATAACGTATTGTGGTGCAAAAATGGGAATTACATCGTTAAAGAAGTTCTATTCTAAAAATTTCATAGGTAAATAATACCAATGGCTACGCTACTTGCCTCAGAAGAGATATCTGGTAGAGGAAAGCGAATTGGATCATTTTCAAAGAGAACCCATATAGAAAGACAATTCGTTGCTGATTACACGGGATGAAATATCATTCACTCATGTCAAGCTGATCTACGCAATGCTGCACATGGACGAAAAACCTGAATCCATTTGTAAAAAAGAGTAATTAATTTTGCTGAGATGCGTCGGTTATTTCATGTTTTGACAAGATTTTGTTGCAGTTGTCTTATTTCTTAAATCTACATGGCACATTTAAAAGGGAAAAAAACGCATTTCCTAGCGCATTTTGCCCCTTCTTTTTAAATAACTTTTATCACCCGAAAATAGAGAGAAGAAAATTATACTAGTCATTTAATTTCCGAAGATCATGGTAACAGTAAAAACACTACAAATGAAAAGCAGTCATGGATAAACTACTGGTAATTATCGCAATATTAGTCTTTAGAAGAAACCTACATTTAAATAAGAATGCAAAGTAATATTACAATATCTGACGGCAATTACTTTGTAACGCCCTCAGGGGCACCTCACGTGAATGAGTCCTCACCGTAGTTCAAGGCAGGGATATCGGAGGAACGAAGAAGGGAAAAAAATGAAAGAGTTTTCGAAAGGTCGAATGTGTCAGCAGTAGATATGGCTGCAATGTGGGAGCACATAAATAATAGAAGTAAGGTGAAATCATATGTTTGGGAAGTTTCTTAAGCATGAAAACAACTACGACGTCCGGGTAGTTTAACGAAGAAAATGCATAAAATACGTTTCAAATAATAAATGCAACAGAAAATAAAATAGATGGAATGCTAATACCAAAATGTAAATACAAATTTAAAACACCGCATAAAAATAATCAAGGGAACATAATTTAAAAAAAAATGAAAAGATTCAGGCTTTAACGTTCTCTCAAAAGGTTTTTTGTTAAAGTTTTTATACGCTATCGCGGAGCTAGCAGCAGAGTTGTCTACTGCTAAACTCACGCTTGCGAACACATTTCTTTCTTCCTTTTATTTAGTCTATCAAACCAATGGGCTCACGACAAAGCGACAAAATCGCTGAACACTGGAAGTTCCGCCCTGGGTTCGATTTCAGAAGACGGGATGGCTTATGGGCGTTTTCGTGGTTTTCCCCCCATGTGTAACGTATATATGAGGCAGTTTCTCGTAAAAAGTCCCCCACTAAGGCCTCCCTCCCCTTTGCTCGGACTCGAACCCCGGACCGACCTACCAGTGTTCAGCGACTTTACAGCTCGGTCAGTGGTGGGAAATATAAAGCAAGAAAAAATACTTTTCAGGGCAGGAGTCTAAATACCCTATTCTTAAATCAAGATGCACATACCTGATGCACAATAAGGTCTAATTTGAAGCGTAACGATCTTCTAGATCGCCTTCCACCTATTCCTAAGTACAAATACCTGTCTTTATTATCATTAGAGCTAAAAATGAATGGGACGCAAAATAATTTTCTGCCATGCAAATAAGAAAACCATTTGCTTGATACGCTCCAATTATGCATATTCGAATGATTTGTATATCGCCCCCAACAACTACATGTTCCTTCATAAACTAATGGATTTCGACATAGCGATTACCCAACAAGACAGAAGTACTGCCACCTTTATGCAAGTGGGCCACTGTTCAAGAAGAAACCCTCATAAGTGCTCTTCGGCATAATGGAGTTTTGCTCATCAGTTTCTTACTCGTTTAATGCAATATTTGAAGGCGAGGGCACTTCTGTGCTGGGGCAACGCTCTGAAAGTGTACTTTTCATTTTGTTTTACCAGTAGCAAAATAAAATTCTACTTAAAAACTAAATCACATCTTCCCGTATAAAGGTGTCCGCAGCTTTGCGAAAGATAAGAGAGGAGTGGGTGCAAGGAAATTTCTAAAGATAGGGTGAACAAGGACAAAGCGGTTTCTAACAAGTTAGAAACTGATCGTCTTCAAGCACAATGACACTTTTACGATGAAAAACTTTCATAAAACAAACATCGACTTGCACAAAGATGCTGGAACATATATGAGGGGATACCTTTATAAAGTTTTGAGTCTTTTACAACATTTGACAACTTGGATAAAGACGTTGGCACATTTATGATCAGGAAAGTTAAGCGAGCTACCAGTGTTCGGAGGTTTGTCTTTTCGAACCGACACGCATTAAGGTGCTGGCACTTTATGAAGGGGCATATTTACGAAGGTTTCTGCCTTTTCGAACAGTACGTGACGTACACAAAGATGCCGAAACTACTACGATTTACTACTCTTGGAATTTTTTTGCCTTTTTGAACAGCGGATACTCGCAAGAAGACTTCCATCTTGTCAAACAGTGGCCAACTTGCGCACAGGTGCCGACAATTTTATAAGCAGCTGCTTTACGAAGATTTCTATCTTAGACTCGCATGTACTGGAACTTCTATACCAGGCCACTTTTAAAAAGATTTCTAATCTTTTACAAACAGTGGTCGATTTACGTAACGGAGCTACAACATTTATCTCGAGCCACCTTCATCAAACTTTCTGGTTTCTGGTCGTTTTCGAACAATGGTCGACTTGCATAACAGAGTTGGCACATTTATGCCGAGTCACTTCCATACATCATTCTGGTTTCTGGCACCTTTATGAAGGTTTCTTGTCTTTTTCGAACAATGGTCGACTTGCACAAAGGCTCGCTTTGTTCACTTGTTTAATTATGGCAAAGCACTCGAGGGCTATCTGCCTAAAGGAAGGGACAGGCTTTCGTGGTGGACTTTCTAAGGGAAACTGGCTCGTATACATGTTGCCCCATGGGGAAAACCACGAAAACGCACATGCAATTAGCCCGTTCGCAGGAAATCGAACCCCGGACCGAACTACCACAATTTAGAAACTTCTCGGCCGCTGGACTTGCATAAAGAAGCTGGCATATTTGTGCTGAGTCACCTTCAAAAATCATTCCGCTTTCCGACACCCTTACTGAAGGTTTCTGGCCTTTTTTGAAAAGTGGTCTACTTGTATAAAGGTCCTGGCCCTTTTATTACGGGTCATGAATTGGTTTCAATAGATACTAGAAGATGAGAAATTTCTGACTTTCTGGAATAAAACCACGACACATTTTTCATAACTTCTTATTCGCTATTTTTTCTTTATTATGCAGTGAATTGAATTGTTTAAGCTCGGAAAATGAAGTTAAAATTTTTATGCTAATTCAAACTCAGGGAAAGGAAGATGGTTTCTGGGATCTTAAAAGCGAAAAATATTGTATCGATGAAAATGTAAACAAAAAAATGAATGCAAAAAGTTAATATGAAGGATGTACAATAGATCAGAATAAAGCATCTTAATGCAGCGACTTGGAAGAAACCAGCATAAAAGCATGAAGAATAAAATGAAGATGAAATTATAATAGTCACGCACTATAATAAATGGACAACTGTTAATGCTATAATGTTGAATAAACTGAGTTCGGATTTCACGACAATATATCTTTACGAAGTATTTACTATATTATTTGCCAGCATATTAACATGTCTGGTGACAAGACTGCCATAAGTCTTTTCTGAAAGCAGAACTGAAAACCTGCGTAAATCTTTTAACTGTATTAAAGTAAGATTCACTTTTAAACAGTACACCATATGCCATTCACTTTATATGTTACACGTGCACTGATTATAATTTTATCGCCTGTATGATATACTACTCGCAAATCAGTTACCACGATAATAAGATATTCAATGTTTTTATTTAACAAGAAATTCAATGTTTACGTGCATAATTTACTTGCAAATCACCTGAGAACAGTATGTGTATAGTCTGGATATAATCAACAATGAAGTTTCTTGTAATACCTCCTCCTCTCCCGACTTCCGTTTCTCGCCAAATATTGATCCAGACAAGATGCCTGTTCTTGTTACAATACGTAATATTTTTAGGTTTTTTAAGCACATAATTAAAGTGCAATTCGGCGTCCATATTATGACAGCAAAGTTGTAAATAAAACAACAATCTCTCCTGACACCCTTACCAAAAATTGATTAAAAAAAATTTGACACTTATCTGCGACAAAAACCACAAAAGAGACAGACAGTCTGTTTCCAAACAAACAATCTAACTCTCGAAACATAAAAGTAACAGATAAACAACGTGCAAAAACGATTCAACAAGAACCATCAGCGCCGGAAGACACTTCAGAACTCCTTAAACAGAAGACAAGGAGACTGAGAGAACGCTTAATGTTTTCTGAGTTTCACACAGCAGATCAATCACTGGAGGGACTGTTCTTTTTTTGTCTAGCTGCTGCTGCCACTTACCATTAACGTGCTATTTATAAAACAATAATTATTTAGAGTCCTGGAAATGTCTACCTTGGATAGTGGAATTCCCGATATCGTGTCTGACCATTTTCTACAAAAGAGACAGTGCCTGCACCCCTCATAAAACAGCAAAGACGATTATGTAGCTCAGCCAGTGTTCAAGGCCGTAACCCTGACAACGGACTAAATTTTTGACTCCAAAAAGCAACTTTCACAAATAAAGGCACACCTTGTCACAAATACGGAAACACCCAAGGAAGGTTAGATTTTGAATTTGAAAACGGCAACTTTAATACAGATGTAGTTCGACCGCCTCATCCACGACTATGAGCGCAAACACGGATGCGCCATTCGGACCGAATTATTCTTAAAATCGGGTGGAAGGACGGGAATTTTCTTTCCTCCAGCATATCTCTTTCCGGAGAAGAGAAGACTTTTGTGTGACCTTCCACGTCGCAGCAAGTAATAACGTCCCTTTTGGACGAGTCTATGTGTTTTGGCAGAATGCCAGCCAGAGTTGCGTTTGAGACGGTCAAACTATAACATTACGGCAAAGCCATTGATGATATTTGAAACTTTCAAGTAGCCTTCATAAAATGCGCAGGAACTTTAAAAAGTTACAAGCCTCGTGTCTTTCTGTCTGCAGTGGCATTTTGGTCTGGGGCGGTCCTTGAATTTGTCGTCACACTTGACATACAAACTACGAATTACAAACAAAGTTAAAACGACATACAAGGAAAAAATTGAAACCTTGCGCTTTTGTCTGAAGAAAAGATTTAATTCCAACATTTTAATTTTATATTATTTTACTTATGTTGATCGCAAAATCTCAGTGACATTGTAGAGGTGTTATTTAATTGCTTTTGTTGTTATGTAAACAGTACAGAGATACTTTTTTAGATGCAAAATACACATTATTAGTTCTTAAATAATTCTTATTTAGAACTGTATCTCACAATTAGTTAACAGTTAACAGCAATTGACAGGAACGTTCGTACTAGCATTACAAAATTTGGGACTTTTTTCTGGAAACTGTATTTTAGAGCAAACTGCAAAAATTCAAAAGGTTTGCCTTTTCACGTTTCTGTTCCGATACCTTTTTTTTTTTTAATAAAGTGTTCAGGAAGTATTCTTTCTTATTAATGTCACCGTGATTATAATTCAACTGATATTCGCAGTTTGCATTCAAGAGTTTCGATGGAATAAAAAAATGTATAACAAAAAGTATATAGCTGTTGAAATCCCGTGGTAATTTTTTTGAATAATTTACCTAAAGAAAAAAACCCTCTTCTTCTCAATTTAAGGCCATATGACAACTTAGAATCGAACTATTTTTCACCTGCCTCGAGGATCCACCTAACTAACCCTTATAAAAGAATGCCTGAAGCTAAAAAAGCCACCTCTAAACATGCGTTGCCCAAAGCCAAACCTCCACCTCCATCCTCCTCCACATACTATACAGTTTGTTTCACATCTTCATCAAAATGAAATCCTCCTGCCATTTTAATTTAAACGAAATGCGTAAAAATGATTTTTTATAGTTTCGATGATATAGACATTTACATTGTTTCCACACTTTTTTTTCCTGGGCTTTATTTTCGCAACCGTCGGTCACATATCCAGAACACTTGCAGCTACAAAAATGTTTTAAATCACAAAAAATTCATGTTTTCGTATTTTTAAAAAATCTGATGTGGACATCACGTGACTTCCCAGTATGGTATATTAAATTACGTAAATTTTTTGCTGCACTTCATATAAACCTATTTCCTCGAATTATTCTAATTTAATTAACCGACCCTTGTCCTGAAATCAAGTTGAAAAAGACATAAAAAATTGCAAACTTTTAAATTAAATATCTCGTGAGTTTTTGTAGTACAGGAGTCAAAATTCTTGTTTTTTGTTTTATTTGCTCATAACGTGTATCAAGCTTTACAAAATATACGTAACGGAAGTGAAAGATCGCATTAAAAGTGAAATTTCGTTACTTGTTCAAAAGCAAACTGTTTTTTTTATCTGGCATTACGAAAACAAATATTTTTCTAATTTAAAAAACTTCTGTAATTACAAGTGTACGACTATGCCAGAGGATTGCGAAAATGAAGTGCCGGATAATACCGAAAGGAAAGATATATATATATATATATATATTATATATATTAATAAAATTAAACATACACTTTCGGTGCTGCCGATTGCAATAAAAAAGGGATGCGCACAACTAAATGTTATGGCAATCCCAATCACAAAATTTCAATATTTCTACGGCTAATCGTTTTTGAATTATGCGACAGGCATACATACGTAAGTACGCACTCACTAAAAAGTCCATTTTACAATCCGTTTTTGAACAGAGTCCTTTATTCTGCTCATATGTAAAGAAGTGAGGGTGGGAGAAATGTCAAAATAAATCCGGGAACGGTCAGAACGGATATTTCCACTGAAATCTGATAATCGAAATTTTTCGCAATTACGATACTTGCTTTTACTTCGTACAAGGAAATAATAAAAAACAAAATTTATTTCGTGGACTATGCAAACTACGTTTTACATGTTCCTATTTTCATATTTAGCAAAAGTTTCTACTTGTTACAAAAAATGCGACTACGAAATGATTGGCTAATTTCCTACACTAATCCAAGGGAATCCCCCCCATATCGCGATAAAAACTACACCCTATCTTCAATCTTAAAAAACATACATATTCCCTGTTCATTTTAAGGAATTTCAACGACCTCTTTACCCCCGGAAAACTTAGTACCGTTGCCAAAGGCGCTTCATTAAGAATCGTTCCAGCTAGGTACAGCTCTGAAGATGGAACTAGAAAGGCCGAGGCCAGCAGAAAGTGACGACGAAGGGAAGTTAATACATAATTTAACCTTGTTATTTCAGTTGGCAACCTGCCAGGTTAGACGCCTTATTTACACACATACACACGAGCATCCAGATACAGTGATGAAGGTGTGCGAGAACGGGGCTTGTTAGAGCAGCGCCAACGATAAGCCAGCAAAATTTCAGCGCCCCCCCCCCGAGTAATGTGCTGTAAACAAGGGAGATAAAAGAATTAGAAGCAAGCATATCGCAGCAACGGGCCCTAGTTATTATCTATTATGTGACTACGTAAACGTCCGTAAAATCCAGATTAAAATAAAATACATTTATAAGCGCTTATCACCAGAGTCATTCTTCTTCAGGGATGTTATCTCTTAATAATATCACAGAGAATTTAGGGGCTTTAAAATGAAATTAAAAATACAGTGAATTATGCCATAAATAATTTCTGAAAATTAAAAAACACTTTTTATATATAAGGAAATTTAATGCAGTAGGCCCCACTTAATGTGATCAAGTTTGCCCACAGCTATTTGAATAATATTACCCGAAAGATATGAAACAATGACACAATATCCTTAAAAAACATCAATGAAACTGAACTAATTTAATTTAAATGCACCAAGAAACATGTAAGTAAGTACTTCCACAGAAATTTTACTAAGAAAATGCAAATATTTGCTTACGGACTGTCCATGATGTCTATAATGCCAAAGCTCATTTATGAACAGTTCATAACGTTTTTACAAATTATTAGACACAATCTTAATCTGCAAATTATTAGATCTAATCTTAATCCTCAAAAGACATCCCTCATTTAATGGAACTATAGAAGCTATATAACTAACGGAAATTTAAAAATTTTTAAATTAGGCAAAAAATCAACATTAATTTGGAGCAAATGTTTTCAGGGACTTTTTTCCTCTGGAGCAGGGAAAAAGAATTTTGCCGAAATTTGTTAGCTCATGAAAAACGGCCAACCTTGATCACCCTCAGTACAGTTAATAGTCAAAATCAGTAGAGTTATTCAAAATCTTCGCCAAACTGGGATTGCATTTTTGCCTAATTTTAAATGACTGACGATAATCGAAAACAAGCTCTTTGGCGACTTAATCTTTTATTTGGCGATATTTTTCTGACATTTGGCAATTTTTATAATCTCTTTTAATTCCATTCGGTGACTTAACTTCAGTTTAAAAAAGTCGTTTAATCATATTTTAATCTTATTAACCGCATTTTTGATCACAATAAACGAAGTATTTCCATGTTTCGTATATAAATGGTAGGGATTTCGGCAATCAGGTAACAGTATTCGAATGATAGCATTAACCGTTTATTTTAAAGTCTATGCAAAGGAATTAGTAAGTTCACAGTTAGCACAAGATTAGCACAAGAATATCTGAAAGCTTACTGGCGATGTGGGTTAATGCCCACCAGTGGGCAAGCAAATAAGACACTGAAGACTGGTAGTTTGACCAAGGCTTCATATACCGGTGAATAAACCAACTACATAAGAGTTTTCATGGCTTTCCTTATGTGTAACGTAAAATACCATTCAATTTGCCTCAAAAGGTGCTTCACGAAGATATTTCTTTAGGTAGATAACCCAGGCGTGCCAAGTGTTAAAACCGAGGAACACCAGTCTTCGCCTTAAATTCTATTCTCGACTATAGAATGGACTAGACGCTTGGAGTTTTCGAGATTTTCTTCGCGTGCAACCTGAATACCGGTGAATAAACCTTTAGCAAATCTTCGCCGAAGACCTTCTCTCCTTAAAGTGTGATAAGCCTTGGCATGATTTGCCAAACCAAAGGCTAGGTTATTCGGATATGAGTTCTCTACCTAAGGGAAGGGATATCTTCTTGGAGTATGTTTTATGGGCAACTATCTGGTATTAAAATTACACACGGGGAAAAACAGCGAAAACCGACCCTGTATCCAGCCAGTTCGCCTAGGATAGAACCTAAGTCGAACGCTCTTACCCACTCGTCTGCTACTGGGACTGTTATAATCAAAGAATCTAATTCATTTAGAAAATGTTCTTTGTTTTTATAAGCACGTCAGAGAAATTACAGGAAAGTGTTTGTTCTGAACCGTTTCTAACTTTTTAACGTATGAATGTCAAGTTAAACCTTAGTCCAACACGTACCAAATGCAATAAAAGACGATAGAAAACGATACACTTTCATGTAAAGAAGTACTGCAGAGATATTAGGCTATTTTGAAGCAGACGAAAAACCAGCAATGCCATCGCCGGGACCTCGAATCTGGACCTCTCGAATACGCACCGTGTGTACTACCGTTACACCACGAAGGCATGATGAAAGGAGGGAGAAAATACCTTATATACTCCCTCCTTTTAAAGGTCGACTGGGGATTATGGGATCCAATCGCCAAATCCAGGTGGTGAAGAATCATCATCCACCACCTTTCTTAGTTCTGGCGGCACTGTAGAGCCATTAGGTTACTTTGAAGTAGGAAACAGAAAAAATATGCGATGCCCTGCCCTAGTCGGGACTCGAACCTGGACCTCTCCAATACGAGTCGAGTGTGCTACAGTTACACCACGAAGGCATGCGGTAAAGAGGGAGAAAACAAAGCGAGTTTAATCAAGTATCCATTCCTATTTTTCAAAAGCAAATACAGATGGCTAATACATCAATTGTTTAGGCATAGTTGCCAAGTTTGAAATATGAAAAACTGGCAAATTCTCTTGCGAAAAGCAGGAATTTAGAGATGTTTTCACACTGCACAGCGACGCTGTTTGAAAAGAATTCCAAATTGAATTGAATTTACGTTATAATTCTCGATCCAAATTATCCAAGTATTTATAATATGAAGCTGATGTAAAATATATTAACACGTAATTAGATATTCTTGATTTTCAGTTCCTAAGCTAATTTTATTTTCTAATTTTCTTACACTTTAATACTAAAATCTCTAGTAGGGAAGGAACGCTTTTGTTCATCAAAATATTTTTAAATACGATGAAAATAAAATTAATAATACTTAATGTATACATAGTATTGTGTGCATAAACTTAGTAATTTTATATATATATATTGATATAAAACAACATTAAATACAAATAGTAACTGATTAAACATTAGTCTAATATATAAAGCTATTTAACTTTTTTTTAGTTATATGTATCATGAATGAAATTCATTTTTAACTGAATCCCATTCAAAAGTCAAAAGAATGACTTAAGAACATCATCCATTGCTTTTGAATAGCTTAGTTTGTTAATCCATAACAAACAAATTGATTTTGAGAGATACATATTTACATTTTGCCAAGTGGCAAAAGACTAATAAAATGCGAAACAATGCATTGGACATACAAAATAAACCAACGCAAAATCGCGTGTCGATACTAATAGCCCTTTTGGATTAAAAAAACTGAGAGAATCGACGATCTACCGGAAAACCATCCAATTTGCTTCAAAAGATGCCGGAAGATGGGATGAAAAAAAAGGGTCCTTCCATAAAAGCAGCAGTTATTCGGCCACCATTGGGAACCGATTTACAACTTTGAATGCAGAAAATTTCATTAATTAAAATTAACTAATGATCCAAGACAGAAATGCTGAAAATTTGCCGTTTGGCAGAATCAGACACAGTTTCCAGTTGTTTTCAAATACGCCTGTTACTTGTTCCGAGGCTACTATATTACATAGATGTTTGCTCTTATATGACGTCATTGACTCACAGTCTGCTCAAAAGTAACTCCTTTGTGGCTTCTTTCTCCTACTCATGTAAGTAAGCGATGTCAGTGTTGAGAAGAGCCTAACTTTGGTTCCCTACTGACCTTGGCTTATTCTACGCAAGGTCAGTAGACAGACAAGGTTATGCTTTTGTTAACACTCCAGTTCAATCACTTCACTTACAGAAATGGAAGAAACGAAGACACAGCTTTGGAGTAGACGATGAGTCTGTGACGACAAAGATTTCTGCAAGGAATAGCAAGCCTTGATTTTGAGAAGAAATGACTTTATTAGGATACTGTGGTGCAAGAAACCCTTTTCAAAAAAGATTTGTAAATATTTCATGCATTTTTTGTTAAATAACAGTTACTGAATTCATTTTTTACTTCTAAAAGTGTTGTAACCTTCAATCGGAAAATCTGAATACATTTTAAGCCATTACAGAATCATAGGAAGTTGTCGCTGTTTTGTCATTTATGTTCATCCTTTGCAGTCGAACATTCGAGACACATATGCAGTTATACTACTAGCATCACAAAGATACATAATACATCCATGACGCACGTAATGTACTTTTCTTATATCAGAAAAGATCACAAATTTGCTCTTTCGAAGAAAATAATGGTTCAAGGGTTTCCCCAGCACCACAAAAAAAAATGTCGGCTAACGCTTGAAAGGCAGAACTAAAGGATCAGTTCAAGGTCAGTAGTAGTAGAATCGGGATTTAAAACGGGTTTTAGATTTTCAACTTAGCCTTGACTGGTACTCAGTACGCTACATGAGTATCCACCCTACAATTGCCTAAATTATCCGCGATGGAATTAAATCGTCTTCCGCTATTGTCAGGTAGAATGTTCCAAAAGCAGATTTATAAACGCGGCTCAAGGAGAAGTTACACAGTTGAGTTTTTCTTTTGTTTGTGTTACTATCCGGAAGCGTTTTACTCAAGAAGCAGCATTAAGCCCAAGCAAAATGTTAGAATTTTGGGATCACAATCCAAATTTTCATCTTAGTACTTTACAGAGTTTAGAAGAAGTATCCGAAACCATAAGGCCCAACTGAGTAGTTTTCTTCGTACAGCTTTACATTTGAGTTATAGCGTGCTGTTTGGAAGCTATGCACCATGTCCATAAAATTCCTTGCTGATCTTTGTTTTCGCTCCCGTTTGTCCTAGATTTTATACTTCTAGTTAAGAATGCTCTAAATGATATAAATATTCATATTTTTGCATTTCTCAATGAAAAAAAAAATTAACCTCACTAGACAGCCCCGTTTGCCGCGAATTGAACCGAGGAACAACAACCACTGCTCAAGGCTTAAAATGCTCTGCCAATCATGGGAATAAATTATCCTGCACAAAATAGATGCAATTATTTGAGTAAAGCTCGTGATTACGTTTCGTTTACCGCAGACGCCTCTTAATGATAGCCGTTAATGCTATTATTCGAATATTGTTACGGATTTGCCAAAGTCCGCCTGTTCGTACACGAAAACATAGAAAATAATCGCTTATTCTGGATCCACGATTCGGTTAATATGATCAAACTACTAAAGAATAAAATTTTTTAAACTAAAATAAAGTCAACAGGTAAGGTCGGAATGGATTACAAAAATTGCCATTTGACAAAGAATAACCGTCAAGTGACGGTTTACATCTCCAAAGAGCGTGATTTCGTTTTCAGCCAACCATTTAAAATTAGGCAACAAAACACAACAACATTAGTTTGAGCCGCCTAACCTGGTTAGCGTCGCTGACTGCCGTGCCGAAGGGCTCGAGTTAGAATCCCGGAGAAGGCATGGATGTTTGTAAATGTATAGTGTCGGTGCGGCATGGCGGCACTCTAAATATGCGGCGAGCCGAAAGTCCTCTCATGTGGTTTGGTGGAAGGGGAGAGAGGTGGGAGACCCTCGGATTCGTACCCTCGAGGTGCTCCCCATCAAAAATTGGGGGCGGAAGTGAGCCAAATCGTACTGTCACCTGTTAGGTGCTCAAGGCTGTGGCCAACGACAGGCGTAATCTAGAGCTCCTTGACACGAGATTTCTCGTGGACTTAGGCTGACTCTGTCAGACAAGTCAGCATGAGCAATAACAACACATTAGTTTGATGATGATCTTCAACAATTATGCATTTTGAAGGCGATTAGATAAGTCTTCAGAAGGTTTGCGAGGAAGGGAATCTCTGAAAACGTCCACGATAAACTAAGGTTTGCCTTTTTTGTTCAATTTAAAAATTAACATTGGCATGTTCTCTTCAATCCGTCCCCAATATTAGGGATTCGGTACAGTTCCGTTCACATACTTTCCAGAAACGTTATGAACAGTTCCTAAATGAACTTTAGCATTAAAGACGTTATGAACAAACAGTTCATAAACTGTTTTGAAATGCAATTTTTCTTATCGTTCAATGTCATGGAAATAGCTGAAGACGAACGTGATCACGTTAAGCGCAGCCTCTTTGTACAGGGTGGTCATAAAAAAATTTTACCGATGTACGAACGCCTAGCGGGTTATCAGCACACCCAATCGAACTGAAATTTCGGATATTGTTATTTGAAGATACGCGCTCGAAATTGTGACGATTTAAAAAATAGATCTCTCACAGTTACGGTTACCGTGAAAAAAATTTCGAATGACAACACCCACTTATTTCCTGCCTAAATTATAACCTCACTGAGAAAATATAAAATGCATTTGGAACGACACATGTATGACGAAAATTGGAGACGTAAAACATTTGCAGAGAAGAACAGCATGGAAAAGGGCCTTATCTTACTAACTGGCTAAAAGGGAAAAAACTTTGATTGAAAATGCAAGTTTCCAACGTGTACAATATTTCAAAGCAGAGTAATCTCATGTGATGTCGCAGTTTCGCGAACACCACGATCCCCCGACTTTATTCCAATGGAGTACATGTATTAGTACATGGAGTAAGGTTCTAGATAGTATACCTGCTTCACCGTTTGCTAAATAACCGGTGACCCTTATAATTCTACTTATAGATATACGAGAACTAGGGAAATCCAAAAAAGGGTTAATATATCGTAAAATCATCGCACAGCTGACTTTGAGGGGATCTCCAAAAATTAAAAAGAACCATCTGCTACGCATGAAAATCTCCTTAGAAAAGGTTTAACACGTGATATTAAAAATGGCTCCAAGGGGCACTTGTTTGGGAAGCAATGCGGAAGGTATCCGAATTACAAGGAAAAAAAAGAAAAGAAAGACCTTATCTTCCAGCTGAGATAACCCTTCTGCTGAGAGAAAACGGGGTCGCTCCACTGCACAGACCCAATTATACACTCGACATCTGCATTCCGCCATTCCATAAACACGTTCTCCGCGTAAATCCTGCTATCCAAGACAGAAATATGTCATATACTCGGAAAGAAAGCGGAAAAAAAAGAAAGGAAAAAAAATACCATTTTAAAATTTATCTCATTACGACAGGGAATGCATAATTAGAGGAACCAGACGGTGAAAAGGAAATTCGAGTTAATCGCTTACATTAAGAGAAAGAGCGAGAGAAAATAAATGTTTCGATTTTCCGAACTGTGTGGTATTAAGATGGGTTCAGTTAACCCATTCTAATATTACAAAATAAAAATTGCAAGAAGCTGTTTATTAAAGGTCAGACGAATTCTAAATTTTTTCGAATCCTACTGAGAATCCATAAGGTTCTAAAATCCTTCCTATATTAATTAAGAAGGACAGATATGAGATGAGTTCGGATGATCGATTTTCACACTAAAAAAATGAAAATTTCAAGAAGCTGTTTCTTAAGATGTCAGACGAATTCTAAATTTTTCTCGAATTTGATTCCAAATCTTAAAGGACCCTCGAATCCGACTCCGAATTTTAGTAGGTTTTCAAATCTTTCCTTAATAATAATAAGACGTGGGATGAGTTTGGATAATCAATACCTTGAAAATTATTCATTCACCTTTTTTTTAATAAAAAGTTTGATAATGGACGTCAATAAAGTTAGTTTTTGCAAAACGCTGAGTTAAAAACGTTGAGCATCCTTTCAAGTTAGAATTCGGCATTCAAACGATGACAATAGCGCGAAGATTCGAGTTTTCGAAATTCCCATCTCAGGTTATCGCTAACGCACTCACTGCTGTTTTATAAAGAATAACGGTTATTTAGTTCGATTCATTTTATAATATTTTGGTAAAGAACTTAAATGCAATGACTAGGAACAAGATACAAATTAAGGTTTTTCTAAGATTAAAGATGGCTGCTTAAAAGACAGGCTTAAAATAAGTAAAGACGAAGATACTATTACAGGTGATTATAGGAGGTAATTAACAAACCAAAACTCAGTCTGAATTAACCCCTTCCCGTGCCATTTACATCGACGAAACTTGGGCCCAAGTGGTCCCAACTTTGGGCCCAACTTTTGGTAAGCAAGCCAGACTGTGTTAGAGTCAGTTTTGCACGATACTGCTGGCGTGGAAGTAAATAGTATATTACATTTTGTAATAAATAGCAGTTTCAAAATTATATTTCATAAATAAACAACACTTCAAGTAACTTTAATCCTTAGTGGTAGTAAACTTTAATAAATTGTTTCATCTTTTTTTTGCATTTTGTAGGGGTTTATTAAATTTTATTAACTAAACTGCTTTGCAACAGCAATCATGAGAATCGTGACTAACTTTTGTGGTGTACTGACAGGAACTAACGTTCGATTACGACCGTGAAATTACTATGTTAATATTCACAAGCCCGGCTCGTATTGTTTATGTTTGGCTCAGCTTTCTTTTCACAAGCCTGGCTCGTGATGTTTACGTTTGGAGTAAAATCTTCATCACAAGTCAGACTCGTTAAAGCACGGGAAGAGGTTATGATTTCACTCTGAACATAATACACTCGCTCGCTACTCTTCGGCCTAGCTGGACTGCTGTCTGCTGCTTCCTTTTTACAGCAAAGTTTTCAACAATGTAAACCTCTTGAAACAGGCACATTATTTGTGCCAAGTTGTTAGTGGCCGCAATATATTTGCTGAAATAAAATAAAAGATTTTATCTGCCACGGCTTTCAGTTTCTTATTCACTGTGGATCGGCTTCAGCTTTCTACGTCATAAACATTCTCGCTGTTCATTACGAAATCAACCTTCTGCGTTCTACACCATCAATACTGCAAAGTCCTTTTTATTACATATATGTATAAGACTGACAGAAGACTAACCAAATGAACACAATACTATTTTTGCAAAACGAAGTTAATTTTCTTGCCACTCCGATAATTGTAGGACACTCCTCATCTCAGTACTTGTAAGAAATTCTCCGATTTCCATCATCTTCCACACGACATTTATCACATAATGTGATATGATTAATTTCAGAAAATGACAGGCAGTTATGTTCTGCCACTGATGTTGCAATTTGTATTTCTTTTCATCTGTACCCGCCCAAGCATTAAATTATTCGCAGTTCATGTTATGTAGTCAACCTGACTTTTAATCCATTATTTGGAGACATGTCTTTGCCATTTAGCAATTCCTATGCTCCATTTCGACCTTATTTGGCGGTTTTAACTTTTATTTAATGATTTTACTTCAGTTTAAAAGAATCATTCTGTAATATTTTGGTAACATTAACCGACTTGTTGATCCCAATAAGCCATATATTTTCCATGTTTTGTACACAGCAATTCAATAACAATATCCGAATGATAACATTAACCGCGATCTGTATCTCAAACTGATGACAGTTCGGATATTTTCTTATCATTTCTTATTATTATCTTTCTTATCACCTACTATTGCTAAAGATTTATAAACTTAAACAGATTTTAAACTTGATTCCGGCACCATGGAATGCAGCAATTTGATTCCTTGACATTCGTTCCAGCTACTATTAGCGTCTTGTGAAGAAAATGAGATCACAATTGCTAGAGGTGAATGCAATTAGATGTTAACCGCAAGGATTTAAATGATATCCATTCATCCGGTTATTTCTCAGTGGGCGATAATCTTCGTGGGTTCATTTAGATTCTTCGGCACGTTACCATTTGTCACACTTCATGATGCCGTATGACATATTTCTCGGTGATAATGACGGTCATTATCCGAATGATATACGTCAGAAGAAAATTCCATCTTTCGAGCATCCAGTAAAAGTGTTTCAATTCATCTAGCCATGTGACTCCCCCCCTCCCTTCTGTTTATAGTAACTACCGTATTATCCCCCTCTAAGATTTGGGTGGGGTCTTAATTCATCAGCATGATTCGTCCCTTAGTTATGATAAATAATGCATTTATTACGTATTGTATGAGTAATTGTTATCGCTTTAGAACTCTTTTTTCGCTTTGCAAGTTGCGATCTTTCAATCTAGGTGCCATTCCTAATACATTCTGGAATTAGAAATTAAAAAGGGTCTTTATAAAAGTCCCCAGGATAGGAACATCAAGCATGGATAAAGCTACAGTAATTTCATCATTCGGATATTAATATTGTGCCAAAGTTCCGTCCATTCATATATGAAAACATGGAAAATTTATTGCTTATTATGATAAGCAATTCGCCGCCCAGACGGTATAGTGGTTAGGAGAGCTGACTGCGATAACAAAGGGCCTGGGTTCGAATCCCGGAGAAGGCATGGCTGTAACAGTCCGTCCCTTCATAGGAAGCAAAGGTGGCCTACCTATCGGGTGCCTCCATAATAAAATGACCACCACTTCTGGCCTTCGTCGTGGCAAAGCTGAAGTCGGCTGAGGGTCCGCCATTGGGGAAAAAAATTATAAAATAAATTTTTTAAGCGGAAATAAAGTCGCCATGTGAGTTTAAAATGCGTTAAAAAATTACCATAAAGAGACAGAAGAATGAAAAATATAGCCGCACATCTTGGTTTCGATTTTAGTACCTTTTTTTTTAACTATTGCTTTTAAGCACTTGAGGGCAATCTGCTTAAGGAAATGATGTCTTCCTGGAGGACTTTATGTGGAAAACTGGCTTGTATCCAGGATACATTTGGGGAAAAACACGAATACACCCATGCAACCACCCACTCGAATGAAATCGAACTCAGGTTGAACTACTAGTGCTCAACGACTTTAGCCCTCGTCGCAGGTTGGCCTTTAAGTCAACCATTTAAAATTAGGCCAAAAAATAGTTAAGCGTAGATTATCAGTAATCATCTAATTTAAAGACATCGCACACAGTTAGTTCCCTCTTCTTTCAGGAGGGAGGGGGGAAGTCTGCTGCAATTTTCCACCTTGAAATAACAATAATTAATAAATAAATAAAAATAAAATGTCCTCGAAAACATTTGCGTCCAACTAGATAAGCCTAAGATTCCTTTTTTGCCTAATTTTAAATTTCAGATTGTCATGTTATCTTCCAGTGAGGGAACTTTCCGAAATATCAGATGTATAGCATCAGTCAAATAATCCCCAGAAAAATTATGAACAGTTCACAAATGAACTTTTGCGTAAAAAATATGAACATTTCATAAACGAATTTTTCCATTTTACTTTAATGACAGTTTCAGGATGTCAAACTGTTTCTTCCTATACGATTAGTACGATGGTAATTCGTCTTAACAAAATACACAAGACTAACGTTATTGGACCACTGTCTTTCATGGAAGACTTTCCAAAGCGTTGATTTGAAAACTACGCCTTAAGTTCATAGGCAGGGTAAGAAGCGTTTGTTTATTAATACAGGCAGAAATCAAGAACTCTACAACACGTTCTAATTTTTTTAAATGTCTGTCTGTCTATCTGTATGCACGTGAATAAGGAATTTTTTTTCGTTCACGATAATTCTTATATGAAACTAAAAATTTCTTTTTTCCATGTTTGCTCTTTCCATATTCATGTAAAGCGTTTATTAGATTTTAGTTAAAATTGGACAATCAAAATAAAGTGGTACTTTATAGGAAACCCCTAACAGTCGTAAGCGGACAGCAAAAAGCGGTACTTTGCCGACAGATTTTCATTAAAAAACTGCTTTAAAATATAGTACAAAGCTCTTTAATTTCAATATTTAAGCTTATTATATCAATGGGAATAACATAATTAAAATTGATAATGGTACCTTACTTGAAGTTTTGAATAGGCTTTCATAATATATTATAACGTAATCCATAGCTTCTCAAATTTGCATGTAAAAGAGATATGCGACTAAGAACAATAATATACATTCATACACATTAAATGCCTTCTCTGAATTAAGTTAAATGCAACGAGAACAACCTCATAACCAAGACGAGGTCTCCTTATAAAGTAATTAAATGCAGTTTTCTCGATCCTCAATTCTGCGTTCGTTTCACGTTTACGTCGAATCGCTTTCCAAATGAAAGGATGCTGCCACTCAATGATATCGCTATGTATTATTTTTTAAGAAATAATGCAGCAAATACAAAGAATACAGCGAATGTAAAAAGAAATATATGACAATACTTGTAACTCTGTAACGGGTGGGTGAAATTTCTAAAAACGTTTCACAAAAACCTAATTTTATAACCGAAAGAAACATGTTACATGCATAGTATGTTACTAATAACAAATCTATATTGTGACGTCCGTGCGGGTTCACTTTTCCAATAACACTTCACATTTATTGAACTTTTCACACAATAATTCTCGTACAGCTCTCCTCAATATGACAGACCACACTCAGTAGTGACCACTTGAAACTACTAAGAACATTGAATACACCGCAACGCAAAGAACCTCAAATCCGTGATCTCTCAATACTCTAAACTTAGTACTCTTAACTCCCAATACGCTAAGCTAAGCTGAAAACTGACGCTCTATCCGATCTTATACAGTTTTCCTCTGGCCATTGAGGAATTTCTAGTACCTCCGATTTCTCGAAATTGCTGGAAGGTATACACAGTTAGATAAGAGATAGGTTCCACTTATAAATATTTACAAAGGAATCAGACCACAATGTCGCAAATGGTCGCCAAGTTTGGTGATTTCTCGCTAAACTTCGCGAAAAAAATTAGTTTCCAAAACCATTGCCAGTTTGGTGCTATCTCGCCAATTTGGCGAGTGAATGAACTTTCCCTGTGCCCCAATTTTTCCGGCGACGTTTCACTTTCTGATGCCTTTCATGTTACATTACACAAAAAATACTAAAATGAACATACAATTTGGCTAAATTTATTTACATTTATAGAAAATTCGTAACAATATGATGTGATTCCGATTTAAATGTACGTGCATTCCTTCATACATCCACACGATCATATATATTTACTTGAAGCGTACTACCAGCGTTACTAAACCATTAAGGGAAACAAATCTGGCCTAAACTAAAGCTATAAATAAATTAAAACCTAAATAAAACTTAGGGCTTCGAGGAAAATTCAGTATTTTCAAAATCTTATTTTAAACATACGGTCTGTATAATCGAATTTCTGAAGATTGGATTAGTAGGCCTATAGTAAGTAAGACCTACAGTAAAGTACAGTGTTTCAAAAGTACGTGTAAAAAACAAATTCCAACATTAATAAAATTTACAGGAAACCATTTTGAGGTATTAAACTGCAATCTGGGGCAGGGCGTACGGAGAGGGGCTACGGGGTGGGACTCTGAAGAACCTTAAGGTTTTAAGTACATATACCTACCTACCTATATGCAGGAATATAAAAATGGACAAAGCTGAAAAAAGTGGGGGGAAGATAAAAATCAGTATTTCCGTTGAAATCTAATAATCGAAATTTTTTGAGATTACAATACTTCCTTTATTTCGTACAAGAGAGTAAAAATGTTCTTTAAGCCAAAGCTTGGTGGGAGGGAAGGAGAAAAAACAGTTTCAGCTTTTTTTTATTGACAGAAAAGTTAAAAACAACATTTTTAAAATCATCAAAAACTTCCGCATTAGTGAGTTCCCTTAAATATACGTTTGTCTACAAGACTGTTTTAAAAAAACTTTTAACTATTTAGTTTAAATTAAATAAATGTTAAATGTATATTTGTGTTGACATTTTGTATGGTGATTACTGAAATAAGAAGGGGCCCCAGGGAAGTTTTCACCTCGCACTTTGGGAGCTGTGGGTCTGCCACTGATCTACCGCTTCCAAACTGCAACCCCCTTCATTCTTTTCCATGTGGAAATATTTAACTTTCAAGTATGGCGTTAGTGGAATTCTGCTCTTTCTATCGCACTGTAACGAAAACGTGTTATGCGAGAATGAAGAATCTGCAGTTAGAGGAAATAGGTGTCCATAATTTCTGGTCCCATTCGGCGCGTTATAACGAGAACGCACAATATTTCAGTACAGACCGCGTTGTTGCAGAACTTGGAAAATCCACATCATAAAACTCTTAAGAAACTTGTTACGAGAAAATAAAAATGAGAGGCAGTTTTTCTTTACAACCAGGTCAAAAAACAGAGACCTCTGGGAAATGGAACAGAGAACGCATTTTCTTGAAAACAGAAGAGCGTTATTTTAATACGAGGCTTTTGGGATGGGGAAGCCGGGAGTGGGTTTCGATTTACAACTCGATCGCAGCGCCACCTTCCACGCGTAAATTCGACTCTGACGTGAAGCGCGCGTAGTAGTGTTAGTACTTTCAATGGCAACGATGGACGACCTTCAGGAAGCTGCAGGAGAAGGAAGGCCCTTGCTGCGTTTATTCTCTCTCTCTTCCTCTCGTTTTCTTGCAAACACAAAGCGCGTAAAAAGAAAATCTACATGCTACGCCGGGAAGGTTTTCTTTTCAAGCGGTTGCTATATTCATGTTTTTTGAAGAGAGAAGGAGGAGGATATTGAAACTTTGCAATGTAAGAATTTGAGGTTAAAATCGTAACAACTCGAAGACGATTTTATCATTAAAAGATTTTAACAATAAAAAATATATATAAGCGTTCTACTTTTCTTCTTAGAACTACTTTCCGTTGTCAACCCATCAAACTTTACGGTTGGAATAAAACTCAATTCGAACAAAAAGTTTCAATATGTCTAGATACACATACAGTCTCCAGCGTCATTTTTTAACATACTGAATTATTTAATGATACTTCTATGTGGAAACTTCAATTGTACTGTTTTGTATGATATATTATTTCTCACAGCGAACAAATTTTTACACTACTTCAGTCAGCATTTTTAACTTTTGCACAGCGAGCCACGAAAAAATTCAATTGTAAAGTCTATCCCCCCGTCCCGAAGAAAATGAATGTAATCTTGTTACATAGACACCGTAAGAAACCAGAGCTTTGAATGAAAATGAACGCCCTCTTGAAATATAGTAACCATATAGCGACACTAAGAATGTACTCGAGGTAAACTGATGGCTTTACTCCAAACAATATACACGTTACTCAGGAAGCTGCAACAACTTGGAAATACTTATTTACCATGTCTATTTATAACAACACAAGCCAAAAAATAATGTTGGACACAGTCATGTACAGGAATATAATTGTGTGCACTGTCACTACAGTCAACTATACGCATAGGCAACATTGACAGCCACGTAGAATGCAGATTTTTAGAGGGAGTTAAGAAAGTTGCTTTCACAAGGAACAACCAAATAAAAATTCCTGCTTTTATTTACTGATATATGTTATTTATACAAAACGCAAACCGTACTGACGGCCTATGGGCAAAAATAATGATACAGCCAGGTTTCCCTTTGAAGAAAATGCTATGTTTGTAATCATGTTTGTAACCGCTGCCTAAACGGGATAGTAGTTAGTGATTCTGATTACCGTACCGAAGAGGCCGGGTTCGAATCCGGGAGAAGACATGGATGTTTTTCAATGTATAGTGTCTTTGCAGCATAGGGTCACTCTAAATATATGGTGAGCCAATAGCCCTCTCGTGTGGTCAGGTGGTAGAGGAAGAGGCGTGGGAGACCTTCTGACTTCAGCTCTGGGGTTCTTCTCTCTCTCTCTCAAAATTAGGGTGAAATTTGGCAAATTCGTACTGTCAACTATATGGTGCCCCAGGCTCTTCCCATTGACAGACGTAATTTTGTACTCCTTGCCACGACAAATTTCGTGGGCTCGTTCTGAAGATTGAGATCAGCCAAGTGAGATTAGTAACAACACAACGATATTTGTAGTTGTGGTTGTTTGTAAACATGTTTGTTGGTTTGGTTTAGTTGATTACGGCTCGTGTACAAGTTACGCAACAGGAAAACCACGAAAACGTCCATACAGCCAGCCCGTTCACCTGGAATCGAACTTAAGTTGGAGCTCCAAATGTTGAACGATTTTACCTTTCGGCGGCTGGTGGGCTTATAATGATGCTTGTTACTGTGGTTGTTTGTAACCATGTTTGTAACTGTAGTTGTTTGCAATCATGTTTATTCGTAACTCAGATTGCTGTTTATAAACTGTGGACAGTAAATCTATGTTGAAATCAAATTCTTCAGATTTCAGCTAAACATCTAAAAGTTGACACAAAGATGTACTATTGGACGGCGAAATCCTATCTACTAAGTCAAAATCTCGAATTTATGCTTCGCCCCCCCCCGAATTGTGGTTTTGTACATTCCTTGAGAAAAATAACCATTATCCAAATCGTAACTCAATACATCTTAAAAGCAAACACGTGCAGAATGAAATCTTTAATCACATGATCTCGCAGATTCGTGTTTCTTCCCTAGCAAGACTACGTACGTGTACATAAATTAAATCACCCACTCCTCATCCTCTTGCAGATTCGCGTTTCTGGCCTTGTGAGATGGCGTGTGTGTTTACAAAATATTAAAAATTTTTAATTTGAAACTGAAAATTATTCCTATTCGTATACGTTATGGAGTGCCGATTGGGAGCTTATAATCGGCCAGATAAAAAATATCCCACTTATAAGAGATCACGCAGATGGGATTTCAACATTTTAGATTCTGTTAAGTATATGATTTTCTTAGCAGCATAAAACAAAACACCCATTTTTTAGAGTTAATTAAAAAATCAAATTATCAATCAATAACACCAACTAACAGTTGCTATTAATTCCTTTCAGGCAATAAATTACAAAATAAATTATATTTTAACAGATGTGGATATTAAGATGCCCTGTTCAATAATATATTCCGACTTCAACTGAAATTTCACCTACAAGTTCAAACATGAGTTTCCAGAATTTTCATACGCAGAGTCCTTTTACGAAAAGAAAAAAGGTTGTTCCACAAAGCTCCCTCCAGAACATCATTCCGCTGAGGCCAAGCGTAAAACATGCTCTCAAACTAGATCGCCCAACTATGAAATTACTGACAGCCCTTTCCATTTCAGGGGAGAAAAAGGGTGAAATAGGAATGGGCAGGAAGAAAGGCAACATATTCGAGAACTCGGCAGAAAGGACTGAAGCAGAGCAGAGAGGAAACTTGGTTTTGAGAAGTTGGGAGCAAGCAATAATCTTCCCGGGACGAAAGGAGGGAAGGAAAACCGTTGTGCAGCGTAACGCCCATTTTCATTTGCTCGACTGTCCTTGGCAATTCAATTAGTTGCGTAACGCTTCGGCGGATTTAAGTGACAGTTCTTGACTACCTCCAAATGACCCTCCCATTTGTCGATTAAAAATGATGAACACAGCGACGGAGGTGATTACTGCAGCTTTGGTTAATATCTACCAATCACAATTTCTGCAATTCAAGTTGGTACACAAATCTAAATTGTGGTCAAAGATTATTTATTGTTAATGATATTAATTTTCTAAAAAGGAAGCCGAGAGTACATTGTAGCAACGCACTCAAGACTTATAAGCCCCAACTCACTATGATTGTAACACAAGGTTCACTAAAAGGCATTTTCTCATAAACAAATTTCAATGAATTCATTCCTTTCGGAAGACAGATACCAAGGGCTTAGTTGTAACGAAGAAACGTATCTATTATTATGCGTATTATGCGTACGGGTTCATAATGGATTGAATGAGCACAAAACTGACAACAGTCCGATAAAAATTAATTTTTCAAAAAAAAATTTTTTTCTGTCACTCAAAAGTATTCTTACAGGTCTTCTCAATACGACAGGACACAATCAGTAATTACCACTTCAAACAACTAAGACTGTTGAACACAAGACAATGCAAAAACATGTCAAATGCCTGGATTCGCACAATGATCTCTCAATACATTTAAAAACTCTAAGCTGAACTCAGTTCTGAACTAAATTGAAAACTGATCCTCCCTCTCATCCTATATAGTTTCCTACCGGCCACCGAGAAATTTCCATTACTTTCGATTTCTCGAAACTGCTGGAAGGCACATACATTTTCAGTTACATATGGCCGGATACAGTTACATAGGGACAGAACCATTACGTCCAAGTTTGACAACTTTTAACGATTAATTGGAGGCAAATATTAGTCATTAAAATCATCGCCAGCTTGGCGTGGCGAGACAACCATTTAACCTCAATGTTAAATGGACTTTCACCTCTTAACGAGTTTTTCTAGCGATGCTTTGTACTCTTGAGGCTTTTCATAATACATTATACAATCAATACTACAATTTACATATAATTGTACTACAATTTTTTACATATATACAAAATTCGTAACACTATGTTTCTACAAGGGCAAATTACAAAGTTCAGATTATTTGAATACGACAAAGCATACGGCTACATGCCTAATGGAAGGAATGCCTTCGTGAAAGGACTTTCGGTTCTTACGTATTATTAAAAATCCCCTTAATAAAAGCCGCCAAACGTGCAGAAGAAGCCAGACTCTAAGAACCATGCGCATAACCACTCCTCACGCAACTATGCTCATATAACAGTCCGTCAAGCAAACAACGTCTTTATTTTCGTATGTTTTTTTTTCTTGCATTTCAAATTCCAACGATTTTATAAACAAATCGCAGTATCTTTTGCCTTAAAATCAATTTTGAAGTGTGTGTTTGTGGAATTTACCAGCAACGGAAGAAACTGTCGCCATATTTCTGTAGGAATACAGTATTAAGAATTCACCTTCTTTATTCACAAGATGGCACCCGGGGTTCAATTAGTGAGATAAATTTAAGTTCGTTTTTGGCACAGTGGTCAGTTAGTTACGTTTCTACTTCATTCCGGTACAAACATATAGAAAATGCACAGTTAGACCTTCTGGCCATCTGATTATTTATACAGTCACAAATAAGAATAGACAGTGCACGAAATAGCATCTAAATATTTGTTTTTCCTTGTTTTTATGTGATATGGACGTAAAAAATGGAAAGTGCCGACAACAAAAATTGTGTTTCGTGTAAAGCAGTATTTTTATTTCAGCTAAGACACCATCATAATTTAGTTCCTGTCACCAAAGTAAAGGTGAAGTTTTCTTACTTCTTAACAAAATTTGTAATTATAATATAACAATTCATTTATTAGTGGATCTCGACACCGTTTATGAACAGTAGCTGATTGATCATGAGTAGAATTTTTCCGGAAAATCGTTTAAAGGAATAGTGATGAGAAATCTTTGGTATAGAGCCGATGTGCAATGCCGAGATCGTGCGCGATGCAGAATTTGTGCAATTCTGTGATTTTGTTTTTCTTCCTGTGAAGCGAAAAGAGATCGATGTGCTTGTTCATGAGATTCATGAGGCACTTTCCACGAGTTTTTCGCGCTAAAAGCTCGTGGAAAAACTTCGTGAAAAATATAAATTTCCTTTTTACCGTATCAAATAATCCTTACTTAATAATTAAAATTTGCATTCTAAATTGCTAGGCGACAGTTCTACTTTCCCCCCTTCCGTCTCAATTTTTAAGGAGACTGGCCCCCGGAGGACGGATTCGAGGCTTTCTCATACCTTTTCCCCACCAAACCACTCAAGACTTTCGACTCGCAGTGCATTGCCACTGTGGTCACTCGTGCCACAAAGATACTATACTATGATTTTTGAAAATAGCATCTAGCATCGCTAACTAACTATACTAATCAAGACTTTTTATATATTCATCAAGGCTTGAAGTAAAAAGTATATTAACAAACTGTGCTAATGAATGGTCCCTTGTTGTAGCTAATATTTAATTAATTTAATTAATTAGATCTTATTTTAAATAATGCAATATTGCTTACGTTTATATATAAAATACTAAGTATACATACATCTTGTTTCTTTCTGCTTTCTTAAACTCTTTAGATTACTGAAATATCTAAATGCAAACAGAGTTTTACGATTCTACAGCTTCTGCAATGGAAACAGAAGTTCTGCAAAATTTTAGAGGCATTTGTAGTTCCATATACCTTTCAATTTTTAATTCTTTTTTAAAAAAATTATTTGCGTAATTTTTATTTATCGAAAAATAAAATGATGGATATATTAAATTTCTCATGAATAATCATTACAAACATTCAATTTTAACCACTTAAAATAATACTAAACACGATATTCATCATATTTAAATTTATTTTGCATTTAAAATTCCGTATTATATAAAGACAAAGATAAAATGGGGGGGGGGGGGGAGGGACGTAGAGACCATTTAGATTCAGACTCTCTGCATTTGCTTTCTTGATCTGTAACCAAAATATATGACTATCACATAGCTCCACGAAGACATCCCTTGTTTACTGCTTAACTTTAAGAGATAAGCTAGACTAACGATATGTTAAACAAAGAAATATAACAAAAATTTTTAAGAAACTGGTGCGAATGTCGTGTTCCGTTCTAGAATAAAAATGTCCTCAAATAAAATTACTCCTTCCCATAAAATACTTAACAAATTTATCCTCCATAACTGTATTTTGCAGTCATTAAGGGAAACATAACAAAGAAGAAATTAGGGAAAAATATTTGTATTTTATTTCAATTTTAGCGTTTTAATTTGATTTTAACAGTCGCCCAAACGTTTATCAGTAGAGATTATCAATAGAGATATCCCAGGGGAAAGAGCGAAAGATTTTATAGGATGGTAGATGAGAAAGCATTTAGACAAACATGGGAACGTTAAGTATTTTCTGTGTATGTGAAAAATAATAAAAAAAAGATAGACCATCATTTTGTAAAAATAGTGTGACGTTTATAATTAGGTATATAACGAATTAAATCTCTTTTTATTAAAAAACAAAATCCGATTTAAAAGTAAAAAAAAAAATAATAATATTCTTAAGAACTGCATCTACTACTTTTAAATAGCTTACTTTGCTAATCAATACCAGACGTTTAATTTGAAAGCTAATTACATATTGACGAATGGCAACAAATTCAAATGAAAAGTAAAACAACGCCTTTACAGTAAACAACGCAAAATCTTACCTCCGGAGTAATAATCCTTTTAGGCTATAAAGTAAAAGCAGTAAAACAACCGCGTTAGAAAGTTCAAGATCAGGTTAAAAAAATAATCCAGTTAATCTAAGGGAAAAAAAAAGACACGAAATTATATTAATTACTAACTTCACATATTTTCCTCTTTAACATACATACATACACACACCCCCCAAAAAAATAAATAAAACACTATGACAACTCTACTTTTCATTCCATATTTCCACCGAGAAAGATAGAAGAGAATAACTGTTAATCTGCAGTTAAAAATAGAATAAGTCATGGGAAGGGAGAGGAGATTTAAAGGCTTTTAACGATTGTTCCGAAACGGCGCATATACTTAAAGTCACGAACCAAAATTGAAAACAAAAAAACAAAACAGGAATGAATAAAGGAGAGGATTTAAAATTTTTAAACTCGCGTTTTTTTAAAGTAGAAGGAAGCAATGCGGCGGATGGTGTTCTTGCAGCCATCGAACGAAACGTGAAGCGCAAAGTTTCGAAATGCGCGATGGCAACGCGAACAGCTGCCTCAGGAAAGAGAAGTGAACGACGGTAGAAGAGAAGCGAGAGATAGGAAGAGATGGAGGGAGGTCAACTAAACGAGAAAGAGAGGGCAGAAAAAAAGTAGTAATGAAATATGTTTGAAAGAAAGGTTTTCTGGGAAGTCAATTTCACGCAGCCTGCTTCCTGCAAGAAATTCTTTTCTTCGTGCAGCCATTTTTAGACTGCCATGGAGGTAATTTAACAGCATCCACCGTCTTCGGCACTCTTACCTACCGCTAAATATTTCTAATCGGAGAAAAATACTTTTTTGTTTGTTTGTTTATTTGCTTTATTAGTATTGTTGCTATTTTCGCCTTTTACACGTTCTACTCGAAAAGATGTTTACAGAAACGGGGGGGGGGATAAAACAACTTTCGGGAAAACGGTTCCAAAAGATGTGTCTGTCCTCCATCTTGGAATTTCAAGAAAAAGAAATTCCTTAGCAAGTAGCATAAGGGAGTTAACGTGAAGTAAATTGGTACAGAGACTTTTGAGAATTACAATCTGCCATAATACGGATTTTTCAGAATCGAAAAGCGTGCAGTGTTTCCAAAAAATTCTTCTAGTTTGTGCCAAGGCAAGACCGAAGTACAGCTGAACATGACTCGGAAGTATTTTCGCAAAAGAATCTGGAGAATATATTAAGCGAATTAGCATAAATTTAATAAAGGCTTCTTAAAAGTTATCAGCGAAATTTTAAAAGCGATGTTGAAACTTCTTCCATTTCTACAAAGCCCTCCAAAAAAGAATTCACATTTTAACTTCTTTGAAAAAGCACACAGAGCGAAAATTATCTTAAAAATAAGTTTTTTTTTCATCCCATAAAATAAAATTAAATGCTCATTTTTCATTTCATCATTACATTAGCTTACAGAAGAAATGAAATTGAAAATTTTAAGTACTTTTTAGATACAGTTAACAAGTACGTTTCCGCTTTTCTGCAAACAGAGCAGAAATCGTTTTGTTTGCAGTTTTGCAATTTAAATTTTCTACAGTATTATTATCGTAGTTGAGTTTTCCTCTACATTAATTATATTAATTCAATGAGCTGAGAAATTAGATTTCATGCAAATGATTTGAATATATTGTTTAAAGATTCACTAGAATTAACTAGAATACAACTCTGTTATTTTTTAAACAACCCCGGAACAAATATTTACAGTTTTCAGTTCACAGATTTCGAATCTCGGCAAAAATTTTAGAGT
>KK114912.1:303988-319953 GCA_000611955.2 Stegodyphus mimosarum | reverse complement strand
CTTTCCCCATCTGTGGGGTTCCAATCGTAATGTAAGTGTTCATGGAACAGCATCGAGTAATGAACGTGCCACGGACGTCAAGTTTTATCAAAACAGATCTCACCCTGAAAAACTGCACGCGGAAAAAGACGACAGCAGCGGGATTCGTTTTTTGTTTTCTTTCGCAATGTTAGCCAGCGTCGCTATTTTATGAGAATTTAGGAAAATGAAATACACTTTCCTTATCGACTCCGAGGTAATTTAAAAAAAATTACGATTAATAATATGTGCAATTAATTGTAATTGCATCATTTGAAGGTCCAGGACCGACAAGGAGATTTCTGTAAAACAGAAATTCCTAACCTTGAAGCTCTTCGCAGAACGCCCGTCATTTTGCGACATATTGACCATGTGTTTTGCACTGATATTAGTGGCATCATTTAAACGACCTTTTCTTTCAGCCTTCGTAGCAGTGCTTCAGCTCATCATATCGATTTCAGTTTCTTTAACAGGTTGGCCTTCACAACCTTTCGTTCTTTTACTTATTAAACAACATGCGCAAACACACAAAATTTGCCATTCCATTGACTCTTGCTTCACTATCTCTTAGATACTGTCTTCTACACCGATGCCCTGTGCTACATCCTACTTGTGATGCATCGGTATCCCATAGTTCCTGCCCACTTTTACTGCCTTCTAGTCTTTACATTTCCTACATTATTTCTTTATAAATAATACATGGTGATAGTATATTAAGCCAAATCTACGCTTGGCGTGTTCTGCATTTTTCAAGCCCAACTCGTAGTTGACACGGCAGATGTGGTCTTGTAAGCGGACAAAACATTAGGACTTCTCTGTTCTGCGAAGCACAGTTTGAAATCTATTGTTTCCTTTGAAACATTACTGATATTGCATCAACACAGGTTTTGCGAGTTGTGTATAAAAACTGTGTCAGCAGAATAAAGAGGGAAGATAGTACCCACCAAGACTAACAACATCTGTAATGGTACCCAGGGCCACATTCCACTTAGAGGTCAAAAAAGCGTAAAATTAGTGCCCAAGTTTAATCTTCAACTGCGAAAGAATGAAACGGATCATAAGAATTATAAGTTGTGAATAATCATGAGTTGAAAATATTGAAAAATTTCTTTTGATCTGGAAAGCAGAAAAACAATTATGTACAGTATTGCGCGCACTGTGTGATTTATGTACATTGTATATTTCACCTACTGCATTTGTAAACAGTGTTATAGGAATAATAATGGGTTTTTTTTTAATAAGAACGGATGAATTATTCTCCATTTACGTCTTATTGGAAAAGCTCTGGAAAGAATTAATAACATATACCACTGTATTTGAACAATCAATGCCAACGCAAGGCGTAAGGAAAACAACACCCTCTAGTTACGAAAAAAAAATTTAATTTGTCACGTATTTCTCTCCATCTGGCAGTCACTACATGTTCCCGAAAGGTTTTCTAAACTTCGTATGACTCTGAACCAATAAGGTCACGTCTTTACCCCAATCCAGCGCCGATGCGTCGGGATGTGAAGCAGAAGGCTCGAAAGCGTGAACATCAAGGGAACGACGACCCCGAATACTCGACTGGAAATTACAATGATGTCACCACGACTCGAGGTGCATTGTCCCACTCCTTCTTGTATGAATGAAGATGGCAAAGCAACGCTAAATGTTTGTGATCTCGCAGCGAAAGTGGAAAAATTTGCATTCCACGCGCTGACAAATTTGCAATTAAAACTCAATAGTAGCAAATATATTTTAAATTTAGGGCAGGTAACCGTAAAAGAACATGGAGGTCGAAAGAAAAAAAGGGTGTATTTTTTATTCCCTATAAATCTTAGTGGAAAAAAAGTTACTTTGAAAAGTTAAAAAAAAATGTCTTTACAAACCAATGTTAGTAGAAAAAAAGATATAAAAGTTAATAGACATTATTATTAGACTCGAGGAACTAATAAAATTATTTTCTTTCATCCAGTCCCTCTAATTTGGGGAAGCTCTTCTTTTGTGTGTGTGGACTATTGCTACAAACTACAATAACAGCCTGATTTTACTTCCGTCGTTTTCAAAAATTTAATCCGCTCGAGAAATCCATAAAATTATAATTTTGTAAAATCCATCTCTCTCTCTCTCTATATATATATATATATATTTGTGGAAGCCCTTTTTGCGGAACGTAAGAACATTTACTAAGAGCCTAATTTAATTTCAGTAGTCTTCAAAATTTACTCGACTCCGGGAACCAATACGGTTATGAATTTCTTAAGGGGAATCTTTATACCTTTTCGGAACCTGTACGCATATGTACTGGTAGAAGACATACCACCCCTGCAACAATAAATGTTAAAAATGCAATATATAATGTATACTGTTTTAAATACAGACGATTGTCAGTGTATGCATGTATGTATGTTTGTTCATAGCTTTGTGAAAAAACGGCAGCATCTACAACCACCAAATTTCAACACACGAAATCCTTCACCCGAACATACGCATTTCGAAAGACGAACTTTAATTTCGAATTCACATTTTAACTGAATTTATATTTTGTTCGAACTTAATTCTGATTAACAAAGCAATGTTTTGCCACTCGGTATAGAGTAAAATATTTCTGCTTCAAATTTAATACGAAAACTCACCGATTTAAATGAAATACACTAAACAAAACGCAAGATATTTATCTCTCTAATTTATAAAAAAAAACTCAGTGATTGAAGCCACAGCCCGAAATAAAACATTTTTATCTTCTAGGAGGCAGTTTGTTGCCATTTCTCAAAGCGTAAGATAAGATATTTAATCCTCCTTTTAAATTTATCTATTATATTATTAACAAACAGTATGTATGTCTGTATATACATATGTGTATGTAACAGTATGTGTTATTAACAAACTAAGGGAATGAAAGCAGTATATTAGATAAGTATATTATTAATTATTAGCTAACTCCATGAAGTGTAGAAGCTGGACTTATTTTGAGGAGGGAAGGCATCAGTTATTTTTTAGTCATCGCCCAGATGTTTAGCGATGTTGCAGAAATACAGATAGGATGCGTAATAGACGGATAGAATTTGAAGACCAAAAATACCTGGATATTCACCCCATAATTTTATTTTCTTAAAGAATAATTTCCTAGGGCATATATTCTTGGTTTAAACATCACTACGGGTTGGTTCTACACGCAAACCACAATTTTACATACAGCTTATTATACTTCGAGATAATACAGCCAACCGACGAAACACGCGCCAGCAGGGCTAGAGCGAGAAAAAAGGAACTGCGCATTTCAGAAATGCGTATTTATAGAGTTGAAATCCTTTAAGTTTTGAATGGCGATTGGACAAAACTTAACGGCTTTGCAGACGGCATGACAGGCTATAGCCAAATTAAAGTTCGTAATTTTGGTTTTTTTTTTTTTTAAATCTTACACACACCCCATATAGACATAAAAATTTTACGCGTAGTATTTTGATTACATAACATTTATTATCTTATAAGGTATTTTCTCCCTTCTTTCTGCATACCTTCATGGTGCAACTGGAAGCATACTCGACGCGTATTCGAGAATTCCAGGGTTCGAGTGCACTGCATGTTTTTCACATCTCATGCTTTAAAAAAAAACAATGACTCTGTAATCTAAATAGAAGCATATTACTTAAAAATTATTGTTTTAGTGTGCAAGGTCTAGTATTATCGTTCAGTTTTTTAACCAATTTTGCCTCACACGGCTTGCGTCGATTTCACTTTGCGTACAGAAAAACGCTTTAAGTTTGTAGAGTCAATAGGCTTTTACTTTCAAGTTGAGAAAGGTGCAGAAATGTGCAGTTCCCTCGACGAGATTCGAACTTCGGAGCTCTCGCTGTAAACCGAGCGTTCTTTTTCGTTCCCACCGCCAAGGCTCGTGGGAAGGAGAAAGAAAATATCTTGCAACTTTTTGTAAAGATTCATAATTTTCGATAAAGCTCGGCACTTTCTTTTGTTTACTTTGGATATCTTCGTCTTCCATATTCTGTGTATATCTAAACGAAAAACTAACCCTTCAAATTCTAGAAAACTAAAAGAAATAAATGGATAAACTTAAGGCAAATAAAAATATTGCAACTTGCAATGAAATAATGCGGCCATTGAGTTGAGAATTAAGCGCGAATCGTTAATGCGTTACTAGTTTTAAAAAGGTTAAAGATATGTAAATAATTAATACATGCATCGCTTCAGACGATTTGTAAGGGATACGGAGGAGTAGCGGAAATGCGATTTTTGAATTAGAAAGATGATGGAATAAATATTTTTATAGAACTTCATTCAGGATCGCAAACGAACGAAAAAATGTACGCTGGGAAACGATCATTCCGAGAGTTCTACAATCTGCTGCATATTATGCATTGCCCTCTATAAGCCAGACGGAAATATGTTATTGAGAGGATCATATGTGATAATATATTTACAATACAACTACCGTATACTCCGGCGTATAACGAGGACTTCCAATACAAAAAATAAGATCGAAATTTACAAGAGCGTTAAAAATAATAATGGTATAAAAATAATAGATTTAAATATAAGGAATGAGCATAAAAATATATTTCTATATGTATCTAAATGCTGTTTATTTAAAAGAAATGACATATCCTGTGAACTTGTTAATTTTCATTATCGGATAACATTAAAAGTTCGTTATATTCCTCTCACAGTGTATCTTCAGGCACATCATCGAATTCTGTTTCACCTTCACCATCATTGTCACCCTGACCCATAAATAAAAAATCATCACCATCCGTTCCATCTTTCATCACCAACAAACACCCATGCTGCAGCACGATTTCCATTTTCTTTCGGAAAATGAATGGCTTTGCATTTGAAAGTAGCACTGTGTTTGTTTCTTTTCGCGGGAGCCATATTTATATTTACTGCTAAAGAAACATTAGATCAGATATATTTCAACTAAAGCAAATGCGATTTACTAAAGCCTTCCATTTTACTTCAAAATGACTACAGAAAATGAAAACATCCAATTCCTAATTTCACGAATTCATTCAGGTTGAAAGAACATTCTTGCTCCAAATTATACCCCCCCCTTTTCTCGAAACTCTACAACAGTATTCTTTTAGATAGCTGCACTGAAAATACAATCACTCTCTTTGAAAGAATATTTACTCCCTCAAACATTTAGCCCATATTTTTTCCCTTATCGCTTGTCACTTTTCTAATCAAACAACAAACAAAGCTAATTTATTCTCAAATTATCACATTTAACAGCATAATTTATTTTTCAATTATTAATTTAGCATTTGTTAACATTCTATTTCATATTCAATTTTATATCAGCCTTCGCCGAAACATTTATACTTAAGTAAACTGCAGTTGTACTACCTTTATGACATAATTTACAGCTAATTTTACAATTTCACTTAAAATAATTCATAATATTTAAACCACCTCTTATCATCACAAATTATTTTCCAAATGCAATTTGCCTTTATTTTTATTCAAATTCGTTGCCGAATTATCGCAAATTTTAATTCTATACAACTGATCAGCGACAAGAAGAGATTAAAATCATAATAAACATGTTTAAAATTATTAAATATATATAAATTTCATTTCATAAAATTTATAAATTTCATAATCTACCTATATTCCAATAAAACAGGTGTTGAATAAAAATAATTATCTAAACTAATAAGAAATAAAACTGAAAATAAACCATCTACACTCTTATCTATAACAGGTATTAAATAAAAATAATTAACTAAGCTAAACATAAATAAAAATAAAGCAGCACAACGAAAATCCGATGAAATGAGAGAAAAATTTCACTTTACTTTCGGAATCTACAACACGATAAAATATGATAGTAGCGCCATCTATCGGACAAGGTATTAATGAAAACGTAGCACGCACAGAAGATACTAAAAATCGCATTCTTGCAAATATATTTACGCTCCGTTTTCCTTATTAATTTAATTTTTATTGCTACTGGTGTTCCTAAAATAAATAAATAAATAAATACGTTCAAGAAAAGAGTAAAACACATTTTAATGATACGTATCTAACGATATCTTGCGAAATGGAATAAACACAACACTTGAATGACAAGAATAACTGATGAGTGAAGATGAGGAAAATCATGATTTCATTTGTCAAAGCAGAAAATCAGTGTTAAGACATCTTGCATAACTTAAAATTAAGAATGAAAACGAATACCAGCTCAGAATAAAAAATCTAAATTTCATTACACAAAGAAATAAAAAATGGCTATAAATTCAAAGATAACGGGAAAATACTTCAAATGGTTTTTGAATATATGCTGCACGGCTTTTTGATGGGAATACTAATTGAGTAATTCAGTATTTACAATAGTATGTGCTCTGTACAGCTTCTTTACATTACCATTAGGAGAAGGGGGGAAATTATTAAATTCGCAATTTAAGTTAAATTGAAAATTAATAACAAAAAAAACCTATATTTACAAAGACTATAAAAAGAAATTAGAATTTTCATAACGAAATCCAGTCAATAAATTTATTCAGTCAACACATTATGTGCCTAAAAATAAACCAATAAAATGGAGCATTAATGAAAATATATACTTAAATATGTATAGAGTAAGCATAAATATAAATCAAAGATACATTTTACATCCACAATTTATTTAATTAAATCGAGCGTTGTGTCTGCTTTCCAAATTATTTTTATATTAGACATATTTAAATTCTTAAGCAGAACCTTTAAAATTTTTTTTCAGTGTTATGGTACGTTATCATGAATATGTTATCGCCTCTCCTTGGCAAGTGTTGCCACTAAGTGAAGTATTAAAATATATTTTATTACCTACAATCATTCTGCGAAACACTGAAAGCTTCGATCTTAATCAGTTAGTTCTCAAAGTGTTGCCATTTGGCAAAAGATAAGATGTTTGAGTTATTTTTTCAAATTTAATACGAATTTTTAAATAATTTAGATTTTTATTCTGTTTTAATTACCTATCTACTTGATACAAATTAAAAGATTTCTAGTTTTACTGTAAATACATGGAGATGTTTCTAACACTAGCGTACTTACGTATGTGGGGTACAGAATCATTTGATTTATCTTAAAAAATTTCCTAAATTTTCAACTGACGCTTGGCCTTTTTTATTGAAAATTGTGGATTTTCGTGCCGTTAGCTTTGAAGCTTCCGACGACTGCAATTTCTTTATTGCTTCTAAGTTCTTTATACTAATTCTGTTGTCAAGTGAATTATTTATGGAGTTTTGTTAAGTTTTACGTGACTTCAGTGAACAATCGCCCGATAACCATGATCGTGGTGAATTTATGAGTGAGTTAAAACGAGGTATAATTTCAGCGGATAAGATAACTCTTTAGATTCGCATAATAAAGATTCGGTTCTGATTCTTGTTCGAGCTGATACTCAACGCTGAGACTGTCTAGTTTTCTGTAACAGTTCTTAATGTTGCTTTCCACTGTACTTAGTATCGAAGATGAATCCCCTTACAAAACTGAAGAATTCCTGACAACTCTATTGCTGCCCAACCAGTAACCGAGGCTACTGAATACTGGTAGTTCGATCGTATCCGCATCCAGACGAATAAGCTGGTTGCATGAGTGTTTTTGTGGATTTCTCCATTGTTAAGTGGATATGAGACAATTTCCTTTAGAAATTCCTCCACGAAGAATCCCTCCTTCTAGGCAAATAACCGTCGCATGCTTTGCCATATTCACATAACCTAAGCTGGTAAAGTGCACAGACGCACAAAATCGACCAGTAAAAGCGTGGATAAGACCGCTGAACACGATAATTCAATCCAGACTCAAATCCCAGGGAATGGGCTGGCTACTTGAGTTGTTTGATTTATTTTATTATGGCAAAATATCCGCCTAAGGAAGAGGATGCCTTCGTGGAGACTTTCAAAGGGAAACTGGCTCGTATACACGTTACACACTTTGAAAACCACAGCCAACCCGTTCGCCTAGATCCGAACCCGGTTGGAACTACAAGTGTTCTGCGATTTTACAGCTCGGACTATGGTGGGCTTTTGGTTGGTTGGCACTTTTCGTGGTTTTTCCCTGTATGCAACGTAAAAAGAAACCAGTTAAAGTACTCATCCCTTTGAATAGATAGCCTATATAGTCAAATAACCTCAACCTTAACACAGACGCATAAACGTGCAGATTTTGGACAGCGCACAGCTGAAAACTGAAAACTGGTGAGCTTGCTGCTTCACGTCTTAAACCCACTTGGTATCGTTTGGATTAAATTTTTAAATAAATTAATACATTCATAATGGCAATTTGAATGATTTACTGAAAAATATTTTCTTATTGGCAGTTAGAATGAGCTATCATGCTCTCAATGTGCAATTAACAATAGTTTTATAAGATTATTTTATTGGTTCAGAAAGTAAGAATGAAGTTATTTTGATACATAAGTGAGCTGTAACATTATAGATCTTTTACATCAGGCGATCACAAACTTAAAATTTCACCACACAAATAAGAGTAAAAAATATATGTACAATCCTGTACCTGTGTAGTATGTACCAAAAGGAGCACCATTTTACAATCATTTAAGCGTTTCGGAAAAAAAAATTACCACTCAAAATAATATAATGTACCATGAATGGTACATATACCATAGTTTGAAAAGCCCTGCTCTACCCTGAAAACGGAATATCCCATTGCGTGCATTAACTTCTGGCGCGGAATATGAAAGCATATTATTTTTTGCATTTCTTTTGCATATTTTATTTTCCTAGTCTTGTTTTCATAAAATATTCGGACTTCTAGAAGCACAAAAGGAGAAGTTACGAGGGAAGAAGTGATCGAAAAAAAGTTTTCTGGAACCGCAAGAGTAAACAATAAGTATTTCTGTTACGTTCTCTCGAACAAACCGGTTTAACGGGCCGTGTTACAGACGCCCGTCTTTCCGTTGAGTCAGTGACAAGTCTCGAAACAACTCCAAACATCGGCAGAAAAAGACTGGACCCAAAAAAAATCTTTTTTGATATTAACAATCATGATTTAATAACCCGAGATATTTTAGATAAGGAATTGTAAACATACAATTGGGGAATTTCACTTTTTAAGAAAACGCGTTTAAATTAATCGGTCGAGCTTCAACGCGAGTGAATTCGTGATACGATAACTCACATCGAAGAACAGTAATGCTATTAAAATCTATTGCGCGTCTGTCTGTCTGGCATTATTTCCTCCGGAACAGCGAGGAGTTGAATTTGCAGAGACCGGATTCCAAAAATTTGTGGGAAGCCATTTCGACCATTCTCATCTCCGTATGACTTTAATTAGCAGAGATATTAATTAAAAACTCTGAAAACGCTCATTTTCGCCCTCACATTTCCGAGTGGCAAGAGTCTCGCACGCTGGAGACAAAAAATTTGCTTTGTTTCAAAAGTGTCGCCGCTGCTCGCTTTCAAATCGTAGAGTTTGGTAATAAAAATTTTTAAGTGTTAGAAAATATGAAACAAAAATAACATTGCCAAACACTAAATATATTATTCCAGATTCCAAAAATTTGTGAGAAGTCATTTCGACTGTTTCCATCTTCGTACGACTTTAATCGGCGGAGATATTAATTCAAAACTCAGAAAACACTAATTTTCACACCCATTTTTCACGAGTGGCAACAGTCTCGCACTTTCGAGAATAAAATGCTTTATTTCGAAGTGTTGCGACTGCTCGCTTTCAAATCGCAGAGTTTGTTAATCAAAAGTTTTCAAGTTTTGCAAAATATGAAATAAAAAAAAATGAAAATCTGAAAGATTTCAGATTTTAAATTACATCCAAAGGCGCGTTTTTTTAACGTTTCGTGTGCTACCTTTTTTTATTAAATATCATGTACTACGTACTCAAACCATAAAATTCAGTTCAAAATCAATATCGCAAAATCATTTTAAAATGAACATATCTTTAGAATTTCCGTAAGTCTCGTGCGCTGGAGATAAAAATGTTTTTTTTTTTCCGTACAGTGTTGCCATTGCTCGCTTTGAAATCATTTAGTTTGTTAATCAGAAATTCGTTGAAATGTTACAAAACATAAAATCGATAATAAAGCAAATTTCAAATTCAAAATTAGGGCTTCCAGATGCCCATATTCGCAGTAGGATTACGTCATTCAAAATTCGATGGCTCTAGGTTTTATCACAATGCGAGAAACATGCATACATTTACGCAGATTTTTCATTTTTTAAAATTTAATGCAGAGCGATAACATTTAGTGGCAACAATTTGAAAAGTGAATCGGGCATTCAGAGTGAATGGACGCAAAATCGCAAAACGAAAGTAATAGTCCTTCGGGACTAAATCCCTTTGGACTAAAAATTACTTTGCCAAACATTAAACGTATTATTATTATTACATAAGGTCATATTCTGACGTTAAAGAAAGCACGCGATTGCATGTGACGTCATTGTATATCGAAAATTATTCGTTAATATCAGCATTTGAAATAAATAGCTGCTGTTAGCAACTTTTTTGATTCATGTTAGTATAACTGACACGATAAATTATTGCCACGTTAATTCTTTTTATTAATATTGAGAAAAAGTTATATTACATTAAATTTAAATCATGACGTCATACGTATTACCCTGAAGTCTCAAAAGTTTTTAATTCCTGTTTTGGCAATATGAATTGGTTATTGCTTGGAAAGAATGAACTAATTTCTTTCATATTGAAATGTTTTCATATATTTGGTTTTCAGGATTCCATATAACTTACAAATTTTACTTTGGCTGCAGCTCGCTAGTGTATTATATAAAGCGCTACAAAATACCGTGATTCAGTAGCTTATATGGTTTTGATCATATGTAGTTCGAATAAATTGAACACGCCAACAAATGCACTGCAGTGGCGTAGCTAAAACTTTTGCCGCCCTGGGCGAACCCTGAAATTTCAGCCCCCTCTAGATGTACAAATAAATAACTACAAAAAGTATCAAATCGATATGCAGCTAAATAAATTAAAATTCTACGTTTATTTTTGAAGAAAACTTTAATTCCGACATTTTGAAATTATATAATCACTTTGCTTGTTTCTTTGTTCATAAAATCACCAATGACATTGTACTACTTGATTGCTGCAACTGCAGTTGCAGTTATATAGACAGTAGAGAAATATTTCTTAAACGCAAAATACACATTTGCAGTTCTTGTATACTTTTTAAAATGATTTTTATTTAGAAAACGCTTCAACAAGCAACTCTAGCAACTCTCGCAGCAATTGGGAGGAAAGTTCGCGTTAGTATTACAACAATATTTGCAATTTCGGTTCAGGAGATAAACTGCGAAAACTGCAGAGGACTCGCCTACTAGATTCCTTTTTCGATTTCAACAGCAATAACGGAAATAAGACTCTGAAATGTTTTCTCTCTGAATGGAGAATTCCTCCTCATTAAGGGCACCGTGATCATAATTTTGCTGAAACTCGTAATCTCCATTCAAAAGTTTCAAGGGAATAAAAAAAAGCTATAACAAAAATGTATAGCTGTTGAAATCACATCGTTGAGTCCTTTTGGATATTTTAACTAAAGTGAAAACTCTTTTTTATCGTAATCTAACTCCGACGACAGTTTAGCGTCTAATTATTCTTTATCTGTCTCGACGATCCACCTGACTAGCTCCCACAAAAGAAGGTTTTCACCCAAAAAATGCCGCCCTAAAAAATGTGCCGCCAGGGGCGGACCGCCTCTTTCCTCAGAACAACCGTCAGCGCAGGAATGAAAGCATCTTAAGAAAAATCATGCCAATACATCATAACATTAATTGATTAATTGTTTCTAATAGGGTGTGCGGAAGTCACGCCTGACGAAAACTTCATATTCCCCAGGAAAGATGTACGGAAATGCCATTGTGCGGAAGTGCCATTGTGCGGAAGTGCCATTGTGCGGAAGTGCCATTGTGCGGAAGTGCCATTGTGCGGAAGTGTCAAATCAACTTTTCACTGTAACTGAAACCGATCCAAAATCCTAAGGTTTGGTTCAATGATTCGCGACACAAAAGGGAAGGATCTTTACATAGATCTTCATGGAAAGACTTTCTAAGAGTAAACGGTACCCATTTACATTACCCTAAAGTTTCTTTTTGTTTTTTTTAATTGAAAATTTTTAAGTCCTTGCGCACCACATAGTATTTACACAAGGCTTACAGAGGTAAGTTAAAAAAAAACAAATACAACAACACAACACAAAATAAAATAAACTTCACAGATGGCACGTAAGAGATAAATTTACAGAAGAAAGAGAAAGCCATTTTATCTTGGACAAACACGTGAAGAGAGGGAGGAAATGTAATATTCACAAGAGTTTAGCCGAGAAATGAGTTCTTTTCGTCCTTCCGTGAGCTTTGAACAATAGGACAACAAATGTTCGACATTTTGCACTCCCCCGAAACTGCAGGAACACAAGTCTGTACCCTAAAGGTTAACGCCGAAAATTACAAGCAAACAGCTCGCATTTTCGGTCTGCTCGCTTTATTCCTCAAAATGTCATCACGTGAAACCTCATGTTGGAGGTTTTCGAAGGTTTTACCATGCAAGCCAAACTAATTTCAGTACTGAATTGAATGAAATGAAAGAATTATAATGAGTTGTAAGTTAATAGAATGATGAAAAGATTTAAGTCTATAAAAAGGAAACATACTTAAGCACAGCTTGATTATCCAAGAATAATACGAAAAAAGAAAACATTTATTGCGAAAATATGAAAACATTATTACTACAGACAATCAGCGCAAGGTTATGTTACTTATAGCAAAACACACGGCGGCTCTCTGCCTAAGGAGCGGCAGGCATATCTTCGGTGAGAACTTTTCAAGGAATTTGGCTCGGTTTCACGTTATGGGGTTATCACACACGCTAGAAGAAACTTTTCCGAGAAGCAAGTTTCTTCCAGCACTGTTTAAAAGGTAGGATTCCAAGCCGAAATAGAAACGTTCGAAGCTATGTCCCGGCTACGCGGGGGGGACATTTTGCGACGCTGGCAAAAATGTCTTTCAGTTCTGTCTCGCGTAGGTTTGCTTCAGAGAACTGACTTATATATCAGTCAACCTGTCAGATATACCAAAAGCGAAGATTCCCGGAAATGTTCCTTCCAAGCAGTAGCTAATGACAGCTCGCACGTCTGATAAGGGTTTGATAATGGGGAAACAAACCATACAGCAATCCTGTTCCCCTCGTTTCGAATACGAGTGAAATTATTAGTATTCAGCGGTCTTTAACTGTTCGGAAATGGGCCGGGCTGCAGTCAGCGTGAAACAAAACTGCATCAGGAAAATAAAACTGAGTGGCATAACATCCTGAACAGCACATGATATTTTAGCATTTAGGAATTGTTTTCATCTATAGTTGTGCTTTATTTAATTGTATTCATGTACAGATATTATATGCTATTTCGAACTCCATCATATTTTTTAAGTTCTCTTGTAAACTGTATTCTTTATTGGCATCTACAAATTAATTTCTTCATTTATAAGAATGATTAATCGTTCTTTTTCTGCATTTTTTTTTTTTTTGGAATGCTATTTAATGTAACCGAATGCAACTCATTCTCCCAAATAAACTGCTTGAAAATAAAGGTAAGTTGTTAATAGTATTTTTCTGTTAATTATAATACGGGTTATTTCTTTTTCCTATGTTTTGCTAAATTGTTTTCGGATAAATCGCGATTTGGAGATCATTTTCGAAACTGTTATTCAGAAACCCACTGTAAAGCTTTCTGAAATAAAACGGGTTCATGTTTAAAACGACATTCTGTAAAAACACAGATGTCTCAAATTCGAAAAATGCATAAAATAAGTGCATATACAATGAAGTTATCACTTCTAGATTTTATCTTTGTTATCACCCGTGAGAAAAATAATACATAAAAAAGGGGAAACTGCAGCTGCAAACACATCCCCTCAGTGGCATGACAAAAAAAAAAAAAAAAAATGGAAAAAAAAAAAAAAAAAAAAAAAAAAAGAAGATGAGTAAGCGGTTTTGCATGGGAAGTCATTAACCGAGTTGGGTAATACCTTAACCAATTAACTACAGGGAAAAAAATAAACTAATACAGAATGGACCAAAAAAAGGTGACTGCAATACTGTCCTCTAATGGCATTGCTTCTTGCAATTCGCTTATTTCCTTTTTCTCCACCAATTAATTACTGATTTCAGTAATTAATTAACTTAGTATAAATCTGAAATTTAACCGAATATGCAGGTAGGTTGTGCTTTTAATAAAGAGCGAATACGGCGGTGACCATTTTTCCTTTGAATTTTTTTTTGTCATAAATCAGATATTCGTGTGCCCTACTGCACTACTTTAAAGAATTCTAATTTTTTATTTTTTGAATTGGCGTATATCCTCACGCATTTTCCCCCCCACTAACGTTTTAGCGCCAGATTGTAAAAATTTTAAAAATATTCCCCAATTTTCCCCATTCTTAATGCGTTCAAAGAATAAGCTCTTCTAAATTTTACAATGAATTCGTCTGCGTAATGATATTTTTCGTCTTACTGACAAAGACCTCACAAACTACCTGCGAAGGTCTCGTCGAACCTTTTCCCTTATAACTGTTCAACTTTATACCAGCCTAATATAAGAACCGACCCATCATAGTGAAGAAAACACGGACTGGCATTCAATCTACGATGTCGCTGAATCGGCTGTACATTCATCTTTAAATATTTATGGATGTTTTGAGGCCTAATGAGTAGCAGACACAACAATACGTACGGTCGTATCAGATATTGTAACGTTGAATTTACTATGTATTCTTACTGAAATGTCGGTCTCTTTTAAAGAAATAATATTTTGATAGTTACTCGTAGTTTATCCATAGCAGTTTTTCATTTCTTATGTTCTTCCCGTATTCGCGTCTTTCGGAAATTAAATTATTTGCATAAATTTTCTTTCGTTTTCTAAACGATAAAATTATGAAAAAAGGGGAAAGGAATATGCGAGGAAATAAAGTCACAACTTAAGGCATTCGATAAGAATGGCTAATAGCCATCGGTCACTAATAGCCATCGGCTGACTAATCACCGAGAACGTTATATAGCAGGGGTTAGCGATTTTACATCAGTGAGAACGCGGAAGTTCCGACGCAGTTTTCATGAAGAATAAATACCCCGGGAGACGAATCCTCCCACCTTTTTCCTCTACCACCAAAACTCTCGAAATGGCTTTTGGCTCGCCAGTATTTTAAGTGCCCCCATGCCGCACAAACAGTTTACACTTACAAGAGCCAAAACTTCTCCGCGATTCGAACCCCGTCCCAACGGTACGGCAGACAGTGGAGCCATATATGTATTTTTTAGTTTTAGAGTCTACCTACTGGAAGCGTAAACCAGAAAAAGAAACCGCGAAAAGATTCACGCGCACAGTGCATTTTCTCCTGATGGCTGTCTCTCTAAGAGCATCACCTCTGAAAAATAACCTGTAGTTCTGAAACATAAACTTCGGCATTCAATATCTTTTCTCTAAGACAACCACCTCCACATAAGAATAGAAGCACATGCAATAATGAATGATCATTTAAGACAGCAATAATTTCATCATTTGAAAACAGTTTCTACATATAATAATTTTAATAACCCAGCTAATGTTATTTCACTGATAGTTTGCAATAATACAGATGAAGAACTGCGTTTATTGCTTTTAAATCGGTCAGTTTATTTATCAACAGCAGACAGACCAAGTTTGAAAGAAAAATTAAACATTTTACATATGTCGATTGGCAACACACACTGGTGCGTGGAAGATAAAACTACTTTATTTCAAGCGATGGCAACACATTTCTTTTAAATCACGTTTCATAATGTTGACACATTTCTAAAAAAAATTAATTTTGTTGATTAAATAAGAAAGATAAATATTTTACGCTTTGCCGAGTAGCAACACATTTCTCCTTTTAAATCGATGAATGTGTTAAATAAATTTGAAAGACAACTATGTTACGCTCTACCAAGTGGCA
>KK114912.1:276686-288496 GCA_000611955.2 Stegodyphus mimosarum | reverse complement strand
AAAAAAAAAAAAAAAAAAAAAAAAAAAAAAAAAAAAAAAAAATTGATCAAATACCTGTTTCACTTCACATTATAAGACACTGTTTGATATCAGATGAAAGCGAAGGAGAGTAAACGCATTATCGATGAATGAAAAAAACGCATCTAAACTTGTTCCACGTAATGTCGTATAAAGTAGGATCAAATGGAGCGTGTAATTCCTCCAAAAAGGTATGCAATCTCTATAAATCTCCATTTAATCAAGTTAAAGAATTGTAAAAAAGTGTATTATCGTTATTTCTCACTAGCGTTTATTCGAAATCGACGATTACGGATTACAGACTGAAAATTATTTTCGAAATGAAGATAAGCATAGCGTAAAGTCGTTTCTAATACATAATAGATATCATTTACGTGAAAGTACGCTATGAAATGGTCCAAAACGGACGTAAAATAAATATTCTTTTTATAAACCTGCCGCTAAAAGTTCCAAGACGTCCATCAGAGCGAAATACGCGTAGCATGGACAGTTAATAAAAGCCATAACAAGTAGCAAGAAAAGCTAGCCTTTTAAACTATCCATTAACGGGTCAGGCTTCCGCAGATCAAAACAAATACGTCACGCATTTCAATTTAACACGAAAAGAAAGACCTGATAGTGCAGAAATTATAAAGGATATATACTGTATCCAAAATAGCTCATCTACTGAAGAATAACTACCAAAAATCTGTTGTTTTTACAGACGCAACATATCACAGATTCTAACAGTGACGAGCATCAATTTTAGTACCACTGTTCTAACACATCCCAGGACACAATCCCTGATCGAATAAAAATAAGGATTACTGAATAAATTAAGATTACCAGGTTAACAGGCTAAATAAATATACAAGGATGGAAAATATCCGAAAAAGAACTATAGAATAATAAACCCCTTTCGGGATTTTCCGAATAAAAGTGGTCACATATCAATTTAAAACTGTATACAAAAAGTCCCAGCAGTTTAAAAAAAATCATGTTCATCCTGAAATAAGCAAATTCGAGCAATAAGGTTTGGTCAATCAATACTTCATTGTCGCAAAGTGCGACTAATTGTACATTTGAAATGATTGAAACAACAGCGCCGGCAAAAATGTAATCACATCCGGAAAAACTTGCAAATTGTTAATTCATCCGCCAGAAAACAACTCAATTAACAACCTGAGAACAGCGAAACTAAACCATAATTACGTACGAGAAGTATGAAAAGGATACCTTAACTACCAACAATACATAGCATGAACGTTATACGTGAAAATTTAGTTATTCTTGCCGAGAAAGTTCTTACCAAAACAGCCATCTAGCAATGTTAAAATGTTCCATCACTATCACGCTGAAAGCAGCATTCGATCGAATAATAACGCAACATTTTCTTCTCAAGCAAAAAAATTTCAAGTTCCTATAACTATAGAATTAATTAGTCGATCACATTCGTCTCGTTCGACAACGTGAAAATAACGGCAACAGAATTTTAAAATCAAAATGATGCGTTGCAGTTACCAACTTTTGGACATAAAATGCGAGTAATTGTGTTGTCACTGCACGCAAATTAATATCGTCGACACATCCCGTTGAAATACAACAACAAGGCAACCGTGGCCAAAAGTTTGAAAACTGCAACAACTTAAGTTTGTTATTAACATTTATGCAGATCTATTTCGTACGCAGCGCGCGCTGGGAGCGAATTGTAAATCGCTTACCTTGACATGGTAGGTTTCGCTTTCACTGAGAGATTGTGTGCGAAGTTTGTGCGTTAAATATCTGAGCATTTCAGACAAAACCAGAATCACAGTTTTGGATAACCACCGGAAAAGTACCGCAGTGGTTTCAAAAGTCGAAGAAAGCACTTCTTCAGTTCCTGGTACACCATTAAATGATTTCCACCGAGTCCACCACAGCTGCAGCTCCCCTAAGCATGTCGAACAACCGGATCGCGGATTCAGTGTGGTGGAAACACGGTCGCTGCCACAACATATATATTGTACATTCAAGAGTCCTTAGCAATGGACACCGTAAGTTTCAGCTGCACTCGCAAGCGCGTTTCGCGTCCATCTGAACGAACAACTGCGCTGGGACTACACGACCGGCAGCTGACGTCAGAAGCGGAAGCTGAGAGGACGATTCCACTACGAGGAGAGGAGTTTGGAGGAGGACTTTCCCATTAGCTTGCATGGCGTTAGAAGGAACGAAATTGCACCCAAAAAGGGATTGTTTTAATACATCATATTCCATATGCATTAACGATTATTTTTAAAATCAAATTAAAAATATTTGAATCAAAATCCTAACCATCATTCGCTTCTTTAGAAAAAACAATGTAACAAATTAGATTATGAGTCAGGCAAAGCAAACGAGATAACTTGTAATATAGAACTGCTGAATAATTCTAAAATGTATATTTTTTAATAATTGTTGTCATATCATTAATATTTTTTATTTAAACGCTGTGTATATTTATCAACTAAACGCGGAATATTGTAAGACAGGATTCAAGAATTATTCTAAAATGTATATTTTTTAATAATTTTTGGCATATTATTATTATTTTTTAAATGATCATTCTGTTTATCAGATAAATACGAATTCATTATAAGTTTTGTATTTCTTAAAAGAAAACTGGAGTGGCAACATCGTATTTTAGTTTGGGTTTGGGGAATAGTAAAAATTCAGTTGTTTTGGAATTGCTTTAATGGTGATATGAGTAGGTAACCGATCAAAAATGAAAGTAAGAAAAAGCTCTTTTATTATAAGAGGTGTGGTATAGTTAATAAATAAATTAATGCCAAATTTTGTTATCAAGAAGCTTAGCGTCATCAGCAGCAAGCTAACTGCCTAATCTTTGATGTGACCAATGACAAATAATATGTAGAAGTTATAACAGAAAAAAAATTTAAATTTCTATAATTATATTCTAAATTAAGTAACGAAAATTTTGACAGCCCTCCTTCTTTAGTAAATTGGATATTATTTGAATTAAATTAATCTGCCGAGCATGTGACAAATATATGTAAGATATGCCATTCAAAAACATTTTTATATCAATGTTATGAATATAAGTAATGTTATGAAGAATTATTTATTTTATTTATAAATAATTCAGTTATAATAAGCAATATTATGTTCCACTCTGAAAGATAAATAAAATATCCTACGCGGGGTAATGGTAACAGCTCTCAGAATTAGCAATATAGTATCAAACCGCCTACATGATTCGAGTGATAGTATATTACGTTTAGTGAAATAGTACAAGATGAAGTCATGTGATAGAAAAAATTGATAGATTATTATAAAAATATTTTTTATCTTTGAAAAAATAGTAAAAATAAATAAACAAATAAAAATAATAAAGTAAAAAAATAAAAACGAGTAAACATGGTGAATTGCAACATATTTTCTTAGCAGTAACTTCTAATTTAATAAAAGAAAAATACATTTTCATAAGCGTACTTATTCTTTCGTATCTAATCACTAGAAAAGTAACTTCTTGCTGAATTAAATAAAGTTAAAATCCGAATTATAATCGCTGGATGGTTAACAGATAGGAACGTAATAATCTTATAATGATAACACCGTCCATTATTAGTGCCAGTTACAAATTTTTACAATTATTCGGGGGAAAAAAATGAGAGTCAAAGAGATAATCATTTGGAATTCTACAGTACGAATTTAAATGAGGATATAAAGTTGTATATATCGTTATCAAATCATTCTTGTGAAATTTAGGAATATGTGAATCAAAATATTTAAAATTTACCTAATCATCAGAGAAGGGTTATTCTTTTTAAAAAATGTCTTAACATTTACATTTTTTAAAGAAAACATTTTTTTACCTTGGCAACCATAATGTGGTAAAATTATCGATGCTGAATATATTACCAGTTCCACTTATTAGCACTGACATTCTGATTACTATTAAACATGAAACCATAAATCGATGTATAATGAAAGTTTGAAATTATTTTAATTTATTAACGAGAAGTTTTAAATAGTCCGATATATTATGATTTAGTATGATGGTAAGCTATAAAATTAACTAAAGAACAGATAATAATAATAACATAAATAATCATCATCGCCATAGCAATAATAACAGAAATAGTAACAGTAGTAACAACAACAACAATAGAAGAAATACGATGATTAAAAAAACGTTTTGCTGCGCAACCGGTTAGTGTCGCTGATCGCTGTGCCGAAGGGCCCAGGTTCGAATCCCGGTGAAGGTATGCATAGTGTCTGTGCGGCATGAGGACACTATAAATATGCGGCGAGCCGAAAGTCCTCTCGAGAGGTGGTCGTAGGGGAAGAGGGATCGGAGACCCTCGGACCCGTTCCCTCCAGAGGTCCTCTTAAGAGAACATCTGTGAAATGCTAGGACGGTAGAAAACATCTCAACTAGCTGAACTTCTTCTAAAAAGAATTTGAGGAATGGCTGCGTGTAAACAAATATAACCTTCGAAACAAAATAATAATAATAATAATAATAATAATGCTTATAACAATGACACATTAAAAAACATCTTTCCTCTAGTTTTTGCGCTTATATTTCCGTGTATTAATTTTTTGCGAATTTCCCGCTCGCACAGTTGAATCCAGTACATCAACATATAGAGTATTCATGAAATTTTACACATTGCACGGGTGCAAACAGCCATCTAGCATTCCTAAGAAAAACTACAAAAAAAAAGAACAAATATATGATGATTTTAAGGAATCCAGGTAGCCATTAATAATAAAAGAGATAAAAAACTGCGATTACTGCTCTTAAACTGCTTAGCTTGTCAATCACTAAACAAACAGATTAAATTTGAAGAAAACAATATTTATTTTACGTTTTGCTGAATAGCAACACGCCGGCGAGTGGAAGATAAAGCTTTTATATTTCGGGTGATGGCAACATTTCTTTTCAATCGCCGAGTCTTTAATCAAAATTTCATTAAATTTGTCTAAAACATAAAAAAACAAATGCGAAATTTGGGATTTGAGGTGCATGTGTTCGACTGGAGGACTACATATATTCAAAATCTGGTGGTTCTCGGTTTGCGATTGTTCTACAATGCAAGGGACAAATAAACGTTCATACATAGTTAGAAATTTTTCATTATTTAGCAACTGAATTTTTTATCTACTCGGAAATAATACATATAACGCTTCACTCACAATTTCTTTGGGATTCGGGTAATTAAAGTATGTTTACAATTTAAGAAATCATTCTTTTTGATTTTCAACAGTGCCGAAATTATTATTTATTATCCGATAATTCCTGATCATTCGATCGGTAATCGAATAATCGAGATATATTTGCACAGTTTAAAAAATTCATCTTAAACGTGTGTCATTAAATTTTATGCTCGATCATTCCGGATTAGTTGATCAATAATCGAATAATCGAGACATACTTACATAGTTTAAAAATGCATTTTGAAGTATTGTTAAGCTTTAATGCTCTTACGAAGCAAATTTTTTAATATTTTTTACTCTAGCAAAACAACAAATGTGTTAGTATATTTTAAAATCTCTGGAATTTCGTCTGCTAATCGTATTGTCGTTAAGTCACATCTAAAGAACCCACAGGTTCAACAACAATAACAATCGATTGTTTGATTTTCGCTTTCGTCGCGACGAGTTATCTTCTTTTACCTAATTTGCCTCAAAAGTAAACTTTTTTAAATCACCAACAACTAACTATGTAATCTCCTTCTAAAAGTTCCATCCAAAGTCCTTGTCAGAACCAGCAGCTCTCTTTCCTTCCTTGCGCACCTGCGGCACGAATTGCTTCCAATTTTTAACTAACCATCTTTCTTCAAAAGTAAGTAGTTAGGGGCAAGAAAAGAAACAGAAAATAAGTAGTTTCGGAACAAACCCTCGTACAGGAGAACGGAGCGAGTCGAAATTTAAAGAGCCTGACGTAGCCAATAGGTGGTGGAGCGGGGAAGTCCTGGCAGTGTGCCAACTCCGGTGGAGTGGAGGAGGGAGTTGAATAAGCAAAGCATGTCAGACAGCTTGGAGGCAGGCTGCGATTTGAACGCCGAGTTGCGATGCTGCCGGAAAATGAACTTTTGCGGTTTTGCCGACAAATTGTCACAGGAAACCGCTTCTTTCTGCCTCGTAGCTGGCAGATAGCTCAGAGATGCGATCTGTGTCCAGTTTTTGCGCGTAAACAAGCTTGTTGTCTTACAACACCACCTGCTTGCGTAGGGACAGAACAAGCACGCGTTTGAAATTGCTAATTTTTAGATTCTAAGATCATTTGTGGACTACTGAATCCTAATTCTTTGGGTAAACCTGAGTCTTAGAAGTTGCTGTTTTACCGTCTGACAGCAGCATCGATTAAGTACACCAAATTAATATAAGATGGAGAATTGGCAATTGGTATGTATTCTTCCATCCAGAATGCCAACTATGTGTTCTTGCAGCAGCTGTCACAGATTTCGCATATTTAACGTTTAAGATGAAATTCCATCGGATAAGTCGATCATTTAATAACCATTTCTGGCATCATATATCCTAATATTCGTTTCATAATAACCCCATAAATAGGCCCCGATTAAGCTAAGCTGGGATACGAGACTCAGCCATTTTTTAAAACATTCTTTCCTTCTTTTTCATGATGGGAAATTCTAGGTTTGGAACTTATGATCTAGACAATAATCAGGCGCTGCATTTAACTACCTTTAGTGCTCGTAATTTCTAGTCGCCGTGCAAACATGTTGTGCGTTTTAATTACCCGCGAAAATAATTTTCACTCTGCTTGCAAAAGGCTGCAGAGAAAGTACATATTTCTTGAAAAAAGAAGAACGATCAGAGTTATTCTTAACTGGAATGCACAGAGTTTTGTATTAAAAAAAATGTCAATCTAAAGTTGGCATCTTATCTAAAGTTTCTACATTACTTTTCTCATTTTAAATTCCTCAAGTACAATTTCTTGTTCAATTTACCATTTGCAAACAGTCAACTATATATATATATATTTTAATAAATTGTGAAGTATGTCTTGGTTCCCAGATTCTGTCAACCAAACACATCTATAATTCTTTTCTAAAAATAACTGAAATTTTTTAACCCCCTTTTTTTCCTCGCCTTTAAGCAGCACCAGAATTGCTATTAGTTTCGAATCTCACATTTTGTTCGTATCACTTTGCCACCAAATGTCACTGCGATGAGTTACTTTTAAAAAGTTAAATAATGGAAAGTCTGTCTGTCTGTAAGTTTTTCGAACTGTGGATAAAAGACGACACTTAGAGCCACCGAATTTTTAATACACGTTGTCCTCCACCCGAACTTGGGCATCTCGAAACCAGAATTTCTAATTTCTAATTTGTTTTTTACATATTTTTTACAAATTTAACAAACTTTTCATTGGCAAACTCAGCGATTTAAAAGCGAGAAGTTGCAACACTGTTCCAAATAAAACATTTTAATCTTCGTCGCGTCAGACTGATGCCGTTCGGCAAAATTTAAGATATTTTAGTTTAATCCACTAATCTAGTTTTAATCCACTGATTCGGCCGTGTTGTCATTGCCTCAAACAGAATACTTAATATCTCCATCCGTCGGGGTGTTGCAGTTCAGTGAAGTGTAAAATATTTAACTTTCGAATTCAATCTGTCTGTTACTGAGTAGTAAATCAAGTAATTGAAAACGCAGCTCTTAAAAATAGTTTTTTCTACTTTTCACTCGGATTGATTTAAATAAAAACGCATTTAAATCATGAAATGTTTAATTAAAAATATTAAATATTTTTTTATGAAATGACACTATCCGGACTCATTCAAATAATTATGTACTTTTTCTTTCTTATGTTAACTCTTTTAGGCGGCTTGCCTCTCGAGCGGCTCAAAAAAATAATATAGCGAATGTAAAAAAGTGTGTTACAAATCCTAACACTCTATGGGCAATTTTAAAGGTAAGTGCGAAGAAAGAGATGCTTAGTTATAAAGTTAAAAGACAGAAAATTATGTTAGTAGGAGCAAGATTGGTAATCCAAGAGCAGATTGGTAATCTGAGATGTTGAGCAAGAGTCTAATAAATCTTAACAAATCCTCTGGTGCGACGTTAAAATCTGAACCATTTCAGATTGTAAAACGGGTAAATCGACAACCCTGTATTCGGCGTAGATTTTGTAAAATCCCAATCGATTTCGAGAGCAAAACGGATCCCCCTTCATCAGGAGCGAAAAATTCTGCGAAAGCGAAAAAGCGAATGTCCCACAAGCGACCAGTGGAAAAGCCGATTGCGCCATCTATCGGCAGAAATAGTAAATAAAATGAAGGGTTAAGTTAGTAGAATTTTGAAGGCATTAGGCAAGACTGGATTAGAATTGAAGTCATTGACTAAACAGGATAAATTTTTGTGATTGTGAAAAGCTTCAAGAAAATCCAATTCCCTAATAGAAACAGCTTTCTGATTTTAGCAGAACTAAAATCAAAATTGTGATCGAATTTCCATCTATGATTAGCTATTGAAGATTTGTTAATCTCGCCTTTTCGGACGTAAGATTCATGTTCTTTTACGCGAAACTTTAATGCTCTTTTCGTTTAGCCAATAAAACTTAAGCCACACTGACACGACATGCTATAAATTCCCCAAGAATTAAAGTCAGAAATAGAATCTTTAAGAGCCGAACCTCGGATTTTATTTATAGGCGAGAAAACAACTTGAAAATTAGACTTGTGTAAAATCCGTGTAATTTTATAACTGATAGAAGGATGAAATGAAAGCGCAACAAGGTTATTAATGTTATTTCTGACATCAGAATGTGTTCTTAGATGGCACGATGAGAACGTTCGAAGAGCTTTATCAATGTCTACGGGAGAAAATCCTCGGTTAAGGGCAACAAATCTTAAATAATTGAGTTCCTTAGCAAGAAGAGATTCTCAGGAACAAACGAAATACATAATAGTAAAATGAAAGCCATGGGTTACGAAACTGATAAGTGAAGGCCCATACTGTTCGATCCCTGATCTGACCTCACAAAAGTTGCAAAGTTGCTAAATGTTCTCATATACTTTCGACTCAGTTTAAGAAATCACTCATTCCACCTATTGCTAACTGTAATAGATTTTATGCTCTCCCCAAAGTTCACAAAACTGGAATTCCTTTTTGACCTATAGTTTCCAATTTAGGAACGGCATCGTACCCATTGGCCAAGTATTTAGTTTCCGTATTTTCTCCTTTACTTTCCAGCAATATTCACACCGTAAAAAATTCTTTCGAAGTCATCGATAAACTTCCCCTTTGCACTCCATTATAGTTTCGTTTGATGTTAAATCGCTGTTTGCTAACGTTCCAGTCGAAGGTGCAGTAAAATGCCTTGAAACTAGACTTTAATAATTCCATACATTGATGCTGAAGTCATAAATACTTTTTCTCGAACTCCGAATTGTTTTGCAAGTGATGGCGATTTGAAAGGCAACTTCAGCATTAAATTGTTGACAAAAATGCACCTGAAGTTAAGATTTAAAAGCTTAAATGATAACATATAAATATTAAATTATTAATTCTTTACTCAGTCTTATATGAAAAGTATACGATGATTTCTGTCATTGCTTTTTGTTTCTGTAAATTCACATCCGCTTTCTTTTCTGTAAAACTTCTATTATCGTATTTTTCCGCCATTTTTTGCAATTTTTGTTTACTATTTTTTTAATATTTATATATTTTTAACGGTAAATTCTTTTTTAAACTTTTTTTTCTAAGCATATTGAAGGAACCTCTTCCAGATGTTGCTTATTTTCAGTTCATAGAATTCATGTTCTGACGAAACAGAAATCATTGCCGCTAGAGGAAAATATTTGTTGCAAACCTCGTGCACAGGCGATCTTACGTAGCAAATATACAGCTACGTTTCGGATAATTAAATCTTTTCGGTAGTAAATAAATGCACAAATCTTTATGTGTCATAAAGATTAAGAAGCCATAAACCATTTTTTTCTCTGCCTTTAAGAACTGTTCGTCTTAAATGTAAGATTTTATGTACTATAGTTTATTTTCTGGGGGACTTATTCTTAAACTAGTAGACATATCTTAACTGCTTAGCTTAAAACATTTCCCGGGAGCATATGCGCACAAAAAAAAAAATAAAAAAAAAAAAAAAAAAAAAAAAAAAAAAAACTGTACAAAAATCTTTTTGTACAGTTTCTTTTTTACCAAGACCCCGATTCTCTAACGAACTGAATAAGCGAAGAAACGAACCGTTTGAAATTAAATCATTAGTTAACCAAATCATTAAATTATTCATCACACAAATCAAACGAATTGTTTTTGATTACTCTCATTTTCGTAAACGTTACTTGTAAACATTAATGAGCTGAGTGCGTCCACGCCACACACATTTTTTTATTTTTTTTCCCTTTTCCCCTTTCCTGATATATGATAATTTTTAACTTTTGTGAACATTTTAAACCTTTTACAAATTTAATGATAATTTTTTCGAGGTGTTAAGTTGCAAATTAAAGTTATCATGTTGCGAAAATTAAAGCAGAAAAAAATGTGTTTTAAAGTATTTTTTTACTTCCCTGTACGAAATAAAAAAAGTATTGTAATCACAAAAAATCACAAAATATTCATTTTTTGGCAATGCCAAATTAAAAAGAATTAATTTTGGACAAATAATGAAATCAAACTTTTAATCCGGTCTCCTGGTGCCTAGGAAATTTTTATACTGGTTATGAAAAAATAAAATTATAAGAAATTTGACTCCCGTACGACAAAATTTGATTGGGATACTGAATTTCAAATTTTTGATGTCGTTTTCAATTTGCCTTGACTTATCGATTAATCAAACTAGAATTATTGGAGGAACTAAAATTAAATTAATTGCAGCAAAAAATGTGTATAATTTAATAGGCTATAACTGGAAAGTCGTCATCAGATTTTTGTTTCTTGGGTAAATAAAACATCATGGAATAATTATTTGTAATTTTTTTTCTGAATATTGTTAAACTTTATTATTGCTAACAGAACTAATTATTTTTTACACAATTTTCTTTATTTTTTTAACTCAGTATTACATTAACTTCTTTTAAATTTCTTAATTTTAATATTTTATTTTTTTAAAATAACCTTTTCAAACTTTAATGGTAAACTTTTTCATGCGTTATGTAGTAATCGGTAAGGCTGCGAAATTAAACAATAAAGAAATTTTCAAAATATTATTTTACTAAATTTTTTTTAGTTGTTAACTCACTTTTAAAGTGTTAGATTGCAAACTGAAGCTTCTCAATAGTAATTTTCTTGTCTTCCATTTCCTCCCACCTGTATTATTTGATTTGATTTCTTTCTTTTCTTTTTCATTTTTTTCAGCCCAAAAGGACTGTTAGTCTCGAAACACAACTTTGCGTTGTTTCACTTTTCATTCAAGTCTGTTGCCATTTGGAAAAATGTAACATATTATTCTTTCATATTTAAGCTCTCTGTTATTAATAAACCAACTAAACTATTTAAAGGCAGTTCTCATGCAGCTCTTACTTTTTTTCTGTTTAATCGAATTGGTTTAAATAAAAATGCATTTAATTTATGACATATCTAATTAAAACATTTAATATTTTTATAGCATTAATTACATTACACATTTTTCACTTTTCAAATATACGGCAGACGTATAACACTCCTATGTTAGTGTAAATGTATATTCATCTAATATCGTATAAAGTGTTTCGCTATTTAATGTGGGCCATCTCTCTCGATAATATCCATTGCTAAACCATAGGAACTTTAAAAGTTAAAACTTTAAAAGAGCTCTTTTAGGCGATTGTTAAAATCTCAACCCTTTCAAATTTTTTTTCTTGGTTACT
>KK114912.1:231146-276483 GCA_000611955.2 Stegodyphus mimosarum | reverse complement strand
ATATTAAATATATTAAAAATATAATTAAGAGATAACATTTAAATCGAAAAAGATAATCAAAATTCTAACAGGAAGTACTTACAACTAACTGAAAGAAAAAGAAGGTACCTAAGTAAAACAACATATTAAAATAATATAACAAACTTTTGAAAATTCTTTGATCTTTTTCAAGGAGCAGCCGATGTACACTTCAAACACCCTTGCTATGACAATATCAAAATTAATCAACTTTTCAGCAAATCGCAACATTTTTTACCTGATCAACAATTCAAAGTCACTCCTTGCTTCAAGTACATTAAAACCCTAGGCAGTATGTTATGCAACCATCATGAAATTTCCCCACAGCAAAGCTGAGACTGCAGTTTATTGGAATACGATAAATTTAAGGATCCTATTCACCAACACATCATTACAGGCGTCATGGAAATAGTGCAGGACCAAGGTTTGAGAGAACTTATAAACTCGGCACTAAATATAGACCTACCTTTCATATTAGTAAAAAAACAAGCATTCATATTTTTAAAGACCTGAACTCATTCATAGTTTATGCTAGTTACCAAACTAGCTTACCAACGTATACCTTTCCGGAATGGAAAGAAGCTTTCTTGCAAGAATTTGCCAACAAAATCATCCACAATTCCAATTTTACCCAAATACACAATAAAAAAGATCTCGAACGCAAAATACGACAGCTGCAAGATCTATTTATTATCACCAAAATTCACAAAGCTGGTAATAACTTCAGCATTACCTGAAAGAAATTCTACTTTGACCTTATTAATAATGAACTCCGCAGTACTAACACCTATCAACTCATTAATATAAATGAAAAATCATTCTTAAAAAGTTTAAGGCACTCCATAAAAAAACTTAAAATTCGCCCTAACAACTATTTTAATCGTTTTGCAAATCTCTATGCACTGCCTAAATTCCATAAAAATCCAATTAAATTCCGTTTCACAGCTAATGGTACAAAATATTTCTTGAAAGAAATCGACTATCGTTTTGCGCTCCTCCTAAGACAAATACTCAAATTTATTAATGATATCGATTTTCAAGAACACGACTTCCACTGGATCATTAATAGCAACGAAACAGTCTTGAATACATTGCAGACAATAGATATCGAGAATATTAATTGCTATCATTTTGAAAAACTATACACATCTCTACCATTAGAGAAAATTTACAATAGCCTTCTTACGCTCCCAGATTTTTTTCCACAGATCGACCGGATAATCACAAGAGAAGATTTGAAACTTTTCCTGCAAGTAGTCATCATTAACAATTATTTGTTATTTGATAACAAATTTTATAAGCAGAAAATGGAATTCCAATGGGCGGAAATAGTTCTTCAACCATCTGTACACTTTTCTTTTTGAAGGAAGAATGTAAGTTTCAGTTATCACTAGAAAACGAACAACTTAAATATTATGCCTTCATTTCTCGATATATCGACGGCATCATAGCAAATAATAACTTTAACAAAATTGAACGAGCAGATATTTATCCATCTAGCTTAAAACTTCACAATACTAGCCCTCAACAACACAACATAATCTACCTTGACTTAAATATCATTGATTACAAGAAAATTAAAATTTACGATAAATGAGGAGAATTCAAATTTAGCACGCTAAAATTGACCAACTGGACCTCTAACATCTCGAAAAAAGTCATAATAAATACCATTAATTCCCAACTTCTCAGGATAACGAGAATAAACAATGATACAGAATTTCTACAAGAAGAAATTTACTACTTCATTAACATACTACAACACAATAAAATTCCCAATAAAATAATTTCTCTTTCGCTTAAAAAAGCCGGCATTTACCTTAATCTTTACATTCCTTGTTATAAGTGACATGAAATTTTTGCTTAAACCGAAAGGAGGCAATTTGTGGATGACTTTAACAACAATTTAATGTATATGTGTAATTTAATTCTTAAGAACTCTATCTTTGACGTTCTACATCAGTGAATTAAGTTAGCATTTCTTTTACATAAATAAATACTCTCTAATTAGCTGGCCACTGAACTTTTACTAATTATGAGCCTGTTTCCTCTTCTGGAAGACGTTTTTATAGCTCGAATGAGTGAAAAATGACAACTTTTTACTAACAAATACAGTTTCCATTTCCGAAACTTTTAAGCCAACTTTTACAAGCACTCGCTTTTTTCACTTCTCTGATCATTCAAACGTTTCCGTCCAACACATTCCTACACATCCCCACAAAACTGGACACCTCCTTTCTAAAGCTCATAGGTAAGAAACAGAATCGTAAATTACGCAGCAGTTTGAATGCCCTGACATACACCGAGGCAACCCCGTAGCATTACTACTTTCACAATTTGGAAATGAGCACCTTCAAGTAGGCATATAACATTATAATTTGTTTGTGCAAAACCCCTCCTAATGTAGCATTTTTACTAAATTCACCTCGAAAAGACGCATTTCTTTCTCCTTTCCTTTTACTTTAGCAAAAAGTAAAGTTTATTTCATTTTTAGTACGTATTCGAACCTGGCCCTTATTTAGCCTTTACATTTGACAAGCAAATTTTTCGATAAAAATTTGAGCTGTACATTGTACTTTGTACAGCGTTTCATTTTTATTATTATTTTTATTTCTATTTTCCCCCTTGTTTATAAATATTTCTTTCGATTGTAATTAGTCCAACTTTTTCCCTTGATTATAAAATTTATTTCGACATTAAATGTATTATTCGTTTCTATTTGTGTTCGGACAATAAAACGAGTAGGGAAAAGAGACTGATTCAGTGAGAGCCTCAAATATGTATAGGTTTATTGAAGCATTGTATAAACAAATTTGTTTAGAATTAAAAATAATAGTGCTAATTGACGACAGTGAGTTGATCGGAATGAAACTCGATTTGTTGTTCAGTTAATTGACTTTAACAAGAATTTAATGTTATATATGTAATATATAACATTAAATTCTTTTTAAAGTCAATAATATATAACATTAAATTCTTTCTGATTATGTTTAAAGCTTTAGAAAAATTAACTCATATTATGTTTAAACTTCAGAACACTTTTCCCATGACAAGTTCTGTTTGAATAAAAAGATTAACTTTGGTTTTCACTTTTTTTTTTTTTTAGTATTTTAATCTTTTGTTCTGCTTTTTCTGTTCAAAAATGTATATTATAAATTTGCAACTTCATAAAAATAGAAATGAGTAGGGGATCATGGTTCTTACAATCTTTAAGTAATTCTCTCATATTTCATTTCCTATATATTAGATGGAATAAGTTTTGCAGCCCTACGCGCAGATTTTTATACTAGTTTTGTAGTTTTTCTCTCAACAACGAACAGAAAATTCGACAACTTTCTCAATATACACATTTTGTACACATATATATGTGTGAAATCTGATAAAATCGCGAAAAATCAACTTTAATTTGAGAACGGGTGTTACTTCACTTGCAAAAAACCTGCTGGCAAATTATTTATTTATGCATGTACTCGTGCGTGAAAAGCACACATAAATAAAAGAAAGGCAAGTTACAGCAAGTGAAGAAAAGATAGGTAGGGAAATTATTTTCTTTTCTTTGATTCTCGCAATCACTCGTTCTTACCTTCCAGATTTTCGTGAGAGCGCGCCATTTCAATTAGCCGAGGCTGAATTTGTCCTTCAGTGTGTTTTTTGGCATTTGTTAAAGGAATTTAACCAACCGCATAGAGGAAAGAACAGCAGAAGCAAACGATACTAACTCTTTTTCGCCTAGAATGAATTGCAGGTGGGCAACTAATCCCCCCCCTTGCAGATAAGAATAAAATGGGCTTGGGTAAAATGCGTTACTTTTGATATCCTCCTAGAAAAAGAAATTGACAAAAATGTTTCCAGATTCGGAATAGTCCTTGGGAAATCTTAAATTCTTGGAACACCAGGATCTGGTATTTTCTTCAGCGATCGAGCGCCAATCGTCTGTCTTTGCTATTTATATAATAGTTGAAGTTCCTATTTTTTAAGAGCTCTGATTTACCGTACCGAATGTATTACCGCACTTCCTTACGTATTTTTTCTCCAAAGTTTTAAGCCAGGTTCTGAAAATTTAAAAAAATTTTCGCGTAAATTTTTCCTTCTTTAATGCGTTTAGACAATGCGGTCTCTTGAAGTCAGCCTGCATATTCACCTTCTCTGATTATTTGTGGAAAAATGCGGCCTAAGGAGTAGCAGAGACAACAATAAGAAGATTCAAGTAAATTAGAAATGAAGCTATCTTACTAGATGTTGCAATATTAATATTACTATGCATTCTTATAGGAATATAGATTTCTTTTAAAGAAACAGTATTGTGATAGTTATCTGTAGTTGATTCCTGATTACATTTTGTTATCTCCTTCTGTAAGAGCATCCTTCGGAAAGTGATTTACTTGCATAACTTTCCCCTTTCGATTATCAGGCGATAAAACTAATAAAAATAAAAATGAAGATAAAAAAAAAATCTGAAAGATTTCAGATTTTAAATTACGTCCAAAGGCGCGTTTTTTTAACGTTTCGTGTGCTACCTTTTTTTTATTAAATATCATGTACTACGTACTCAAACCATAAAATTCAGTTCAAAATCAATATCGCAAAATCATTTTAAAATGAACATATCTTTAGAATTTCCGTAAGTCTCGTGCGCTGGAGATAAAAATGTTTTTCTTTTTCCGTACAGTGTTGCCATTGCTCGCTTTGAAATCATTTAGTTTGTTAATCAGAAATTCGTTGAAATGTTACAAAACATAAAATCGATAATAAAGCAAATTTCAAATTCAAAATTAGGGCTTCCAGATGCCCATATTCGCAGTAGGATTACGTCATTCAAAATTCGATGGCTCTAGGTTTTATCACAATGCGAGAAACATGCATACATTTATGCAGATTTTTCATTTTTTAAAATTTAATGCAGAGCGATAACATTTAGTGGCAACAATTTGAAAAGTGAAACGGGCATTCAGAGTGAATCGACGCAAAATCGCAAAACGAAAGTAATAGTCCTTCGGGACTAAATCCCTTTGGACTAAAAATTGGGGAAAATATGCGAAGAAATATGGTAAATAAATATTTAGATAATTTACTTTTTTGAAGTTAGAAAAAGTTCAGTTTCATATTGAATTTCATTTCGTTTATGGAAAAAAAAAAATGTGTGCATTTTGAGGGACACTAACATGGGTCTTTGCCTTTCAGAAAACAAAGATTTTTAGCAAAATTTTGCTGGAGATATGATTTAAAATTAATGGTAAAAGCTATAAAGTAATCTGTTGAATAACACAGCAAACAACGGTTATTTAACTTGATTATTCAGGCAAGCAAAACAGAAAAGAGATTAATTAATTGGGATAGATATTTCGTGGAGGATTTTCTAATGAAAACGAACTTTGTTCGTCTGAAAAACAAAATGTACTCGTGCAGCCGGCCCACTCATACGCCGCTAATCAGAGAAACTAAAAGATACAAAATTTTGGGGAGAAGAGTATTAAAATAATTAAAATTGAATAATTTTGGCTAACATAAAAAAATTCTACAAAGAAAGGTAATGCGCCATTAAGTGATTTTTTTAGGTAATTTTCGTCGAACCCAAATTAAAAGCGTGGTTAAAGGCCCAACGATAATTACCTATAGAACATGCGATAATTTTTGTTTTTTCAGAAGTAATCCTTAGGTTATTTAATGCAAAGTTTCAAACTTTGACAGCATAATAAAGTGTAGTTCTGCTGGTACCAATCATGATGATGTTTGAACACTTTACGAATATTAGATTATTTAAATCAGGCAAAGCACTCGACAGCTATAGGTTTTAGGGATGGCTTGCCATCGTGAAAGATCTTTTGAAGAAAATTTACTCATATTTACTTTATATATGGCGAAAATCACGAAACGTCCCATGCAGCTAGCTTGTTCACCGGATCTGAACCAGGATAGAACTACCAGCGTTCAGTGATTAGCTCTGTGTTCTTAACGGGTTTTGAACTCTTCTGAAGAATAACATAAACATACCTATGTACATTACTTACCTGTACGAAACTTACCTACATACATTTTAAGCATTAATAATGCGTTAGTGCTCTAACGGCTGCGATCTATATGTTGGTAAATTGCGCATTTTTTGCTTTAAAATGATTGACTTATGTTGTTCTTATTTTTCGGTTAAGGTTTTTATGCCATTAATTAATCTGCATGCAATAGTTGTAGAATTACCAACAATTTAAAAATTGTTCAAGTGCTGCTAAGCGTAATTTTTTACCATAGCAGCCATATTTGTTTACATTTGAAACTTAGCAGAATAGTAAATTTAGTCTTTTCTGCACCGTCAGCGTCTTTTTGCCGGGTGGAACCAAAATTAAACTTTTAGTTTTGTGCACCGAAGGATCTGCCTTCTTACCCGCTGGCCGAATTGCTTGTTTTTGCGTAGAAACTCTAGTTTTAATAGCAAACATTTTTTAACTGTATTTGGTGTTTTATGTTTTTTCTATATCTTTCAATTTTTAATGAAAATATTTTGAGTTTTTTATTTTTTTTTTTATTTTTGCTTTGCCGCGAAGTGAGAACTGAATTAATTGAATTAGAAAAATATCTGTAATGAAATTCGAGGAAATAGGTGTTCGGTATTAGCAGCAAATATTGTCGCCAGTCTGAAAATGTTTACAAGTAGTGCATGCGCATTAGATAAGCCGCGCTGAATCATCTGTGAAAACTTTCCCCCCTTTTTTTTAATTTCTTTGATACATCGTTTTAGATTTATTATAGTATTCGAATAGAACATTTGGAAACGATTAGATAATTCTTCAGAGGATATAATTTTTGTACATTCTTGCTTATAAAATGAATGGGATGTAACTCTATTAAGTGAATCTAGAGCCAGAGGGTCGCTATGGTAAATAAATATAGTGAATTTTAAAGAGTGCATTTATTCTATTGTGGTTTATGCGCTATCGACGAAGTAGGTTTAATTCAATTCAATAAGTTTAAATGAAATAAGGAAAAACTGCCTATAATTTAATATTTCGTACAAGGAAGTCATGTGGTACGCACATCATCTTTTTGTTTTATAACCATCTGCCAAAGTAGTTAATATATGGCATTAAAAAGCAAGCTAGGCTTTTCTTATGGGCTGAAATAATTGTTCTTTATGCAAGTTAAGAAGGCTCCTTTTCTTTGATTTTTCTTGCTTCGCTCACACTTAATTTCAGAGTAGCTTAAAATACGCGAATTTTAGCTTTTAGTTTTATTCCTCTAACGTCTTCTCACCAGCCGAAACGAAGGGTTAAAAACAAAAAGGCTAAAATAGTACGATTTTTGATGTTCTGAAATGGAACACTTGAAAACAGAAAAAAAAAAAATGTCTGAAATACCACGATTTTAGTTGCCACCTACAAAAAGTCTGAATTGTGTCATGGGATATCATAGCAAGCAATAGCAACATTGCCTGAAACAAAACATATTTATTTCCAGCGCCCCAGACTGTTGCCATTTGGAAAAACAAAAATATATTTATTTTACTGTTTTACTCAATAAACGCAACTATTTAAATACGAAATTTTTGCCACTGTTTGATATAAAATATTTTTATCTTCCATTCGAGAGCGTGTTGCCATTCAGGAAAGCGCAAGATATTTAATGTTAAGATTTAATTTTTCTGTTACTCATTATGAAACCAAGCGATTTGCAACAAATGCGGTTATAAAGAATATTTTTTATATTTTTTAATGTCTCGTTTAAATAAAAATGCATTTAGGTCTAATTAAAGATATTAAATATTTTATGAAATGAACTGTAGTCATATATACATAGACAGTGGCTCACAAATGTGTTCATACACTTACGAGTTTCAATGAAATATTGCTTTATTCATTAGTAAAAATTAATATTTTAGAATGAAATTTTTTAAATTATTATCTATAAATTTCCCTTAGCAATTAATATTATTAATATCTTAGCTATTTTATATGAATTATATTATGAACACGCTAAAACTTTTTTCTGAAAAAGCAATAATAAAAAAAGTAAGAGAAGAGTTACCTCCCAAAAGTCTTCGTATGCCTTAAAGAAATCTGCACATATTAGTAAATATTGTAGTATTTCTGTCAGTTAGTATTTTGTAGTATATCCTTCAGTATTTATGACAGCGTTCAAACGTCTGGGCATAGAGTTCACTAGTTTTTTTTTTGTAATGTCTGCATCAATGTTCCATCCTTATTATTTTTAGTTCGTTTTTTGTTTTAATGTTGTGTTTTCGTACTCAACCTCTAATTCTCTCCAAATAGACGTATTCCTTTGGGTTTAAATCTGGTGATTGAGGTGGTGCTTTCAAAACTGGTGGGCTATCATAGACATCCAAAAGGCGAACGTTGAAGGCCGTCTGCTTAGAATCATTATCTTGATAAAAAAAAAAAAGTTGTTTCCAATATCCGAATTTTGGGAGGATAATTTTAAATTACTTTTAAAATATTTAAATAAAGAGCATGGTTCACTGTGCCATTAATAAACACTCATTATTTAATCCTGATTGCCGATATGCACCCTCATGCGACAGCACCTCCACCGCTATGCTTTACTGCACCAACCAAAGTCATGCGACCCCCATTGGAATCAAAAATGCTAAATTTGCTTTCACTTGTAAATAAGACGATTCTAATTCGCTCCGGGCTTACTTACTATAGATTTTGAGAAGAAAAGCCTGAGCTTTCTATTTTTCGCATTTCCAAAAAAATTTCTTTTAGCAGAGCGCACACGTAAATCAACAAATCTGAATACTCGTCGAACAGTTTTAAGTGAAATGGAAGTAGAAAATGTTTCATTAAATTTTGTAGAAATCTTTAAAATACTCAAACGTGGATTTTTCACAGATTTTCTAACTATAAATCTCTGATCACGTTGAATCACGTCGAGTCCTCTTTGCTTAACAACCCTTTTTACTTTATTTTGGATCCGATTTTCTTCTTTAAAACATTTTATCACATACTGCACCGTAGAATGAAACAATTACTAATTTAGCGATATCTCGTGATCTAATTTCCATCCCTATGGTAAAAAATGATCAAATGAAAAATTTTCAAATGCTGTTCGTTGTTTCTTTACGACTACGAGCCATCTTTAAACATTAAATAAAATATAACGAAGTAAGCAAGATAAAAATAAAGCCAAACAATTTTTTAAACGTCACCAAAATGCAAGAATAAAAAAAGTGCTAGACTATAATTTTATTCATGACATTTAACGAAAATGTTTCGATGTACTATCGCTTTTGTGACGTGTTTTATGAATGCCTCCTTACATTTTGAATTTTAGAAAAAGAAAATAAGTCAGTATTAAAAATGAAAACATCTGCTTTTATTGAAAGGCCCATGGAGATTATATGAAAAAATATCGGGCTTTATATTCGAATTCAATTTCGGGTTACAGCGCTTTTTCTGCAAATTCTTAAAGTGTGCGAACATTTTTGTGAGCCACTGTATATATATATATCAACTGTATGATAATAATTTTAGATGGACAGTAATGATGTACATAAACTGCCATATGTATTCGTAATAAAAGAAGTGTAAATTAAAGAATTATGTCATTAAAGAAACATGAATAATTTGAACATTTCCCAAGCAGTTACGTCTGTAACGTTACGTTAAGTCTAAAAGTAGTCGCTAACATGTAATATACTATCTCTTATAACTATTTAATTAGAAAGGCAGTGAATAAATTCCATTTAACTAGATTAACAAATTACTCGAAAACTACTACTTTTCAAGACGTATAAACACAAAGATTTACTGGTACTCCCTTCGAGAATCTCTAATATTGTTAAGATTCGAAGAGAAAACTCATTTTAATCTCACTAATCAAGGAAATTACATGCAGACATTTCCACAGAATTGAATATTATATTACGATTCAGAGCTCCAGGTTTCTATCGGCTAATTATCGAATACAGTACTCATGGTTCTACATCAGACTATAGCGTGCAAATTAACTGAAATAAAGTGATTTTTTGATAGAATTTTAACTTATTTGCTTATCTGGCGACAGCAAATCCCTCAAAGCAGTTTCATCTGCCTTAATGTTGTCTGGATGTTATCCATTGAGTACTTACAGCTACTTTAGACAATAAATTAGAATTATTTCACCATTTTTAAGCTAGTGAGATGAGGAACTTACTTTCACATAATTTTTAAATGCATTCTGCATTTTTACTTCTTTGTACTTTATTTTGACATAGATTAGTACTTTATTTTGATTTGATTAGATATTTTGAGTTTTTATGTAAGTAAAAAGGAAGCATTGTAATCGCGAAAATTTCGGGTATCATATTTCAACGAAAATATCCATTTTGACCGCTATCCAATGCAATTTAATAATGGTTTTGCGTCGCATCTGCACGTAAGGACGGACTAAAGAGCTCCTTTCCCCCCAAAAAATTATAAAACTGATTTAAAATAAAATCTGAAGAGAATTATTCCTGGGATCTGTGCGTACGTATGTATGTATGTATCTTGCATTACTCAAAAATGAGTAGCCTCAGAACGTTGAAATTTTGTATGCAGGGTTGCTATAACATCTAGCTGTGCACCTCCTATTTTGGTTGCAATCGGCCTCACAAAAGTATATAAATATATATCCACTCTGTTACTCGGCTCATTTATCTCAGTTTCTTTATTATTATACTAGCCGCTGCGCGGCCAGCCTTCGTCTGGCTTTTAAGTGTACCGGAAAAATGCCTAAAGAGAACACCAAACATTAAATTTGAAAACTGCGCAGAATTTTACTCTGCAGAACAATTTTATGGAAAAAGAAACAAACAACAACGGAAAAAAAAAATTCAGTTAAAAATGCATTACATATAAAAAGCACTGGCTCTCGTCTAGATGCATCCTGTGTACCAGATTTCATAGGCCTGGGTCTATTAGCTTACGCGCAGTACGAACGAAAGACACCTACACACACAGAAAGACTCGTCCTTTTAAATATAGATCTATAAAATAAAAAAACAATTTACCTTTGCAAAAAGAAACAATCTTTCAATCTCTTAAACTGTTCAATAGAGTGAAATCTCGCTTTGCTATAGCCCATTATGTCTTAAAATGACGCGATTTCGTCAGAAAACATAAAATTAAAAAAAAAAAAAAATCTAATTCGAATTTCAAAAAACTCGCTTCGAGGTGCACTGGCACATGCAAAAAAATCATGCAAAACTTTTCAATATCTTACAAACAGTGAAATAAGCAAAAAATAACATGAAAGAAACTCAAAAAACAAAACATTTCGCGCAGAATTTTACTCTGCAGAACAACTTTATCAAAAAAGAAATCAATAAAAATGTATTATATATATAAAAAATGACAATGAAATATGCAGTATCCCTTAATACAAATATTACTTATCCTAATAAATAAATTAACCAACTTCCCTTTGCAAAATCTTAAGAACTCAAATGGTATAAACAGATTAAGAACTTAAACAGATTAAAAAATATCATGCAAAACTTTTTTATAATTAAAATTATATATAATTAAAACATAATATTACAATGAAATAAGCAATATCCCTTGATACAAATGTTAATTATCCTAATAAAGTAATTAAACAATTTACAGTTGCAAAAAGAAACGACTTTTTAATTTCTTAAACTTTTCAGTCTCTTAAAAACAGTAACGTAAGAAATACGATGAAAAATTGTTGCCAAACCGAAATTTTTAAAAGAATGAAACTATTCAAAATGATGCAATTTCATCAAAAATCTATCAACAACAATAAGAAAGGAAAATTGTTGCCAAAACTACATTTTAAAATATCTGAGATGTGAGAAATGTATTCGGAAGCTTCCTTTCAAAAATTAAAAAAAAAAAATACAAAATATTATTATTTTTCCAAAATTCTTTTTTTAAAAGGAGTCGAAAGGATTAAAGTTCCACGTGTCCAAAAATCAAAGGAAAATAAACAGCACATTTTTTAAAATAAGTTTTTTTAAAAAAAATTACGCCGAAAAGGTGTTAAGCTCACTTTCCTAAATAAATTCGTATTTAATCGATTTATTGGAATACGAAATTAATTTTAAGTTCGCAAAATAGCTAAGTGTCTACGCTTCACGACGATGTAAAAATGAAATGTATAGAGTGAAATGAAATTGTAAAATGAAATGTATAGAAATTTCTATACATTGTAAAATGAAATGTATAGAAATCTCGCTTTCCCGTAGCCCATTATGTCTCAGAATGATGCGATTTGGTCACAAAACATAAAATAAAAAAAATTCTAATTCGAATTTCGAAAAAATCGCTTCGAGGTGCACTGGCTCTTGGGTAGATACACCTATGTACCAAATTTCGTGGCCCTGGGTCTATTAGCTTACTCGCAACACGAACGAAAGACACACACACACACACGCACACACAGACTCTTTGTTTTATTATATGTAGAGATGTTAGTAAATTGCGTATTTTGTGCTTTTAAAATCATTGAAATATGTTGTTCTTATGTTCCGGTTAAGGTTTTTATGCCTTTAGTAAATTTGCATGTAGTGCGGCTAAGCCTAATTATTTTTAGCATAGCAGCCATATTTATTTACATTTGAAAACCTAGCACAATAGCGATTTGTTGCCAATCTAGAGAAACTAAGCTTCGCAACAACAAAGATAACGCCTTTTTTATTATTGCGAATTAAATCATGCTTAACCCATTCTGGAATTTATTCGAGGAAATAAGTGTTTAAGATTTACTTCGTAATTTTTAACATAGACATTTTGAGTTTTTATGTATTTTTTCCTTGTCGCGAAGTGAGAACTGTATTAATTGAATGAAAAATACTGAATCATCTGTGAAAAATTGTTTCTTTCTTTCATTCATTCTCTTTTTATTTTGTTTTGTTTTGTTTAATTTCTTTTATACACCGCTTTAAACTTATTATAGTATTTGAATAGAACATGTGGCAACGATTAGATAATTCTTCAGGTGATATAATTTTTGTGCATTCTGAGTTATAAAATAAATGAGATATAACGCTGTTAAGTGAATCTAGCACCAGAGTGTCGTTGTGGTAAACAAGTATATTTGAGCGCATTTATTCTGTTGTGGTTTATGTGCTATTGACGAAGTAGATTTAATTCAATCCAATAAGTTTAAATGAAATGCAAAAAAAAATTAGTATAATTTAATATTCCGTACAAGGAAGTTATGTAGTGTACACACCAGATTTTTTTCCAGTGTTCTAAAAATGGATACAATGCCTAGAAAGAGAGCAATAATTATTGCGCGTAACAGTCACACAACTCTGACTATAAGAAATACTGCTTCTGCGGCTGGTGTTGGAAAATCGAGCTTTTCTCGAATTCTGAAGAGATGCAATGAAACTAGATCATTTTCCCCATAAAGGAAGGGCAAATGGGCAAGAAAACGAAAACAACTGGAATAAATCTCGAATAAAAATATGATCTATCCTACTCTTAAATATCACTATTAATCCAACAAAAACTAACAGAAGTATTACGGACATCTGTTGTCTTCGGTATCGATATTCATTCTTCAAATGGGCAACGTGGATTTCTCACTGCTGCATTGCTGATTGGAAGGCGGGAAAGACAATTAAAACAACTTTGTACATACCAAATGAAGCATAAACGATTATTATAGACCAAAATTGCGAATCTTGGACCATAAATGACTGAAAAATCATTTTCAGCTACGAGACCCATTGAGTTGTCCGTGAATACACATCTAAAGTTGTTAGACGAAACAAGGCTGAATTACGGATCTCAATTACAGATCTCAATATATCCAACAAACCGAAAAATATCCTCAAAAATAAACGTTTGGAGTTTTTTTTTCACTGCAGATGGCACTGGAAATGTATTTTCTGTTAACGGAATGATGAATTTGTTGAAGTATATAGAAATTGTAACACGTAGGATTGTGCCTTTCTTGAAAACCTTTCCAAGGTTTCCAGCATTGACTTGATTCCATACCAGAATTCGAAATCCGTCAGAAGATTCATGTTAGCAAATATAATTTTTGTGCTAGATTGTCCTGGAAATTCACCAGACGTAAATCCGTTCGAAAACTTATAGCACATTCTAAAGGAACATCTTAGCAAAATGGATTGTAAAGAGTGCATGATCAAGAAGACTATAAAAGTGTGGTTCTGTATTAAAGAAGTAAAAATTATATGCGCAAGACTGGTGGCGTTAATGTCTAAGCAAATTCTAGAAGTCATCTGCTAAAGAAGGACATATTCCCTGTTAATCTTATTATTATCATTGTATACAGAGGTATGTGCATAAATTATCAATAAAATCGCTTCGTCTCAGTTAATTTACCATCGCAGTAAATTTCTTTTTAAAATTACTTTAAAATAGATCATACTTAAAAGCATCAAAATGGAGAAAGAAACCTGAGGTAATAACAAAATAAATAAATGTTGTTAAAAAATAAAAATAAACATAATAAACAAAAATAAAATTCAATAAAATAGTTTTGTCCTCTTTCTTAATGACCAGCATACTGATTAACAATTTTTATAAATTACTTTTATAATTAAAAAAAAATCTGCAAGAATTCATGTCTTAATGATACTTCCTCCAAAAGGGCTGTTTTAAAGATTAATATCAGTACAGATTATCGATAGAGATGGGCCCAGGTGAAGAGCGAAACATTTTATAGAATATTAGATGAAGGTGCATTTAGACTAACATGGTAACGTTACATAGCGTCCGTATATTTCAAAAGTGAAAAAATATGTGATTATATAAAGATATTGAAAGTTTTTAATTAGATACATCATGAACTAAATTCAGTTCGATTAAATCAATGAGATTAAAAAGAAAAAATAATATTCATAAGGACTACACTTACTGCTTTTAAATAGTTTAGTTTATTAATTAATAACACAGATTAAAGATAAAAGAATAATGTCTTACATTTTTCCAAATAGCAACAGACTCTAACAAAATGTGAAACAACGCAAAATCGTGTTTCGAGACTAATAGCCCTTTTGGGCTACTAAAATAAAACATTGGTAATATATGATCTTAATCATCATTAAATTTCTGTTTAAAAAGATAATGATGTTAGAAATGAAATCAAACTTTAAATGTATGTAAGTCTATACTAAAATCATCACTAATGAATTAGAAAATTAATTAATTGTTAATAAAGTTAAAAAAATTAACCTCATTTCATAAATAGCAAAATATTTTAAGTTCTCTTTAAATAAGAAAAAACGCAATGAAGCAACTAGTTTTGTTAAAAAGAAATAATCTTTTATATTTTCCGCCGATAGCGCGGGATCCTAAAAAGCTATTCTTTTAACGAAATGATAGTTTCACAGACTGGTAAGCAAGAGATAACTGCGAGCAAAATGTTTAACAGTTCGAAGGATTTATTCTTTAACGGCATTTAAATTTCAGATTTCCTTTCACAGTTACCACGCCAAAATGGGAGTCGATGAAAAAAAAAAGTCTTAGAAACTGCCGCAGGTCACGATCATTAAGTGAAGCGTAGATTTGCCTTTTTGAATTTTCGCATCCAAACCTACACTCCGACTCTCAAATTACATTTCACGGACGGTTATGGGTACATTTGTTTGACGGAAATATGAAAGCTTCTGGCATAGTATCGCCATCTAGTGAGCTCTTTTGCAACTAAATCCTTTCCGTTGAAGCTTGTTATTTTTGAAAATCTGTAGCAAGTCTTTTTCGCTGGCACGTGTCCAAAAAAATAGATAAGAAAATTTAATCAGTGTTCTAAAAATATTGATAAGCAGAAGGGGAATTTCTTTCTAAATTGAAGTCCTTAAAAAAGAGTGATGTGAAAGTATAAAGGATACAGTTTTCTGAACTGTTAATAGAAACAACACGCAGTGGCTCAAACAATTGAAAATACATCTTACTTTTACATGATAAATTTAACTTTCAATATAAGTAACACATTACCAAGAAGCAGAAACACTCTGTTATTTTTACACATAACAATCGATTTAATTTAAAGTAACAATAAAGAACAATTAACCAAAAAATTCTAAAACGAAAAATTTCAGAAGCATTTTAAATAAACATATGCAGATTTTTTCCTACAAAAATTGAACGAAAAATAATACAATAGTTACACCAATGAAAAATAGATTTAACTATCTCTACATTTTTTTACATGGCTTCTATTGTAATCTAATATTGCGTAATTTTATCGTAAGCCTTTTCACTTTTGTGATGAAGTTTGTTACATGAATTTAGAAGCACACTTTTAAATAGAAAATGGCTCCTCTAAGAGAAACCAGTATTGATGCAAGAAAATTCTTACTAAGATTACATAAAAAAGGGAACTCTTATCGTGAAATAGCCAAATCTGTTCGTAAAAGTCCCACGCGTGTCCAGAAAATCACTGGAAAATTTAAGTGATGGATTGATTGAAAACAAAAGTGGAAGATAAAGGAAAGGTATTCTAGGTGATATCGCCAAAAGGATCGTTGATATCAAGATTGATCCTAAAGTAAGCGCAGTCGAAGTTGCTGCAGAAACTTGTCAAACCATTGGCAGAAGTGTAAAAGCTGAAACTGTGAGAAATGCAATTAGACAAGCTGGGTATAAAAGTAGAGTTGCTTTAAAGAAACCTTTCATCAGCTTGCAAAATCAGAAAAAGCGTTTATAGTTTGCAAAAATTCATTAACTGAAGACAAATATATTTTGGCAGAAAGTTATATTCACTGATGAAAGTCAATTCAACGTTTTCGGCAGAGACAGCCGTCGCACCCTATGGAGAAAGCCGAACACCACTTTCGATCCAAAAAATTTACATCCTACGGTTAAACATAGTGGTGGTTCCGTCATGGTCTGTAGTTATATGGCTCCAACTGGGGTAGGAAATTTAGTTTTTATAGATGGCATTATGAATCATAATGTTTACTTGGATATACTTCACAATAATCTAAAAGAAAGTGCTAAACAGTTAGCTTTAGATGGCAGTTTCATATTCCAGCACGACAATGACCACAAACACACGCCAATAACATCAAAATGTGGTGTCGTTTTCATTATAAACAACAGTTACACACAACGCCACGGTCCCCAGATATTAATGTCATAGAAAATCTATAGGCCACACTCGAAACAGCGGTCCAAAACCACAAAAGTAAAGCACATTTAAAACAAGTGTTGCAAGAAGAATGGGGTAAAATTTCTTTGTATGTGAGATATCCCAAAAATTTCATTGGTGTATTCTTAATTTTTTGAGGCAAAAATCTGCGTATGTTTATTTAAAATCCTTCTAAATTTTTTCATTTTAGAATTTTTTGGTTGATTGTTATTTATTTTTGCGTTAAATTAAACCATTTGTTATGTGTAAATATAAAAACGTGTTTGCTCTTCTTGGTAATGTATTATTTATATTGAAAGTTAGATTTATAAGTAAGGGTATTTTCATTTTTTTGCGCCACTGTATTTTCAACTGGAATTAATTTTTTGTTGAATCGCTTTAAATGTCTGAATTACTTTTCAAATTGTTGGCACCAAATATTTAGCGCCCTGTATTGTATTTAAAGAAACTAAATAAAGAAGAATCTACATGAATGTTTGTATGTATGTTTCTTGCAATGGGAAAAAATAATGGTACTTAGAGTCATTAAATTTTGAATAACATAGTCATTCACTCGAACATGAGCAGTTGGAAGCTCGAATTATAATTTGGAATTTGTTTTATTGTTTATTTCATATTTTATAAAACTTTAACGAATTTTGATTAAAAAACTCAACATTTTCAAAGCGAGCAATGGCAACACTGTAGGGAATAAAAAACTTTTATCTCCGGTGCGCGAGACTATCAATTGGAAATTCTAAAGCTATGTTGTTGTGAAATATCTTTAGCGCAATGTGACGCTACCCCAAATGCTCTTGAAATGTGTATGTACGTGTCTGTAAATTTTAAAAAAGCTTGCTTGAGGACAGATATGGAACTGCTCCATTTTTTTCGCAGTGTACATTTACAATTAACTGTAACTGTAATTGTACGCCTTTCAGCAATTTTGAGAAATCAAAGGAACTGGAAATTTCACGGTTACATAAGCTGCAAAAAAGTACATGAGACCGAAGAGAGCATCAGTTCTCCGTTTAGTTCAGATTTAAGTTGAGAGTTCAACTGGACTATTGAGAGATCACTCTGCAAGCGTCCAGGCCTTTTCTTAGCCCAAAGGAGCAATTTGCCCAGATGAGCTATTTTCGCTTTCGAATTTTGCGTTGGTTCACTACAAACGGCGTTTCACTTCTCAAATTTTCTTCACCAAATATTAGAGCCCTGCATTATATTTAAAGAAATTAGTTAATGAACAATCTGCATGAATATATGTTTCACGACCTGTGAAAAAATGAGGGTACGTATAAAATCAAATTTTGATTAACGCAGTCCTCCATTCGAATATGGACAGCTCGAAGCCCAAATTTGGAATTTATTTTATTGTCTATTTCATATTTTATAAAATGTTAACGAGTTTTTGGTAACAAACTCAATGATTTCATTGCCAGCATTGGTAGCACTGAACGGGTTTGGGCGAAAAAAAATTCTATCTCGAACGCGCAAGACTGTATATTGGAAATTCCAAATATATGCTGTTTTTAAATTATTTTGTGATATTGCCGTTTAATTGAATTATATGGAGTTTAAGTGCGAAGAACATGATATTTAATAAATAAAGGTAACGCACAAAGCGTTAAAAAAACGCCTCTTTGGGCGTAATATAAAATCTGAAAGCTTTCAGATTTTTTTTATTTAATATTTAAAAAAAAATTTTATGTGTTTAACGTTCTTAGTAGTTTGAAGCGGGAACTACTGATTGTGCTCGATCATACTAAGAAGAGCTGTTAGAGTACTTTTGTGAAAATTTCCAGAACTGTCAAGTATTTCTTTTGAGGAAATAAATTTCATCAAGCTGTCATCGGTTCTGTGTGCATTCAATCCATTACGAACCCGTATGCACGTAACAATATTAACGCATGAAAATAAAAAAAAAGTCGTGACTGATCACCGGGAGGGATTGAAAAAAAGGGTTGAACGATATAGACGCGATGTTGGTTTGTTGTTTTAATTTATTCTTCATTTATTTGTAGTATTATTCGTAAAAATCGAATGGTACTTTATAACTTACTAGTTATGAAAGATGTGCATATGGAACTGATAATGGATATTTTTTAAAAGATTTTACTCTGTTTTTAATAGTTTAAAAATATTTTTGAAAGCTTTCATCGTAACTGTTTTTTTTAGTATATTCCTTCTCCTTTTTTGATTTCAAAAACCTATATTCAGACTCAAAAATTTTATGTCATATATCATGGACTTCTGATTCCAAAAAGCTACAATTCGAAAGCAAGAAGTAATAACTGATGTTTAGAATACCTCGTTAAAGAATTCCATATAGACAATCATTGCAAAGAAATTATATATCGAGTTATTAATTCAATCAATGATCATAGATCAGCCAGCAACTTGTTTTTCTTTAATCATCTTTTCTGGGAATTCTTGCGCCAGACAAGTGAAGTACTCGTACCGGGTAGTCAAGATTTCAAGTTTCATTCGGAATCAGTTTAGTGCCTCAAAGACATAATTGTTATTTCCTAATTTTCTTATATAAAAAAAATAAGCCCAAAGCTTATTCAGTTACTCAGGTCTTTCAATAGTTTTACTTTCTTTTTATTTATTTACTTGAATCTCACTCAGAATTATGAACTCCTTTAACATTAAAACAATGTACTGAACAAGACTACGAGCGCCATCTATTGGAAATAGGAGAAACAAACTAACTAAATATGTAGAATACATTAACATTTTAAGCATAATCGAAGAAACATAATTAAAAAATTGCGGAGTAGTGTACAATTTCTGGGTTTATATTTTACATGATATTAAATGAAGTATTTGATGGGAAAGATAATTAAATATAATTTTTTTTTGTGTTTTAACTGATCTTTTAAACTTCTGCTTCAGAGAATGCAGCTATCGTCTGCTCTTGTAAACACAAAAGCAAAAATCAGCTTTCAGATAAACGTATGCCAATGATTGTCTTTTATGAGATAAATATGATTTGTCATCTAACATTCCATAAAGTTTAATTAAAAATGTTATTAAAATATTTTCTTTTCATTGATTAATATTTAATCGATCGTGTTTTCGAATTTTATAGCTGATAAAAGGGAAGTCTGTTGTATTTTTATAAGTGCTGGATGGGCATTGGATGTTATACAGAAATACCTGGGAATAAAAAGAAAAGAAACCCAAACAAGTAAAATTCCTGTTTAAACCAAAGCGGGCAAACATAATTTTCTGATACTCTCTGATACTAAAGAAATTCTAAGATACTAAAGATGTTTCTGATACTAAAGAAAATACTTCTGGTTCCAGAACTTCCTGTAAATTGTTTAAAGGCATAGAGACTATTCACCTGTTATTTTCAATAAAAGACATCGTTCATAAGTTTTTGCTTTTTTGTTCTTGTTAACTAAGAGTATGTGTTAATTTTATAATCCAAGTATGTATAACGTAGTAAGTAGGAAATACGCATGTATATATGCAGGGAAAAATATTTATGCATTCTATGTACACTGCGAAAAGAAAAAATGGGACAGTTCTATTTCTCCCGTTCTAGTGAGCCGATTGACGAAATTCAGCTTGAGTTTTTTATGCCTCGAAAGCACGACTTAGGATATGTATTAGATTTATATATGGTATTGTTTCAATATAGGTCAATAACACAAAATCGGACTTTTTCTGAAATGACATCCCAAATTTTCTCCGTATTTCGATTCTACGACTCAAATTATGCCAAACTGCCAAGTTTTATAAAAATCGCAAGAGTACTTTTTTAAAAATTAGCTCTTAAAATTTTAGCTCCTCAATGTTAATTGAATTTGATATGTATTTATTAATATCTCTTTTTTATTAAACTTACTTGATTCCGTCTTCCCGAATTTGAAATTTAGGCTTAATCCAAGTATAATTCGCTCATATTTTATTATTTATTTTAACAATCTGAATTTTTTTATAATTTTTTCGAAAATACTTTTGTATTATAACCTATAAAATTTGTGCCATCATCTTAAAGTAGATATATTTCTAACCATACCTGCAAAAAATTAGAGTTTTTTAATCAAAATTTCCTAAGATAGACGTGAATTTACATTTTGGCGAGTTTTGAAGTTTAGCATATTCGTTATAAGCGATAATAACGGAAATGTGGTTTACGCACTTTGTTAAAATTATTTGAAAGAATGAACGATGGACCTCTTTTTCTCTCATGCATCAATGAAAAAAACAAGGAAAGAAAAATATGTTGCTATAAATTGAGAAGTTCGTCAAGGGAATTATTCTTAGTGCAAACTGAAAAAAATGCGCCAACGTAAATTTTCTAATTTCTCCATAGATTTCTCACCAAAAATTATAAAATTTAATATCTAGGCATAATTTGAGTCGTAGAATCGAAATATAGGAAAAAACTGGTATGCTATTTTAGAAAATGTCCATTTTTGTGTCAAAATACTTACTTTAGAATAATGCTATGCATATAAATCTAATATATATCCTAAGTCGCGCTTTTGAGACATGAAAAACGCAATTTGAATTTCGTCAATCGGCCCAGTAGAACGGGAGATACAGAACTGTCTCCCCCCCTTTTTTTTTTGGTTTTGCGCAGTGTGGATTTACAAATTCTTTAAACCTTTTTATACTAGATCAAAGCCTGATTTATAAAAATAATATCAAAGATATACTTAAGAATCGAATTACGACGAGGCGGATAGCCCGGCACTCGAGGGATATCGGCACTAATATTTCAAACAAAATACGCTTTTATTTAACGAGATTTAAAAAAATGTAATTGAATGTGAACTCTCCTAATTTATTACAAGGCAAAATTTGTGGATAATATTATCGCAAAATAATTTTTAAACAATATAACTTATCCTTATCTACAGGAAAACAAAGAAAATTCTACTATTTACTTTCCGCCCACATATACACAGTAGGCATCGTTTAACCTTGTTCACTTATGTCCACGGATATTTTGATAACATCAATCAAATGATAATATTAAAAGTCACAAAAATATCCTTCAGAGTAGAGAAAATCCAAAAAAGACAAAGTAGTATCCTTCGAAGTTCAATAGTAGGAAACTATTTGACCTCTAATCTTATACTCGGAGGGTATCTCTCATTGAGAGAGACACCTGGCCATGTAAAATTTAAAATTTGTCAAAAAAGCAACCTCAGTTTGGCGCAAATGTTTTCAGAAAATTTTTCATTTAATGGAAAAAAAAATGCAAAAGTGCTTTTGCTCCTCAAGAAGAGGGACTCGTGTCTGATCGTTCTCAAAATCGATAAGGTTGGTTTTTTTAAAATTAATTTTAAATGATCGACTAAAAACTGTTTGGCGACTTAATCCCTTACTTGGCGACACTTTTCTGTCGCTAGGCAGTTTCTATAATTAATTTTGATCTTCTTTAGCCCCTTTATTTCGTTCTAAAAATTCATTCTATACAATATTTTGATCAATATTAACGAAATTATTGATTGAAGCGATGTATTTTTAATTTTTCGCTAATGAAATTGGACGGGATTTCTACATTTCCATAACAATATCCGAAGGATAATATTAACCGCGATTGCATTAAGCGGGGTCTACTGTGTATAAGTAAATGAGAAAAAACTTTGGATCCATTAATTCGATAGTTAGTTTTCAATCAAAGAGCACAAATTAGGGTCCCCACAACACTTTTTAAACGTTTTTATAATGATATCTACCTGTCTATGTGTCTGTCCCTCTGTCTGTGTATGTGTATGTGATGATTCCCTCCCCCCCCACGATAAATCTTAAAATTAACTTCCAAAAATTTCCTCTTTTCGAATTTAAGCTTTCTGAAAACGAAGTGGCACTTTATTTGAAGCCCAATGCAATTTTTATTGGACAGCCGGAAGTGGTACTTATATGAAGCCCATAACAATTTTTAATGAACAACTAACTGTGTAACACTAATGTCTAAAACTTTTTCGTTTTAGTATTTAATATTTTTATATCAATACAAACAGCCCATTAGGTTTTGACTAAAATAGGTAAACCGGAAGTGATACTTTACTGGAAGCTTTGAACAGATTTTCGTGAAAAAAATTATATCATCATATAATCCTGTAATCCAAACCTTCTCAAATCTGGTATTGAAAATTCCTGTATGATTGAGAACAACATATTAGATTTTGACTATATATGATAAAACGGAAGTTGTACTTGTACAGCTTAACCGATTTTTGTAGAAAAAAACAGAATCTCTATAACAAGACTTTAGCAGACATATTTGTCAAATTTTGCTGCCCGGTGACTGGTTTCACTCATAAATTTGAATTTTTTTCCTTTGCAATATTATTATTATTATTGCTCATATACGTTTGGATAAATAAGCTTGTATGCACGTGTATGAATGCATATATGCACGTGTGTATGTATATATGTACACGCATATTTGTGTATGTGTATACACATATACATATACATACATAGTACGTACATACGAAAAAAATGGGACAATTCTACATCTTCCGTTCTACTGCGCCGATTGATTAAATTTAAATAGCTTTTTCCATGTCTCGAAATCGCGACTTAGGATATATATTATACTTATATATAGCATTAATCTAAAGTAACTATTTTGACACAAAAATTGACTTGTTCTGAAATAACAGGGCAATTTTCTTCCATATTTCGATTCTACGACTCAAATTATGCCTAACTATTAAATTTTGTAATTTTTGGTGGAAAACTTTTGAAGAAATTCAAAAATTTATCTTGGCACAATTTTTTCAGTTTGCGCCATGAATTATTCACTTGGCGAACTATTTAATTTATAGCAATCTATTTTCGTTTCCTTTTTTTCATTGCACACGAGCGAAAAAATGGTAATCATTCATACTTTCAAATAATTTTAACAAGGCGCGTAAACCATGTTTGACGTTATTATCGCTTACAACGAATATGCTAAATTTCAAAACGCACCAAAAAGTAAATTCACGTATATCTTAGGAAATTTTGAATAAAAAACTCTATTTTTTTGAAGGTACGATTGGAAAGATGATGGCACAAAGTTTAGCGGTTATAATTCAAAATCTTTTTTAAATTTATAAAAATGATTTAAAAATACAAGTTTTAAAAATAAATCACAAAAAATGAACGAATTTTATTTGGAATGAACCTGAATTTCAAAATGTGAAAGAAAGAATCAAATAAGTTTAATAAAAAAAGATATATTAATAAATATATATCAAATTCAATTAACATTTGAGGAGCTAAAATTTTGAATGCAATTTTTTAAAAACTACTCGTACGATTTTTACCGAACTTGGCAGTTTGGCATAATTTGAGCGGTAGAATCGAAATATGGAAAAACGTTGGCATGCCATTTCAGGAAAAGTCCGACTTTGGGTCAAAATACCTGTATTAGAACAATGCTATATATAAATCTAATGCATATCCTAAGTTGCGCTTTGGAGATACGAAAAACACAAGCTAAATTCCGTCAATCGGCCCAGTAGAACGGGACATATAGAACTGTTCCTTTTTTTTCGCGGCGTACATATATACATGCATACATGAACACATACATTCATACATGCATACATTTCTGAATCCGGTCCTGATAAGAAAAGAATAGCGATAAATAATTAGTTTAGTACAAATACTATTTTAAATAAATTTAAATAAATTCTAAATAAATTTAAAACTTGGTATAAATAATACTTTAAATAAATTTAAAATTTGGTATAAATAATATTTTAAATTAATTAAAAATTTTTGAAATATTTTTTATTTTGTTGGTAAAATTTTTCATTTTGTTAAAAAAAAATCTGGCTTGTCAGCTGTTGCCAGCTGCATTCAGCCCACATGCAATTTGAGACCACTGCGCTAGGGAACAGGAGAGGACAGGTAGAAGAGGACAGGGTACCAAATTTCACCAATAGACGCACAGGTATAGTTCCATCACATTAATTGGACAGCTCCGTTCAAAGTTTGATGGATGGTGGACGAATGCTAGAATCACTCCTCTTTCTATACCATAAACCATTCGATTAAATTTTTAGCCCTCCAGTGTCTAAGTGCCCTCTTGCTGCACAGACATTGTGACACTGTACATTCACAAACATCCATGTCTTCTAGGCATTCGAATCTGAGCTCAAGGCTTTGGTAAAGGACTCTCCCATCACCGTGCCAATAAGGTGCTAAATTTAAATTTTTCAAAGGTAGTCTGAATTAATGCCATAAAACGAGAAGCAAATTTCATATTTTACAGAAATTGGCAAAATGCCTCATATTCTCTTTTCCTGCAATTTGAGATGGAAACTAAATGCTGACCGAGGATTTTAAATTAACGCTAATTATGATAAAAATATTTAGGTTTCAAAGTTAATATGTAACACGGGAAATTCCAAACTAAATTTGCGAGTCAAGCAAAGCACATTTTCATAATCTAATTTAAAACCTGTGTTGTGATTTCTAAACTCATTCCACCATAGATAAATGAAGAGAAATCAGCAACACTGTAAGCCAAAAGGATTGTACATTCACAAGTATAGTATATGTGAGTACATGGGCTTTCTGACAAACAGATAGGTCACCATCAAAAATTAAGTAATGACCACCATTACTAGCACCGGAAAAGAGCAGGCGCTGGCGACCTCTAGCTGTTAGGCTGGTGGTAGTTGTTTTCCCTGCAACCCTGCATTAAGCAGTTCATTAACACTCCTTCACAACGCCAGCTCTACACACCATCGCTAATAGCAGTCATTCGTAAAGCGTCCAACACGTGTGTTGTCGTAAGGTTATTAGATTCAAGAAGAAGTGTTTTAATAGTGAATTCAAATCAAAGGAGGTTTATTTTTGATGACCCCCATACAATTTGAAGTGGATAAATTCGTGAATTTTCTGGAATCCGACTCCTAATTGCACGTGTAACGATGAAACATTTGAATCATAAAATACTACGAATCTTAAGAAAAATATTCGAACTTCGAAAACTGCAGTCTTCGAGATTTTTTGTTTTTGAGAATGTTATCATTCGAATTTTTTTAATCCTAATCTAAAAACGATTAAATTTTAAACTAAAAACTTCAGAAAGATATATTTTACAGTGTATTCTTGATTACGTGGGTAAATGCCGGGGAAGCAAGTCACGGATAACTGAAAAAAACTCAAAAATAAAACTGTCAATTTTCATGCATATTCTATGTGTTCATTTCTTAAAAAAATCAGTAATTTTACTTTTTTTTTAGAACGTTTAAATATTTGTCGAATTCCACTATGCATTTTTAGAAGTGCTATATTACTGTACTCGAACTCCCTTCGGTTGACGAAGCACAGAAAAAGTGATTGCTTCAGTCATTGCCAACAGATGTCGTTGTTGCCTCGAGACTAGTGCGATTGTCAGTACCTTCTCTTGCATTTTCAGTATCACTCTCTGCCTCTTCTATTCTTGTGACATTTGAAACGATATCCGCATCATCCAAGCACTGAATGCCGGGCTCAGTCGAATTGCCATCGAATCATTCCTCAATGTTTCACGATCGACATTTTCGAAGAATTCTCCGTTTCCAGGTTTTTTGGCCTACAGCTTCAGTTATGGCCTCGACCTCTTCACAATTAGATAAATCTCCGACTTTCGTATTAAGAAGAATCTTTCTCTATGCTTGGAATTATGCGTGTTTGTTTTTTTACACACTCCTGCTCGTAGGGTTTAAAGTGTATGCTTGTCCTCCGAGCGTTACGGGTTTAACTCTGAAATTTCAAAGTTCCTCAGATTGTCATGAATAAGTGGTATTTTCTTGATTTTAATTAAAAAATGACTCTCTCGTTTTGTCCCTATATTCCTTTTCTTCCAATATACATCCCAATCGATATCAGATACATTAAAAGCTAGCAGAAATTTTCATGTGTAATGAATACAGAAGACAGCGTTCTAGACAGAATTTTCCGGCCGTAACGCTGAGAGGGTTTTAAAGTGCGTTTTTTAATTTGTTGAAAGGTACCCTAAATCGCAACGCAACAGAAATTTCTAACAACTGATCAAGATCAAGATAGTACTTTCGGTTCAAGGTGTCAACTACTAATGAGTTTTAACCTATATATCAAGTAAGGCCGGAGGCCGCTCACTTTTGTTTAGATAAATCAGAGGTGCTTAGCACCGCGCCCTTAGGCGAATGAATGGTCTATGTGGCAAAGTCATACAGGAAGGCACTCATGAAATTATAAATTGATATACTTTTCTAACAACTGTTCAAGAACAGTTCCTTATATACATCTGCTGGATGCGCAATTCCGATGCGCTGGAGATCGCACTATTCATTCATTGGACACCGAATTTTAATCATTTGCATATCTGGTGAAAACATTTTTGCATATGAAATTTCAAAGCAATTGGATGATTCCTTCTTGGTGCGTTGATTTTTTTGTTATAGAGCGATGGTACGCGTACCACTGGTGGTACGCAGCAGCAAAACAGGTGGTACGCAAAGAAACAAAGTATTTTTAAAAGTTAAATTCAAAAATCTCCTGAAGAAAAAGAACAATATAGAAATTTCCTATAATCGAACTCTAACTGAATATTTCAAAAATAACACACTTGTTAACTTTTGGCTGAACCGAAAAAAAGAATTTAAAGACAATTCAAATAAAGCTATCAAATTTTTATTGCCTTTTTGCACAAAGGATTTCCTATTTCCTATTTGAGGGTCCTATTCCTTTTGTGCTTTTCCTATATGAGTGAAGAAGGATTTTCTTCCATGTTATATTTGAAAAATAAATACAAATTTAAAAGCGGATCCTAATTTACGGTTAAAGCTAAGTAAAATAAAACCAGACATAAAAAACTAGAATCTTAGCTGTTAAACAACCCCAGATTTCCCACGAAATTTTAGAACTATTCACACTAAAATTCTACACATACTTAACTAAGTCTCACATAATTAACTAAAATTCACACTAAATTTTAGAATAACTTAAATTTTGATAATTCAAATGGTAAACTAATTTTAATCTAATACTTTTTAATGTGAATATATTCAATTCAAATAGCCACTAGGTTGTGCAAATGGCAAAATATATCTTTTTTTTAATATTTCTATTGAGAAATTGAAAACTAATCGTTGTAAAATGTAGTTGTGGTTCTAAAGTTTTTCAATTTTTGTTTAGATGGTACGTCTTAGCCAAAAGGTTGAGAACTGCTGTTATAGAGTATATATATATATGTAGTGCCGATCATTTGGAGCCGTGATGAAATCCAGATGCCCTGACGTCATTTTCTCTACTACTACGAGCTGCGTAGGCGCCAAGCGAAAATAAGGGGAATTACCTTTTTTTTTTCTTTGGAGATGTAGACGAATGGACGTGTTAGCAGAGACGCTGCTTCTGTTTAAAACTTTGACGAATCACTTTTTAATTCTCGTAAATGTTAAATATATGTAATAATCGTTTGTCTAATTAAAATGTCTTTCGTTAGCTAATTTGTTCATCGTTTTATGCCCACAAAATTTTCTCAGAAGTGGGATTTAGCACTCGAAGGAACTGTAATTTTAGCTGATTTCCTGAATTACTACCGGTTTTGAAGATTTACTGTTGCTGTGCTGGACTATTTTACGATGTATAATGAGCGGTGTTCCGAACAGAAACCTCGTCAAACTCATAGGAATGTATGCCAATTTACCTGAAACGAAACTGCGTAGTAGTGATTAAATAGTGTGCAGCTCTATTAAAAACTGTGGAATAATTTTTAATAATACTCGATGTCAAGTGTCAAGACTTGAATTGTGGCCAAAAATACATCGGACATAATCTGTTTGTACTCGCACCATTTGTCATCTATTGGATGGTATGGAAGCACTTTGTTTTGTCTCTGCTTCTGGAACATCGTGGATTACCATTATATGAAGTGAGTGATTTTCTCAATTTTATTAATTATGTTTCTAATTGATGTGCCGGGAATGGAAGATGTCCTGAAAAAGGAAAAAACATGTAATATAAAATTATTACACAAAATAATATTTAACGATGTAGGCGACAGAAATAATCGAAAAAGATTAAGACAATTTAGTGGTTTCTCTTTAGCAGAGAATAGTAAAGAATTTAATAAAAAACTAGAAAACGTCAAACAAGATTTTCAGGCTTATGAATTAATTTCCATTGCCAATGTTTTATGCATTGATAGCTCTGGCACACAAGATGACTTAGCAACCCGAATTGTTTCTTATCTGAATAATTTAGAATTGCTTAAAAATAACGTAATTTTAGAAGAAAGTGAAAATGAAAGTGACTTAGAGGGTGAGGACGGTGGGGATAAAAATGAAATAAATGATAATGTTCAAGATGAAACGAAACTAAGAAACAATTCTGGTGCCACAGTGAGACAACTTCCTTCCCAATGTGCTAATGATAATACTCTTAGTACAATTGAAAACAAGTCGAATGTATTTCATAATTGTAATATAAATGTTACTATTGAAGACATCAAATCTTTTGTTGCTCAATTCGATGGCCAAAGCCACGAAAATGTCAGTAGTTGGGTCGAAAGTTTTGAAGATGCAGCTTCTGTTCTTCAATTAAATGATTTGCAGAAATTGATTTTTGCTAAACGTCTGATGACAGGCAAAGCAAAATTATTTGTTCTTAGTGAACCAAAGTTGAACTCATGGCAGTTATTTAAGAATGCTATTCTTGATGAATTCAGTTCCAGCTGCAATTCGGCCGAACTGCATGAGTTATTATCAAAACAAAAAATGAAGAGCAATGAAACGTTTGATGAGTTTTTTTTAAATATGAAGAGAATTGCTAAAAATGGTCAAATTGAAGATGTTGCTTTAATACGATATGTTATAGATGGTATACCAGGCTCCGCGTTTAAAAAATCTTGCTTGTATGGGTCACAAACATTAACTGATTTTAAGAATAAATTGAAGCTTTATCAACAGATATGTGATGATGAGGAAAAGTTGCGAACGTCAAAAACAAAATTTGAAAGTAAACAAAAATATGAATCTAGAAATAAATATGACTCAAAAAATTCTGCTAACCAAACAAAGCGTAACGTAACCGATAGTCGAGGAACAATTCCTGAGATTAAACGTAATACAACCTGTTTCAACTGCGGTGAAAGCGGTCATATTTCTAAACAATGTGTTCATAAAGATAAGGGCGTCAAGTGTTTTAAATGTAAAGAATTTGGGCACCGAAGTTTCGAATGCTCAAATACGAACTCGAAACCAGAAGTAGCAAACGTGAATATTGAAGTAGTCTCGAAGTTGACTAAAGAAGTAAAAATTAATGATGTATATGTAACAGCGTTAATAGACACAGGAAGTCAAACTACTTTGTTACGTAGATCTATTTTTGATAAGCTGAATATCGAAGGGCTAGTGCCCGTAAGCTCAACGCTGAGTGGGTTCGGTAAATGTCAAGTAAAACCTCTAGGCTTCTTTAAAGGTAATATTAAAATTAATGATTTCCAGTGTACTGCAGATATTTATGTTGTAGACAACAATGTGATGACACATGAGGCCATTTTAGGCTTAAACGTAATATTGAAAGGTGAAATACTAATAAACGAAAATGGGGTTACCATAAAAAATAAGTCACAGGATGTGGAGGAAGTAAATATTGTGTCTGTTTTACCTGTTGACCTAGCCAGTAACGAAAACGAAATAAACATTGCACCTAGTGTTCCAAACTGCTTTAAAAAGACTGTTCAACAGTTAGTTTCGAACTATATGCCACGTAAGACCAAATCTACGGACATACAATTAAAAATTTGTGTTAAAAATGACGAACCAGTATCGCATCAACCGCGTAGATTACCGTTTTCGGAAAAGAAAATTGTTGAAACCCAAATATCTGAATGGCTAAAGTCAGGAATTATAGAACAAAGTTCTTCGGAATATTCCAGCCCATTGGTCATCGTTAAAAAAAAAGACGGGACACCAAGGGTTTGCGTTGATTATCGTCGTTTAAACAAAGTTGTCGTAAAGGATAGATTTCCTCTTCCCCTGATTGAGGATATCCTAGACCGCCTTCAAGAAGCACGTGTTTTCAGCACTATTGATCTCAAAAATGGCTTTTTTCACGTGGACGTCGAAAAGGAAAGTCGGAAGTACACATCATTTGTTACGCATGAAGGGCAGTACCAGTTTTTGAAAGTGCCGTTTGGACTCTGTAACTCACCAGCTGTATTCCAGAGATTCATAAATACCATTTTTCGACCGTTAGTTAACGATGGAATCGTTTTGCCGTACATGGACGATATCATCATTTTGTCCGCTTCATACGAAGAAGGAATCGAGAGGCTGAGTCAAGTTTTAAATCTAGCAAGGGAATACGGGTTGGAAATAAATTTTAAAAAATCCCAGTTCTTAAAGAAACGAATTGACTTTTTAGGCCATGTCATAGAAGAGGGTAAAATTTTCCCATCCACCTTGAAGACGCAAGCCGTTATGAATTTCCCGAAACCATCTAATTTAAAACAGATTCAGAGTTTTCTTGGATTGACAGGGTATTTCAGAAAATTTATTCCTAAGTACTCTATAATTGCCAAGCCACTTAGCGACCTGCTAAAAAAGGGTAATAAGTTCGAATTCGGTGAAGAACAAAGGATTGCATTCAATCGTTTGAAATCAGCGCTAGCTGAGAAGCCTGTACTTGCAATTTATAACCCTCATTATGAAACTGAACTACACACAGATGCCAGCATAGAAGGATACGGGGCGATTCTAATGCAGAAACCCCCAAATGACAGCAGTTTTCACCCCACTTATTTTATGAGCAGGAAAACATCTGATGCAGAGAAAAAATATTCAAGTTACGAGTTGGAGGTCCTCGCGATCGTAGAAGCACTGAAAAAGTTCCGTGTTTACCTTTTGGGAATTTCATTTAAGATAGTGACGGACTGTTCAGCATTTCAAAGGACGATGGAGAAAAGAGATTTAGCGACTCGTGTTGCTCGTTGGGCTTTGTTGTTACAGGAATTCGATTATGTTATAGAACATCGTAAAGGTGTTAGAATGCCACATGTAGATGCTCTAAGTAGAGCTCCTCTAAACGTTTTATGTGTTTCTGCTGAGAATATCCTACCTAAATTAAAACTTGCCCAAGAAAATGACACTGAAGTAAAAGCCATTAAAGAATTATTGAAAACCTCAAGTTATGAAAATTACTGTAATAGAAATGGCATACTATACAAGTTTATTGACGGCAAAGAATTAATAGTTGTACCGGAAAGTATGCAGACTGAAATTATAAAAGATGCTCACGAGAAAGGGCACACCGGTATCAAGCATACAGAGAAACACCTGAATGAATATTATTTCATTCCCAAACTTCGGCAGAAGATAGAAAACGTTATCGCCAGTTGCGTTCATTGTATCTTAATAAATCGCAAAACAGGGAAAAAAGAAGGATTTTTACATCCGCGATTCAAGGAGGACATTCCTTTGCATACCTATCACATAGATCACTTGGGTCCTCTGGAAAGTACCCATAAAAACTACAAGCACATATTAGTAGTGGTCGACGCGTTTACCAAATTTACTTGGATTTATCCAACAAAATCTACGACCTCAGCCGAGGTGATAGCGAAGTTAGAGAATCAGAAGGCCATTTTTGGAAGCCCTTGTCAGATCATTTCTGATAGAGGAACAGCTTTCACTTCCAGTGAGTTTTCTGACTACTGTGCTAAAGAAGATATTAAACATCATCTAATCACTACAGGCCTCCCGAGAGCAAATGGACAAGTCGAACGGATCAACCAAGTCATTATATCAGTCTTAGCAAAATTGTCCTTAAATAAACCAACTGAATGGTATAAACATACACATGAAGTTCAGAGAACGCTTAACTCAACATATCAAAGAAGCATTAACACCACTCCGTTCGAATTACTCTTCGGTACCAAAATGAACAGTAAGGGCACCGATCAGCTCAAAGAACTGATAGAAAGTGAGTTTCAATCTCAATTCGAGTCCCAAAGAGAAGAATTACGAAAGCAAGCCAAGAGACAAATTTTCCAAGTCCAACAGGAAAATAAAAAGACATATAATGCCAAAAGAAGACAAGCACAGCCGTACAAAGTTGGTGATTTAGTGGCAATCAAAAGGACTCAATTCGGACCACACCTGAAATTAAGAGCAAAGTATTTCGGACCTTATAAGATCACGAAAGTTAAGGGTGGCAACACCTATGACGTAATAAAGGAAGGGTGCCATGAGGGACCCATGTACACTACCACATGTGCCGAATTCCTCAAGAAATGGACAGCGCTTTAAAATTTTCGTAAACACTTATTTCTGTTATTGTATATCCTTGCTTGTTGCTTTTTTTGTTTTGTTGTATTTTGCAGTGTCCTGGAGGGCCAGTCCACCCTAGGATGGCCGAGAATGTAGTGCCGATCATTTGGAGCCGTGATGAAATCCAGATGCCCTGACGTCATTTTCTCTACTACTACGAGCTGCGTAGGCGCCAAGCGAAAATAAGGGGAATTACCTTTTTTTTTCCTTTGGAGATGTAGACGAATGGACGTGTTAGCAGAGACGCTGCTTCTGTTTAAAACTTTGACGAATCACTTTTTAATTCTCGTAAATGTTAAATATATGTAATAATCGTTTGTCTAATTAAAATGTCTTTCGTTAGCTAATTTGTTCATCGTTTTATGCCCACATATATATATATATATATGTGTGTGTGTGTAGAAAAATAAAGAATATGTAAAAGATTAAATTTACAGCGCAAAATAACTTTCCTATTTTAAAAATTGTAACTTGTCTGTACTGCGTCATTTCGAGATTAATCCACGTCATATGACTCTTACATAATTCTGATGATGTAAATGGAACTCAAACAGCAAACAGTAATTTTACAGCAGTATTAACTATCCAATAAAACGCATTAAAAACGCAATAAAACTAACACAGTCTGAAATAAGATTTCACCTTGAACATAACACACTTGCTTTCTACGCTTTGGCCTAGCTGGACTGCGGTCTGTCTACTCTTTCTTTCTTACTGCAAATTTGTGGAATTGAGAAACTTTTCGAAATCGGCATGAATAATGTGCCAACTTGTTTGTGTGTCGCAACATGTTTGCTGAAATAAAAATTGAATTAAATCTATCTTGACTGTCAAATTTCTTATTGATTGTGGAATGGAGTTTCAATATCTCTAAGCCATCCAAATTCTTGCTGTTCGTTACGGGTTTAACCGCCTGCGTTCTACTACAGAATCTATTACAACGAGTCGACAGGACATATATCCTGTGTGTCCAAATTCCAATGGAAAAGACATCACAGTGTCTGCATTAACTGACTACCTCTTCAAATCTTCGATGGTTTAACGGAAATTCATAATGGATATCGAGTATCTGCAAGTTCAAAAATTTAAAAGAGAAAAATAAAGTACGACATCAGGTATACTCCCTTGGAAGGAGAGAAGAATGTGTTTCGAGGCAAGGTCATTTGATTAGGGTTGGCCAGCATAGTGAAATACGGTTAATGGTTCTTGTTCGCTTCAAATATTCGCAATGTTTATGCATTTTCGGTCATGGCGTAAAAGCAAATGAAACATCCAATCTTATTTACTAAGTGTTTTGAAGGTTAAAAACTTATTAGTGAAATGTGAAATACGAAATAGTGTTTCATGCTCGTTTGCGTTTTCAGTGCTCATCTCATTCAAAGAATGGAATATCATTAAAAGTGATGTCGAAGTGCTATTAAATTTCAATTACAAAGCCAAAATTTTTCAATCGAGTAAATTAAATTTAAAAATAACTTTGCATTTATAAGTAAGTGCATTGCTTTATGATTCATTGCTAGTAATATTTTGTTTAAATCATTTTAAGATGAAAAGTCATTTATTAAAAAATTTGTGATTTATTTATAATGTAGTGTTGTATATTTGAGTTAAAAAATACTGAATTTGATAAAAATTAATTAAAAAAGTTTTAAGATTTCACTTAGGGAAGGTTCCTAATACGATTAATATTTTTGTATTATTGCTTAAATGTCTCCGAATTTATATTTTTGAATTTTTGCAATATTTTAAGAATGAAATTATTGTTTGAAAATTTTAAATTCTATGAATTTCTTCAACGTTGATCTTGAAAACATTAAAGAAATAAGTGAAATTAATAATAGTCTTTTAATAACACCCGTCTTCATTCTAAAAATAACAAAGTAATAATTTCTCCCTGCGATTCTGAAAAAGATCCGTCATCTTAAGTCTGTTGATGTTGTCAATGAAATCTGAACCCAACATCTGGACATCAATCTATCAAGTGATCTGAAATGGTATCAAATATATTTGCGTTGCAAATCATCCAATCTTCTCTCTTCGCTATTCTCTTCTAAGGCTGTTGACTGTGTCGCTGGCCACGCAGAGTTTACTTTTCTAATTTCTTCCATTGTTTAAGAAGATGTGAGCTGCATAAAATTGTGGGGTGTATAGCGCACCTACAGTGATAATGGGCATTATCATGAAATAAAATTCTGTTTCCAAACGGTCACGTCTGGAAGAATTTTGGTTTGTGCATCCATCTTTCTAACTACGCAGTAAAGCCTTTCTAACTACGTAGTAAAGTACTACGCAGCAACGCCAAATCCGTTTCAACTTACTTTAACCAAGTCATTTTATTACACACACACATATATATAAAAGATTATCTTATTTGTTTATTTGTGTGTAATTCAGAGAAATTTACTGTAGTACCTTGATAAAAGTTTGCCCATTTGACTTTCAAAACAAGTGGAAGATCAGTCTCTACATAAGCTTTAAAAAACCCTCTCTACGGGGTCCAAACTCAGGACATATATATTCGAACGTTGCGCTCGCGACACATATCTTAGGTTCACGTAGCCGTTGCTGCTTTTACGCTCTCAGTTGTTACTAAAGCTATCAGATGGCGCCGCATTGGTTTACATTTTAGCACATTGTAGAACCTTTAGAGCAAAATTTAAATTTGCTCTGTATAAGGCTGTCGCTAATATTTCGAAAACTATGAAGAAATCAGCTAAAGTGGATGATGATTTTAGAAAGCACATTTCTAAAAAAGACATAACTTATAGCGAAGCAAGTATCACTTCTAATTAAAACCATTACATGGCGCTCTATTAGTTCTATACTACCCTGCATGCGTGCTTCGTAAAATTTTGCATAATTCACCTTGAACGAAAATACGAGGAAAATCACTATCCACATGAGGTTTTGAAGAAACTAAAGGCATCCTCCTAACTCTGCGTAAAGCTTGGACTACATCAAATATTTCAGCTAGTACTCGTTATTCAAGTATTTTTTGTGTTTACAGAATAATTTTGTTGCGTTCTACGGGTTCGTGGATTTGGAGTGATTGAGGACAACAGTTGACGAAGAATGGAAACAAAATTTATTAGACAGTATTACATAGGACAATTGCAAAGACTCGTTACAGACGTCGAAAAACTACGACAAACACGCTGAAACAATCAGCAACACAGCCTTCAGACTATCAGGCTATATCGCTGAAAACAGCTTCACGGCAAAGCACTCAAGTACGGCTCCCGACTCGGTCGATCGCTCTCGGAGCTCAACACACTCAAGATAAAACTCGACGATACTATCTCGATGCACTGATGAGACAATGCTACTCCGTGTACAGGCAGAGTTTATATAGCTTTTGGGGTGCTTTCGAGAACATTCGGGGCCAAACTGGTAAGAATTCGTTCTAAAATGTTCTCCATCCATCTACGGCTCATCGCCAATTTTGTTGCCAAATGGGCGATTTCGCGCCAAATCTGCCAACCCTAAACCCACTTTGCGGAGAAGCTATCTTACCGCAGCTGGGGATTTCGTAACAGTCTCCAATAGTACGCGTATGGCAATGAAATGTATATGTAATGCATGCAATATATAGTATAAATAACACACAGATGTAAGATATAACAAAATACGATAGCTGCTTTCAAAATTTACATTCTAAATTTGGTGCTCTACCCCTAAATTCATCTGTTCTCCCGAATTCGAGATTTTGCTACGTTACGTAACGCTGCTTGAAAAAGGGCAACAAAAAGTAATATACACGAATCATAGCTTGTCTCTAGAATCGCACCTGCTCTGGTATAAATATTCTGGCGAGCTAATTACGCCACCTCCTTTCCTAACTTCCACAACTGCTAAAGTATCCCCGATAGTCTGCTTCTCCGTCTAAAAGGATGTCGCCTCTGTTAACCGGTATGTGAGAGAAATTATTGTAATTGTTTATGATAAAAAAGTATACTGTTTACGAAGAATGCTTCTAATGTGTCTAAAAGTAAAAATTATGATTAGCTAAACTTGGATTGTGTCAACATCTTCTTCCATCTTTTCGCTCGACTAGTCAACGCTGATAAAAGTACAAGTGTTAATCGCGCATCAAAATATCCACCATCGGTCACGACGACGACTGCGAGCTCATTCCTCTTCTATATAATGGTTGTATATATATATATTTGCGTGCGTACGGGTTCGTAATAGATTGAATACACAATTCCGATAATAGGTTAATAAAAATTTATTTTCATCAAAAGAAATATTTCAGAACTCTGGAATTTTTCACAGAAATTTTCATATACGAGTGCTCACAGTATCACACAGTATAATTAGTAACTACTAAGAACGTTAAACACAACACGATGTAAAGCGCATCTAAAAAGAAAGCTAACTCAGACTTTGTCAGTTCAAGAGGAACTACAACTCGTAATAACAATAGTTAAGCGACTGAGAGCAGATGCTCTCTCTTCGGCCTTAAATAATTTTCACCCGGCGGCCGAGATATTTCTGGTACTTTCTGCTTTCCGAAGTTACTAGAAAGTAATACTATGATGGAATTACGGTTACAGCTAAAATAGTGGTAAATTATATTTATTCAGTTATAATACTTACTACGGTTTTGCATGGACCGGACCAAACTGTCGCCAAATGGGAGCCAAATGTGGAGACGTTTGGCTATTTCTCGCGAAATTACTGAGATACCCATTTGCGCAAAGTTATATGCGCTTGCCCCTTTTTTCTTACGTTTCCGGCATAGCTTTCTCTTAAAATTTGTCTTGCGCTACATGACACACAAAAATACAACAATTTTACTTATAATTCTATTAAAATTACCTATTTAATAAAAATTCGTAACATTGCCTCTTCCCAAGGACTGCACGTCCCGGACAGTGCAATCCCTGAACAGGAAGCAATATTTACAACTAAGGGAAATACATGCAATAATAAATATTAGAAAACAGTAAAAAACAACATAAACAATAATTTCAATAAGTAACTTAAAACAAATCAAATATTCAATCAATAAATGAATGAACAAATTTACAAATGTAGAAACGAATAGGACCATGGTCTTAGACTATTTACATTCTATACACTACGCACTATGCTATAGTACGCTATGCACTACGGCCGTATGTACTATATTATAGGCTACGTACTATGGCCATAGCCTGTGGTAATGAATGACTTTAGGCTTAGAATTCGACGACTTACGGATCCGAACTACGACGTCGTTCAGACTGTTCAAGACTGTGTGAGAACCATTCAAGGTGACTGTAGTTTAGGAGAGAGTCCTTTTCGTAGAATCAGATTCCACAACCATACCTTCTCTCCTTCGTTGAATCGATGTCCTGTAGCTATCGTGCCATAATGGACCTTCGTTTCCTCCATTGCCAAGCTGACAGCCAAGGCATTCAGTTGTCTTGTTAAATCATCTAGACGAGCAGCCATTTGATTCACTGGCTCTTGGACTTGCGCAGCTCTGATTGGGTGTCGGTTTCTGCGAGTTGCTTGCTGGGCTGCCTCGATTTTCACGGCGTACACCAGAGCACTTTTTAAGTCCTTCACATCAGCCATTCGCAGTGCTTTCTGTACTTCAGGATCCCGGATGCAGTCGTTGAAGTAGTACAGAAAAAGGATTTCTCTTGTTTCTGCCGGCATTCCGAAGATGCGAAATAAGACAGCCTTTCACCGTCTGTGGCGAACTAGTGAAGTGTTTCCGTGGGTTTCTGTTGTTTTCATCAACTTCCTTTTTTTAAAGTTTGTGCAACTTTATTTTTTATGGCGTCTATCCCACCTCCCCAAGCCTCAAATTTGTTTTCTATTACGCAGGTAACTTCTCCTTTCATTTCTTGTTGGTCTGCTTCAATCTTTTCGTAACCAGCTTCCATCTTTTCTTGGCCAGCTTCCATCTTTTCTTGAACGGCTTTCATCTCTTCTTTAACAGAGTTGACTGCCCTTTCTATCTTTTGTAGGAATGCAGCAAAGGCAGTCACGAGCTGTCTTAATTGTTCTTCAATCGCTTTTGTCACTGACATTCAATCATCCCACTTCTGACTTCAAAACGTGCTGCTTGCGTACGGGTTCGTAATAGATTGAACGCACAAATCCAATAATAGGTTAATATGATTTTTTTTAAAAAAAATATTTCAGAACTCTAGATTTTTCCACAGAAATATTCGCATTCACAGTATAATCAGTAGTTACACTTCAGACTGCTAAGAATGTTAAACAAAACGCAATGCAAAGCGCACTTAAAGGAAAGCAAACTCGGACTTACGTCAGTTCACGAGGAATTGCAACTCGCAGCAACAATAACTAAGAAACTGAGAGCAGATGTTCTGTTTTTGGTCTTAAATAGTTTTCAACCGACCGCCGAGATATTTCTAGTATTTTCTTCTTCTTGAAGTAACTGAAAAGCAGTACGATGATGGAATGACGGTTACAGCTAACATAGCGGTCAATTACATTTATTCAGTTACAATACTTATTTCGGTGATGCAAAAACCGGGCCAAAATGTCGTCAAAACCTTTATCAGCTTGGTGATGTCTCACCAAATTACGGCGATACTCATTTATTCAATGTTAAATGAAACTTGTCCTGTATTCAACTTTTCTGGCATACCTTTCTTTTAAAATTTGTCTCCCTACATTCTTTACACAGAAAAATACAACAGCTTTACTTATAATTCTACTAAAATTACCTTTATAAATATAAAATTCGTAACAATAATGTATATATATAAATATACAGGGTGTTTATAAAGTCCCGGACCCATTTTGATGTTTAATAACTCATAAAATAATAAAGATAGATTAAAATTAATAACATAAATGGTTAGAAAGACTCAAAAAGTTTCATGACCCTTGTCAATGAACTTCCACGTGTGCCACCTTCGCACGGAGAATATCAAGTCGATATTCAATTTCAGGCCAGGTACCGGCAAGCATGTCGGCATCCACAGAGGCTATTGCGGTTGTAATTCTGGCTTTTAGGTCATCAGTGTTCGACACTCTCCTCCTGCAAACGTTGTCCTTTACAAATCCCCAAAGGAAAAAGTCCAGCGGCGTTATATCAGATGATCTGGGTGGCCAAGGAATAGGACCTCCTCGCCCAATCCATCTTCCTGTAAAATGGTCATTCAAAGAACTACGAACGAGGTACCCCAATGAGGTGGTGCACCATCTTGTTGCAAAAACACATGCGGTTGAAGCTCTTCTAGTTCTGGAAATACGAAGTTTTCCAACATGTCTAAGTATACGACTGATGAGACCGTCTTTTCTGTAAAAAAAAAGGCCCAATGACTCGGTCGTGCATTAGTCTACACCACACATTAATCTTTGGGGAATCCCTTTGCGTCTCACGTTATTCACGGGGGTTTTCTGATCCCCATATGCGTACATTATGGCGATTAACAATGCCAGAAAGATGAAAGGATGATTCGTCGAAGAACATTATGCGCTTCAGAAATTCAGCATCATCTTCTATCCTCCTTAGCATATCTGTTGCAAAGGCCATCCTCCTAGGCCTATAATAATAGGCAATAGTTGCCAAAAACAAAAGAGAGAAAAATGCAATTAATAAACAGACGATATTTAGAAAAGTACAGATATTTAGACTGGAAAACGAAATTATCTGAAATTAACCAAACGCGCAGACGGTATTTACAAAAGTAAAGATATTCAAACCTGAAAAGGAAAATATATAAGTTATTCCATCAATAAATGCCATAAGTTTGTTTATATCTTCGTTATTTTATGAGTTATTAAACATCAAAATGGGTCCGGGACTTTATAAACACCCTGTATATTTATGTGTGTATATGTATACGTCTAGTACTGCCAATTGAAATGAAAAAGTGGTGCACAACTAGACGTTATAGCAGTCCCATATACAAAATTTAAATGTTCTATGAATAATCGTTTTTGAGTTAAGAGAGATATATAGATATATGCAAAATACATACATACGTGCATAATACATAGAGATATGCATAATTTATGCATATGTGCATAATTTTAAATATTTATATATACTTTTACTTACAAATATATCAGTGAGAATCCGGTACGCATTGAAAATTTCCAGCGAATTTATATTTAGTTTAAGCACTTAAGTGATTTATCTTCTTTCTACGAAAGAATTCTAAATTTCATTCGGATCGCACGTCTTTTAATTATAATGACCTAACATAATATTTTAATTACTATATAAGCTATTTTCTCTTTCCTGTCTGCATGGCTTCGGGGCCTAACTGGAAGCACTCTCGATTCGCATTCGAGGCGTCCGAAGTTCGCATCCTAGAGGGGGCAGCGCGCGTTTATCACGTCCTGGTATCCATTTAACAGTTATATGTCTATATCAGCGATTAAAACTGAAATGTCTATGTCTTGATTTAAGGTGCTTTAGATTTTTTTAGCCACTTGCTCTGTTGTAATTATCACTTTTGGACATTATTGGCGTTTTCATTCTGTATGACAAATATCTTGCCTCATAACTGAAATACAGAAGATGTCGACCCACTTTTAAAACGATTTTGAAAAAGTATTAATAAAAAACAAATGTTTTCGAATAAAATTTTCTGGCAACAGCTTACATTTGAAATGAGAAATAGCGTCTGCTTCTTTGAAATTTATTCTTCTTTCAAAATGTCAGATGTAAACAAGTTGGGAATTGAAGGATATTTTTGGCGCTTTCGGAAGAGAAATATTTCTGCTCCATATTGAATATATAAATATTTCTGCTCCATATATAAAAGCATTGTGAAATGCATGATATTAAAATTCCTAAGAGCAAAATGACCAACATTATTAATCAAAAAGGGAAAAACTGTCAGTTATGAAATGGAAAGAAGTCTCCAAATGGACACCTGAAAAAGGTACTGTTTCTAACGTGGCCAAAGTTAATCTCCGGTTAGAATAGAAAATCCACCGACGTAGAAATCAGTTGCAAAGTTTTTAAATACATCTGTAGCAACAATAAATAAAATAATAAAGCAAGTTTTAAAGCTAAAACACATAATGTTTCCCTGCTTTTGCCGATTTGCCGAGGCACGTGGCTCAACACAGAACATTTTGCAGAACTCTGTATGAAAATTATTTAGCAGAACATAAATAGAAATACACTATAATCCTCAATGAAGCGTATGTTTAACTAAATGACTGCAACAAGAAAGGTCTATTTACTATCGAAAATGAAGAAAAACAAATGTACAAATCCGGTTCCATGAATGCAAAGAAATATGTAATGGGTAAACAGTTTATTATTCAGTAAGAGGTTTATGATTGTCGCAGGATTCTTTTACAACGGAAAATAAAAATAAGAAAAGTAAAAAAATATGTTAAAATTAACTCAATATACCTCCAAAGTTTTACTTCCGATATTTACATACGAAATCCAATCTATTTATACCAATGACTTTCAAAGAGTGAAACTTCATCAACACAAAGCAACAAGTCATACTTTGAAAAGTACCACTGCAGTTCTTGAAAAGTGATTACTGATACAAGTATTGCCTATATATCTTTCCAAAGTATTTCTGGGAAATGTCCTGACGTTTCACCTATGGCCTGTTGTGATTTTGGTCTCTTGAAAAGAGATATTTTTAAGCGCAAATCCACCATGACTGATGGATTCTGGAAAGTAGTGGAACAGCTGAGGAAATGCATATCCTTGGATATTTTAAGAAAAAACCTGCTATTACCAAAATCATGATGCAGATTTATAGCAAAAAAAAATGACTACCAGATGGAATATTTAATAAAATACTTTTTGCATTTTAAACATTAATTAAATGCCCCGAAATCGTTTTAAAAATAAGTAAAAACTGTCTGTAGTTCTTTTGCATCACTACTGAACTTTATTGAATGAATATGAACTAAATTGTGATCACGGTGACATTCCAAAGGAAGAAAGCTTCGATAAAAAAAGTTTTATTTGCTTTATTACTAGAGTAAATGAAATAAGAGCGTGAAGGACAATCGTTTTGAATTTTTGCAGTTTATTCTAAAATTCAATCTCCAAAACAAAGTTGCAAATATTGAATATTTGGCCGCTATGGCCGAAATAATTATGCTTAGCCACCGGCTAAGTCTAATTATTTTCCCCATGGAAGCCATATTTGTTTACATTTGAATTTTAAGAGAATAGTGGATTTGATGCCAATCTAAAGAAACTAAGCTTCGCAACAACAAAGATAACGTCTTCTTTTATTATTGCCAATTAAATCATGCTTAATCAATTTTGAAATTCATTCGAGGAAACAAGTGTTTAAGATTTACTTCAATTTTTAATACAGATATTTTGAGTTTTTATGTATTTTTGCCTTGTCGCGAAGTGAGAACTGAAATAATTGAATGAGAAATACTGAATCGTCTGTGAAAAACTGTTTCTTTTTTTTGTTTGTTTAATTTCTTTTATACATAGTTTTAGATTTAATATAGTATTTGAATAGAACATGTGGCAACGATTAAGTAATTCTCCAGATGATATACATATTTTTTGTGCATTCTGAGTTATAAAATGAATTAGATTTAAAGCTGTTAAGTGAACATAGCGCCAGAGTGTCGCTATGGTAAACAAATATGGTGAATTTTAAAGAGTGCATTTATTGTGTTGTGGTTTGTGCGCTATGAACGAAGTAGATTTAATTCAATACGATAAGTTTAAATAAAATGCAACAAAAATGCAAATGCACGCAAAATGTCTTTGGACGACGGTTTCTGTGTATCAAGAGGGGCGTCTTGGATTAAAAAGAAATTTCAAAGAGAAAAAACTTCGTTTTGGATTCAGAGATATCCGGTAGTTACGGGATCTTCTTCGTAAAAATCACTAAAACATATTGATCATATAAACGTTGATCACTAGAGCATAAGCAAGCGGTAAGCACGCTTATCTTGCCTTCAGTTCCATCACTATAGATTTGATTGAATTAAAGTTGAATGCAATTTGATCAAACTGATTTAGACATCAAATTGCATTATCCGGCTATCCCAAAACTTCGTTCGTTCGGAATTCGAATGGAGGCGGGGATTGTGGTAAGGAAATGACAAATAAACGACTTGATATGTATTTCGAGTTTAGTAATTATACACAGATACTCGGCAAACTCGTCACCACCGTATAACTAAATTAAATCGAATTTTTCTTTTCCTTTCTTTTCTCTTTTTATCCAGCTATTTTTTTTTATTTTTATCTGTGTGTGCATGCATTTAATCCTTTCGTACTTTTGAACTAGAACGAATGTAAGACTCAATTACCGGCGAGAGAGAGCGCGGGAAAAACACAAATTTGTTGTGCAGCTTCTACTACTACTTCTGTTACTACTGCTACTACAACTATCTCCACTTCGAGGGGGGCCGCCATATTGTTAATCCAAACGAGGCTCTGCCGTTTGTGCTTCGTTATATTCTTATTCCAGTTTTTCTTTTTTCCTTCTCTCCTCCTTCTCCCGTTTTTGCATTTTTCTATTTTACGTTATTTTCTTTTCTTTTGTCACAGAGAAAGATTTAAAGAAGTATAAGATTATTCGAATGGCTGAAAGACAATCTTCTTCTGTTAACGCGAAACACATCAATTAGAACTTATATTGTTCCAAGTCGGCGTTTTAAATTCTCTAAGGCGATAGATAGAAAAAAAACGAGCATCGGAATAATTCAGATTACAGTGTGACTCTCCTTCGCTCTACAGAACAAACCTTTCTTTTCTCTTTCGTTGCCTCCCGAATGTGCAGTTACCTCTAGATTAAAAGAGAATTTTTTTCGTTCCGTGCAGCTGACAAGAATTTAATGTAAATGTGACAAGGACAAAGTGGGATTAAGATTTTTTGATTTTAATTTCCTTACCATTCTTATATGTCTGAAAAGCACGGAAAAATTTCGAAATGTTTTAAATTTCAAATAAGTTAACAGTGTATGTAAGTGAAAGTAGGAAATTAGTACTTCGTAAATTAAAAGGAAAGGAACCTGTTTATTTATTAAAGAGATATCTACGATGTTAAAGAAGAAGCCAGTTTTGGAGT
>KK114912.1:198810-231086 GCA_000611955.2 Stegodyphus mimosarum | reverse complement strand
ATATATATATATATATATATTTGCTAAAATGAAGAAATTTAGCACATTTTAGTTTGAAGTAAGTAGTCAGTTTTATAAGGTATTTCTCCCGCCTTCTTCGCATGTCTTCGTGGTGTAGTGTTCAGCACGCTCGACGCGTAACTCAGAGGTCCGTGGTTCGATTCCCGGCGAAGGCGCTCATTTCTCATCTCTCCTGCATCTAAATAACCTAAGAACTCTGCACTGGCACCCGAACTAAAAAAGGTAGTGGATGATGATTCTCCAGCACCGGGATTCGGTGATTGGGTCCCCCAAACACCAGTCGTACGTTAAAAGGGGGAGTATGCAAAGTATTTCTCCCGCCCTTTTTCGGATGCCTTCGTGGTGTAGTGGTCAGCATGCTCGATGCGTAGAGGTCTGTGGTTCGATTCCCGGAGAAGGCGTTACTCATTTTTCATGTCTCCTGCTTCCAAATAACCTAATGTGTCTACAGTTTTTCTTAAAAAATCATAATCGTGTTTTTATTCATATTTTAACAATATAAATGTCATTTCATTCAGAGTTTAAAAATTTAATTGTCATTTTATTCATATTTTAAAAATTTAACTGTCATCGGATCAACAAATTACGTTAAAATTTGTATGAGCTTCTAATTCTTAAATTTTTTTATTATGAAATTCACATCTGGCAACTTTAGATTATAGTCTAACCATTAGAAGGCTTTAGCTTTAAAGTTTCAAAGAGTTCGATTTAACGCAATCACTTGCCTTTGTTAGCAAGACGAAAACAATCACCACGTGGACGAGTCCATTTTAAAATTTAGGGAGCTTGTTCCCTGAACGCATTGAGGAAGGAGAAATTTAAGCGAATATATATTTTTTAATTTTCAGAAGCTGGCCCTAAAAACTAGGAGGAAAAATACGCGAGGAAATATGGTACAGTGGTTTCCAAAATTAAGCACCCAATGTGAATTTTTCAAACCACGGTTAAATTTAAGTTTCTGAAAATCGCTGTGGATACAGGTGACAGACAGCAAATATTATATGCTAGGGCCTGTCACGATCGACTGTTCGAATCATGGCTAATTAGGCAGTCGTTGAAGACGCCAGCATTCTAAAGGTTTCAATGAAGTTCATATAAATGCTGATACAAAGTGTTTGTAACTTTCGCAAGGCAGGTTTTGATGATATGCATGTTCTATGCAAGAAGAAAGATGAATAGCAGATAACGAGCTCGGGTATACTGTCGGTAGAATTGAAATAAGGTAGTCAATCAAATATATCTCTCTTTACTTGATCGATCTCTTTACTTGGCGTTGATCATTCGGTAATTTTTGGAACGGGGAAACAATTTCAAACAAGTCAAACAGTTATCTTGCGACTTGCGCTCTGTCAGCCGAGGATTATTACCCCTTCTGAAGGTCCATATATTACAACAGCAGCTAAACACAATTGACAAAACGACCTCCACAGCTGTTGCATTTTTGGTTGCAGTGTCATTTGCTGACAGAATATCTGCTAGTACTGCGCGCCGAAGGTTGCAGCTAAAAACAAGGGTGCCCAAGGCATGGAGGATACAGTCGAGGTACCAAATACTTTTGCTACACAATCATTCAGTCCAGAGGGGCAAGATCAAAGTGATGTGGTCAATATCTCATTTGGACTGTCTCAGACTGGCTCAAAGCCCTGTTTACAGACAAGTCCAGATTTGCCCTGGTGTCAGATGATACGGTCTGGAGAGATAGAAACAAACGGATTCAGGCCCGAAGATAACGCATTCAGAGGTGGCAGCATCGGGGAGTGGGCTGGAATTTTAGTGAGATTTCGTACAAAGCTGCATATTTTTAAAGACGGTTTTCTGATGGCTGCGCGGTAGGGGGATGACACCCTTGTGAGACTTAATGTTTCAGCAGTTGGTCCGACTGTCTCGTTATGGATAATATGCCCGTCCCCCATCAAGCCAGTATCGTTAAAATGTACCTTGAGAATAAGGGCATTTCTCGCACGGAGGGGCCGCCATATTGCCCCAAATTTAATCCCATTAAAAATCTTCGGGATGCCTTCAGGTATGCTGTCTCTCCATGCATATGTGATCCAGCTAGTCTCAGATAGTTGGAAAGTAATCTACTGGAGAAATAACCTTTCTTAACATTTGCGATGGTTAATCACATGATTGAAAGCATTGGCAATCGCTATAAAGTTTGTTTGAAAGTCCCAGGTGGTCACATATCTTATTAATGTACGTTTTAGTTGTTTGTTTAGCATCAGTTTGTTAATAACCCAAATGTGACATTATCATATAACTTACGATAATTATATACTATTTCAGCTTTGTACATAATGCTTGATTTCCTTCATGTACAAACATGTGTGCTACTTTCTTGTGAAATATGGTTTCAACCAATGTCTGCGGTACCGTCGCGTGGCTAATTTTTGGAAGTCAGTATATTTAAAACGATCTATTCTCGTTTTCGACTTTCGAAGAGAAATTCAGGGTGGTCGTATAAAACACTTCCCTGATATGTGAACTCCTAGCGGCGTATCTGTTCAATCAATCGAAATGAAGTTTTAGGTATTTTTATTTGAAGGTATGCGTTGGATATTGTAATGACTTGAAAAAACTAGAACTCTCACGATTAAGGTTACAGAGAACAAATTTCGAAATTTTCGAGTGGCAACAAACCCTTTTTGTTGCGTAAATCTACCAGAGCATTGAAAAACAATAAAGGGAGTAGGAACGATATATATATGACGAAAATTGCCGGCGTAAAATATTTTCAAAGAATAACATTGTAAAGGTCTAATGAGAAGACAGGAAAGGAGAGGGAACGATCTTTTTTGGAATTAGAAGTTTTCAGCCTGCTCACCTTCGCAGATGATAACTCATTTCATGTGGGAGATTTTTGATAACAATGACGAATGCAGTATCACAGGATGAACCTACATAATTTCACGTTATATGGCATCTTTCAAATCGGACAAATCTCGTGAATTTAATATGTACACCTTAGATTTCAAATAATCTCAGAACTAGAAATCATATCAGGTTGAGGTCTGGGGGATCGCAGAAACCAGGAATCTGCAAAGTTACGGGAGATGACTCTAAACGTTAAAAACTTGAAATACCAATAAAAGTTTTTTTTCTCTCTTGTGTTGTCATTGGTCCTTTACAGTGTTTGGCTTTGTAAATGCTTTACGCTGGTAATTCTCGCCGTACACGTATCGTTCCAAAACCATTTATAGTTTTTTTTAAAGAGCTGATCAATTTGCTCAGGAAAGAAGTGGGTGCTGCCATTCGGAAAAAATTGTTTCCACTGTAACCGTAACCTAAAGGGCTCTATTGTTTTAAATCATCACAATCTCCAGCGCATACCTTCAAAAATTATTGGTTCAGCGACTAAGCCGCTAGTGTTTCAGGTATGTAGGCAACTTTTTTATGACTATCCTGTATTCTCGTCGGGCGCTCCTAAAGCCGAATCGTCTTTTGGCTTAGTAGAGCACTCACTGCAGACAATTGGTCCGGAGTTCGAGCGATAAATTTCATTAGCTTTGTATTTTACTATTTTAGTTTTTTTTTCATGCTAAATGTTTTAATGGGAGTGATGAAAATAATTATGTTCACTTTTCCTTGATGAGAAGTCTTTAATATTTATTTCTACACAGATATCAAAATCTATGAAAAATCTGTAACTTTTTCTTCTCCTATTTTGCTCAAAATTAGGGATCTACTCCATCATGATGCACTTATTGATCTTTAACTTCTAGCTACTCCTTTTATTTTCGAGCAAATGTTTAAATACCCGTAATTTTTATCAGGATTAGCAAAACACAGAAGATACTTAGACTACTTATCTTAAACAGGCGGCTCTCGAAGTAATTTTATGCTGGCCTCCGAATACATTTCAGTTATGTTATAAGGTTATTTTCTCCCTCCTTCTAGCATGCTTCGTGGTGTAACGGTAGCACACTCGGCGCATATTCGAGAGGTCCAGGTTCCAGTTCCAGGAAGAGCATTGCCCCTTTTTCATGTCTCCTGCCTAATCACTCTACAATGTATTTATTGCAAATACTTTCTGAGGAAAATTTCAAAAGTTTAGTTATTTGAAATCAGACTTTTACATTATTTTCATTTCCACTAAAAATGAACATGGATAACGCACCAGAAAATCTATTAATGGATCAATTTACAGTGCAATATAAATCTTATTCAAATATTTGAAGATGCAGATTTTATTAACTTTTATTCGTGTTTGTCAAAGAATAAATGAGCTCAGATACGAATTTTTGCACTAAGAATAATCGCATTGATTAGGAATACATTTATCTGTGAAAAGCGCTTTTCACAGTTGAAAATGAATAATAATAAAATAAAACCCAATTAACTGATGAGCATCTGCGATTCGTAACGAAAATAATTTCTAGCATTTTTTCTTTACGGCCACAAAATTTATCAAAATCGAAACGGCATCGAGGATCAGTTGTAGTAAAACATTAAAGAGGTTTATAATTATTTATCTGCAACCATATGTATTTTTATACGTCCAAGAACAATTTTATAAGAGACTAGGTTGTCATTACTGATTCTCAAGTTTTGCTCCACTTAATTTTTTTTCACTGAAAACTTAGAAAGTTTTTATAATTTGTTAGTCTATAGGAGCGTTAGCTCAGAAGGGCTGTCTCGAAACGGGATTTTGCGTTGAATCACTATAAACGGCTTTTCAGATTGTTGCCACCAAATATTTTCACTATTATTAACAGTGCAGAACAGCTATTAATTTCGTTCTGGAATTTTGCGTTGATGCACTATAAACGGCGAATCATTTTTTTTAATTGTTGCCACCAAATAATAGAGTCCTGTATTATATTTAAAGAAATTAAATAATGAAGAATCTACATGCATGTATGTATGTTTCTCGTATCGTGAAAAAACGACGGTATCTAGAGCCATCAAATTTTGAATAACTTAAGCCTCCACCCGAACATGCGGACCTGGAAACCCGAATTTCGAAATTCGAATTTCTTTTATTATCTATTTCATATTTTGTAAAACTTTAACGAAATCTTGATTAATAAACGCAACGATTTCAAAGCGAGCAATGGCAAGAATGTACGGAAGAAACATTTTTATCTCCAGCGCGCGAGACTGCCCATGGGAAATTCTAAAGATATGACGTTTTTAAATATTTTGTTATATGCAGTTGAATTTAATTTTATGTGGTTTAAATGCGGAAAACATGATATTTAATAAATAAAGGTAACATTCAAAACGTTATAAAATCCATTTGGGAGTAATATAAAATCTGAAAACTTTGAGATTTTTTGAAGTAATTTTTATTTTGTTAATAAAAAAATTTTCATTTCTTTAAAAACAAATTGTTTGGCCAATTGCTGTTTTCAGATCGTGCTCAGCCTGTAAACAATCTGATTTTGAGACCATAGTGGATTTAAGGGAAAGAATGCAAACGAAACTATATGCTTTTTTCATACAATTTAAAGGAATATTTTTAGGAAAAAAAATAAATTGTGATTGTTCACTATTTATAATGTGCCAACAATGACGAAATTTTATCTTTTGAATACTTTTTGATAAATGAATTGTTACGAATTTCACATTTATTTTTCTATTTATTTATAATTGCAATTAAAATTGCTTTATATTTCCAGTGCAACGCAGACGATTTTTGAAGAGAAAGCTACGTCAAAAAAAATAATTAAAAAGAGCGCGTACATTTAATGTTTAATAAATAAATATCTGTTAATTACTGTTGCCATCCAGAAAAATTTAGAAAAATCGAGATTGTTCTAGTGATAATTAAAAAGCTTATAAAGCCGAATTGAAACACCTAATCTCAGTTGTTGCAGTTATTGTTGTAGTTGTAGCTGTAAAAAGCGAATTGCTGTTTGTTTGCTTAATGCTGTTATTGATTGTAGCGATTTCGTTGTGAGATAGAATTATTTTATCTGTTTTGAACTGAGTTTTTGCTAAACGTTTGAGATATTGTGATATTGTGCGAATATCTCTGAAAAAATATTTCAGCATTTTGATTTATTTCTTCTAGAAAGAATAAATTTTTGTTAACTTTTTTGACGACTTGTGCATTCAATCCATAACGAACCCGTGTGCACGCAACAATATGCTATAATCATGCTATAAATCATCAATTTGTATAAAAAGCACAATAAACAAGAATAAAGGTTAAAAAAATCTGAAAGGTTTCAGATTTTAAACTACGTCCAAAGGGGCTTTTTTTTTTAAGTTTTGTGTGTTACCTTTATTTATTAAATACCATGTTCTTCGCACTTAAACCATAAAATTCAACTCAACAGCAATATAGCAAAATAATTTTAAAGTGAGTATATCTTTAGAATTTCCGATGCACAGCCTCACGCGATGTAGATAAAAATGTTTTTTCTGTACAACGTTGCCGTTGCTCGCTTTGAAATCGCCGAGTTTGTTAGTAAAAAATTGTTGAATAAAACAAATTTCAAATTCAAATTAGGGCTTCCACATGGCCATATTCTAGAAGATTGCGTTATTCAAATTTTTATGGCTCTAGGTACCGTTGTTTTATTACAATGCGAGGTAAATACATATAGTCATGCAGATTCTTCATTATTTAATTTCTTTAAATGTAATACAGGGCTCTAATATTTGGTAGCAACAATTTGAAAAGTGATTTGCTGTTTATAATTTTCAACACAAAATGCCAAAACGATATCAGTAGTCATTCAGGGAAAATTGCTCCTTTAGACTAAAATGCCAGGAAGATGTGAAATGTCTCTCCATTATAACACCAGATACTACGTCAACAAAACCTTAAGCCTGATTAGATTTAATATTAAGCCTAATTAGGCTTAATAAATCCTTTAAAAATCTGGAATGTCCAAACTCGTTGCTTGAACAGTAAAATTTTGTTCTCGGCAGGAGGAATTCATGAAATTTGTGAAACGCGACACAACAAGGTTTTCGGATCAGCTTACGTTCTGCAAGCTCTTTTTTTTAAATTTGAAATTTAGGAAGCAAAATCACGGGCGTCTTTAACTGATTAAAACCTGCAATATCAATTACGATGTGCAAATACAAATATTAAGATCGATTTGAAAAACTAAGTGAAAGAAAAAGGAAACAAATATCTCACTGATTTTACAAAACATATTATTATTCCATTGCTTTATTGATTATTATTTACGAATATTCATAAATGCTGAATTGTTATACTGTTAATTTATTAATAATAATAAGTTATTGTTTAGGACATTTGCAAATTCACTGCTTTTATGATGTTTTGTAAATGCACGGAATCCAAAGTTATTTTGTTAGTTGTTCGACTTTTACTGTTTTCAGATATCACTATTCTTTTTAACAAGCGACTTTATTTCGTAGAATTTCTAACATATTTTATTTAAATCATATTTAATGGCAACATTCAGGAGAAGAACATGTAAATATTAGACTGCCTTTTAATGCTATGTGTTCCCAAATTAATATTAAAAAAAATCGCGCGGCCTACAAGGTTTTCCTATTTTCATTTTAATCTAATAAAGGGACTTTAATGAGTTTTTGACAAGAACAAAATTTTGTGCTGTTACGAAGGATTATAAACTAATTATTACTCCCGGCAGCGTTTAAGAATACAGCTTGACGCTGTTTCAGCTTTTTGAACTAAATTAATTTATTCTCGCAGAGTGCTGCCAAACTGTATCACATTATTCTGAGTATAATGTACATGTCTTGTACATTTCTAACAAGTTTATGTTTAATTTTATCTTACCCTTATTTTTTTTCCTTCTGAATTATCTCAAAATTGTTTGGATATTCTGACATATTTGTTTAACATCACAAAAACACAAATACTTAAAACCTTTAAATAATTGCGATCCGAAGAATTCCTGTATGTTTGAGCAGATCAGTTAAAGCCAAATTAGGTTATATAAATAAGGGATAAATATAGAGTGTTTTCACACACTTTCAGACAGATTTCGGGTCCGTTTAACTAATGTTTAAAATGTAAAAGAATATTTCTTTTTCAACTTCTCGATTTGACAGCCTTTCTTCTAGTCTATAAGTCTACATCATAATTCCAAGGATAAAAGGCTTTTCGTAAAATTTCCAGGGATTTTGATTTCTCTTCTACTACTTTCCAAAGTATCTATCCATCGTAATGGTTTGCGCTTAGAAAGAGCCCTTTTCAACGGACCAAAACCATAGTGGTCCATAAACGAAACATAAGGGACTTCCCAGGAATACACAGAATACATTGCAAGGTATATATGCAATACTTGCATCAGTCTTCACTTTTTCAAGGACTGCAGTGGTACTTATCGAAGTATGCATTGTTGCATTGCTTTGATGAAGTTTCAATCTTTGAAAGTCATTGTGAGAAAGAAGTGGGATTTCGTTTTTAAATATCATATGTAAAACATTCTCACCATAGTTACGCAGAGTTGATTTTTAAAATTATTTTCACTCTTCGTATTCTCAATCTCCCATTGTAAGAGAATACTGCGACAATCATAAACCTCTAATTGAAATTTTCTTTGCATTGACGGAAATAGGTTTGTGCACTTTTTTCTCTTCGTTTATGATAATAAATTAGCCTTTTTGTTTTATTGCTTTCATTTGAGTGTAAGCTCATGCTTCATCAAAGGGCACAATTTCTTTATGTTTATTTCCTGTTAAATAGTTTTCATGCAGGGCTCTAGAAATTGTTCTGTGTTGAGCACATGCCTCGGCGAAAGTTAGTGAATATTACGTTTTTTAACTTTTAAAATTATCATACTTTAATGATAAATAATACAAATGTATGAATGATTTAATGATAAATAATACAATAAATGAAATAATACAAATGTATTATTTCATTTATTGTTGCTACAGATGTGTTTAAAGACTACTCTGCAATTGATTTCTGGGTTGGCGAATTTTCTTTTGTTGCCGACAATTTAACTTTAGAAACATTAGAAACAATACGTGTTTTTTCGGGTATTATTATAGAGATATTTCCCTGTGCAAAAGTAATGACTCATGATTTTTCTTTTTCCTATTAATAACAGTACTTATTTTGCACTTCGAAATTTTAATACCATGTATTCCATATATCAAAAACGTTGTATTTCACAACGTTTTTGATATATGGAGTAGACATAATGTGACATTTAAAAAAAAAGAAGAAATTTGAAGGCAGCAGATGATATTTCTCATTTCAAATAATAAACTGCTGGATGAAATTTTTATTTCAAAATATTTGCCTTTTAAATTGTTTATCGAAATCATTCTAAAAATGTCTAAACACCCTTTGTATTCATTTGGGCTTTTTAACACTAAATGCTGTGTAGATTTTCAATACTTACTTTAGGGAATAGAAAAAAATTAAAGATTCATCCGAATTTGATCTGAAATAGAGTACTTTAGAGTAGTGGTCTCAAATTGCATGCGGGGCGAATACAAGACTTGAATCAACTGAGTGACCATAATTTGTTTCTAAAAAAAAAAAAAAAAAAAAAAAAACTGATGTATACACCACACAACTTCCTTGTATGGAATACTAAATTATACGTATATTTCCCTGCATTTCGTTTAAAATTATTTCCTGAAATTTCATTTCAGATACATTCATTTAATTAATTCAGCTCTCACTTCGCGGCAAGGCAAAAATAAATAAAAACTCAAAATATCTTCATTAAAAATTGAAAGACAGAGAAAAACATAAAACATCAAATACAGTTATAACAGTAAGAAAAACAATTTTACATTTAAAATTACAGTTTTTACGCAAAAACAAGCAACTCGGCCGGCCGACAACAAGGCAGACTTTTCGGTGCATAAAATTAAAAGTTTTGATCCCACTCGGCAAAAAGGCACTCAAGATGCAGAAGGACTTAATTCACTATTCTGCTAAGTTTCAAATGTAAACAAATATGGCTCATGTAGTAAGAAAAATTAGGCTTCACCTCACTTATGCAACTTTTAAATTGTCGATAATTCTATAACTATTGCATGCAGATTAACTAAAGGTATGAAAACCTTAATCGGAAGATAAGAACAACATAATTAAATTATTTTTAAAACAAAATATGCACAATTTAGAAACATATAAGAATAAAGAAACCGAGCCGAGTAACAGAGGGGATATATATACATTTGGTGCGGCCGATTGCAACCAAAATGCGAGGTGCACATCTACATGCTACATACAGTAGTCCTATATACAAAATTTTAACGTTCTGAGTCTACTCGTTTTTGAATAATGTCAGCTACATACATACATATGTACGTACGTACAGACACCACGAAAAAATCTCTTCTGAATCCATTTTAAATCAGTTTTATAATTCGTTTGGGAAAAAAGAGTTCTTTATTCTGTCCTTAAGTACAGATGTCACACAGAAACATCGTTGCATTCGATAGTGGTAAAAATGGATAATTTCGTTGAAATATGATACCCGAAATTTTTTTTGATTACAATACTTTCTTTACTTCGTACAAGGAAGGAAAAAGATATTTTACGTAAATTTCAAATTTTGCTTCCTAAATATTTATCGAAACATACAATAATGATAATACCGCAAAGGAAACAAATTCAAATCTACATACTTATTTTCTATTTGAAATATTATGTTTAGTAGTACCAAATTTTAGATTTCAGAGAGAAAATTATGCAAGATACTTTTGTTCGTTATTGCATTATGATTAAAATATCGACAGCTGAATATTAAATTCTTAGACTGACAATAACTTATATTTAGTTAATCATTGAATAACTTAACTTTAATTTAAACTGAAAATAAAAAAATCATAAAAACGTTTTAAGTTTTCCTAATTAGTTTAAATATCTGAATCTTCATAATTAAACCAATTGTGTAAACCTTCTAAACTTTCATTATTTGTTTAAAAACTTATTCTCTCTGAAAACTGAGCTTCTAGGTTTCTATGGTTTCAGAGAAAATATACCAAATGGGACAAAACTTGGGAATAGATAATAACAACTTATTCTCTTTTATTTATTAAATATTTCTTTGTCTCCATATCTGCCACATATGCCGTATGATGGTAGATGGTACTTCCAAACGTTGATTTCAACATTTAACTTTTCATTAATGTCAATTTGTTTCACCGGATACAGTCTGGAACGTAACGCTGGGCGGCGCTTATATCAGTTTACCTTCCAACTGTTGAGGCAACGCTTTTCGGTTGATGTAACACTGGCTCTTAGATGATGGCTATATTACAAGGAACTTCGTTTTTATGCCCCGTGCTGATCAGTCCATTAGTGCCACTACTCATCGCAGAAATCTGAAGCGCTTTAAAAAAGAGCTTAAAATATCTGGCACCTTTTACTCCGCGAGATAGCCACTAATTAGTTTCCATGAATATTTTTGGGAGCTGTCTCACCTCCTGTTGCTTGAAATATTCTGTAATTCTTCCGTACGTGGCCGTCATCACCGCAGTTCCACCTTAGGATCGGTTCGTTTTCACCGTTTTCACTCGTGTTCAGCCTCAAGGCATTGATTTGTCCGGTTAAATCGCCGAGGCGAGCAGTCACTTGATCCTATGGCTCCTAGACTACCTCTGATTGGATGGCGGTCTCTACGAGTTTATTGTTGAGCTTTCTGAAATTTCATTCTGTACCATAAAGTGCTTTTCAGATCCTTAACATCCGCCATTCTCTGGACTTTCTGTATCTCAGGATCCCGGATGTCATCGATGAAGTACTGCGTGGAGAACATTTCGCTTGTTTCATAAGTTCAGTCCGTAAAGACGAGATAAGCCAGCTTTCAACATCCGTGGATAACTCCTGAAGGTTTTCGGGCTTTTTTCTGGCAAGATTTTAACTGTAGCTTATTGCAGTCTTTTAAACACTTCTCGCCAAAGCGGAGCTCCAACATTCCGCAGCTTCGAAAACTAGCCTATGGTTTTCGGACAGAGTTTGAAGGAATATCCGCTCCGTGTGTTCTCGAAGAAGCAGCGAGATAACAAGCCTTGGTTTCAGTATCCCAACCATTTGCGTTCTCCACTATAGAGAACTGAATCTTGTACACTTCTTAGGAGGTATGTCCATCATAATTGGATAGCCTTAAAGAAGGTCCAGAAGACATGTCTAGGAATATAAGAGTCAGAGCTATGCTGTCGCTATGTATTTCTGTAAGTTGCTAACGTTCTCAGTGACAGCAGAAAGTCTACCGTCGACTTGTTGTTCTACAATAGAAACTCTGATTTGTTGTTTAACAGCCAAAACTCTTTATTCTAATTTATTTTTTTGGCATCAGAAACATTTTCTTCGGTTTCTCTAACTTTATTTATTTATTCTGCCTTTTTTAGCTCCTAAATTCTTTTCTGTTATGGAAATAATTTTTCTTTTCATTTCTTCTCGATTTGTTTCATTCGTTCCTTGCACTAATTTGACGACCTCTTCCAATTTTTTTTGAACAACTTTCTTCTCTTCCTTAACGGTTTCTTGGCCGTCGTTCATATCGTCTTTAAGGACGTGATGTTCCCTTCCATTTTTTCATTGGCTGCTTTCATCTCTTCTTGGTCCCTTTGCATCATTTCTTGAATTGCTTTTACCTCTTTTTTAACGAAGTTGATAGTCCATTCCACTTTGCTTGGCATGCAACAAAAGCAATCGCTATCTGCCTTATTTGCCTTATTTGCGATCTTGTCACCTGCATTTAATCCAATTTCTTGCATAATGTTGTCAAAAATTGTAACGTGCGTACGGGTTTGTAATGGATTGAATAGACACAGGATCTATGATAGCGTGATTAATTAATTTTCACAAAAGAAACATTTTGCAGTTTTGGAATATTCAACAAAAGTACTCGCACAACTTTTCTCAGTATCACAGATCACAATCAGTAGCTACACTTAAGAACGTTAAACATAATACAATACAATAAAAAAGCCGAAGCTCCTACGGAGATCTCTCAATATTCCGAACACGAGGTGAAATAAGCAACTGCGAAACTGATGCCCTCTACGGTCTTCTATAGTTCCTCTCCCTGGCCTCCGAGAAATTTCTAGTATCTTCCATTTTTCGGCGGTTAAAGTAAAGGGCCGATACGGTTACAGTTACACATAGGAATCAATTGCAGTTCTTTAATTACAGTACCAACTATGGTCTTTCAGGAACTGAACTAACATGTCGCCAAATCTTCGACATGTTTGGCGAGTCTTGGTGATTTCTCACCAAATTTGGCGACAAAAATTTGTCACCAAAACCATCGCCAACTCTGAGGTATTTCTCCGATTTAGAGAGACAGCCATTTACTTCAATGTTTAATAGACTTGTCTCTATCACTTTATTTTTCCGGCAAAGCTTGACTCTTTTTAAGACTTTTCCTGTTACTTTATGCAAAATTGTGCATTTATTGGAGATGAAAATTAAAGTAAAGGTAAGTCGATCGTCTCTATATTAATTCTCACAGAGTTTTAATTCTTAAGATTGTATGTAATATAATGTAATATATATGAATGTAATGTAATGTAATATATATGAATGTAATGATATATGTGAATGTAACGTAATGTAATATATATGAATGTAATGATATATGTGAATGTAATGTAATGTAATATATGTAATATATATGAATGTAATGTAATGTAATATATACACTGCTTGACATTGAAAATGCAGCACCAAGAAGGAGTGGTCAGAAATTTATGCAAATTTTAGAGTAGACGCATATCACTGAGTTACGCGAATGATCTGAAATGAGCAGCTCTCCGACACAAGTGAAATAAGATATAAGAGAAGGAACGTGCAGAATGGGCAATATTCGTGTCGTTATTTCTGCCAGACGAATTATCGAAGAAAGTTGGTTTTTGTCCCGGAGGATACGTGTAATAGGAGAGAATGCCAGGCCACCGTCAACGAAGGCACTTCCAGCAGATAGACGATTTTACGAGGGGTATGGTGATCGGACTGAGAAGGACGGGTTGGTCTTTAAGTCAAAACGCAGCTGATACCCACATGACTGCGAGCACGGTGCATCGGCTATGGCGAACATGGTTGGAACAAGGGAATGTGGGAAGAAGGAGGGGTGCAGGTGCAGCCAGTGTGACATCAGCACGCGTGGATCGACGCATCCTCCGACAAGCTGTGGCGATTCCGCAAGTCATTTGTACCGCTATTCTGCGGCATGTGCAAGATACCCTGGATGTTCCCGTGTCGACGAGAACCATTTTCCGTCGATTTGTTGAAAGTGGGCTGCACTCACGACGTTCGTTAAGAAGAATGCCATTGGCCCCACAGCATAGACGCCAACGCTTAGAATGGTGCCGGACTGGAGCGATGTGGATGACAGAATGGCGAAACGTCGTGTTCTCAGATGAGTCACGCTTCTTTTTATCTAGTGACAGTCGCCGCATACGTGTGTGGCGTCGACTCGGAGACAGATCTAATCCGACAGTAACTGTGGAACGCTACACTGCGCGACAACGTGGCATAATGGTTTGGGGTGCTATTGCCTACGATTCCAGGTCACCTATAGTTCGTATTCAGGGCACTATGACGGCCCAACGATACTTGGATAATGTACTGCGGCCGGTGTCAAACCCCTACCTTCAGGGGCTGCCTAATGCAATTTTTCAGCAGTGACCACACAGTGCTCGCATCTGCCAACATGCTCTGCAAGGTATACAGATGCTTTCCTGGCCACCGTACTCTCCTGACCTGTCACCAATCGAACATGTGTGGGATGTCATTGGACGCCGTTTGCAGACTCTGCCCCTGCCTCGTTCAGAAGACTAACTGTGGCAAATGGTTGAAAGGGAATGGAGAGCCATTCCTCAGGACACCATGCGCACACTTATTTACTCTATGCCTAGACGTGTTTCTTCGTGCATCGCTGTCCGCGGTGGTCCTACATCCTACTGAGCCTACGTAAACCCTACTTAATTCCGTACATTCTCCCTCGTTTTCGCAAATGAAGACCTGCAAATTAGCACACGGGGTTCACCGGCAACTACTATGTTGTATAATAATTTTGTAACAGAATTTTACCTGACCTAGCCAGCCAGTATAATTACTAGGGCTATTAATTGTTTTACCATAACTTTAATTAAGTATTTTGTATTTACTGCTTGTATGGGACGATACCTCAGCATTTTTATGTGTTATTACTAAGTACCGTAGTTTATCATTCTGTGAATTTCAATGCATTACTTTGTGAACTTCAAGTATAATTTATGATTACCCCATTGGCGAATAGTGAAGTTGGTGCTTTCAGCAGTGCTCCTAGTGAAATATCAGCAAATAGCGCATATTAAAGAAAATAGTGATTTTTAATATTGAAAATAAGGGTCTCATTGCTTCATAAGTGTATTGAGTCAGCACTCAGAGTTTTCATTCTTATCTTAAGTGCCACAGTCTTCGGTGCACTTTTATACTTTTACCACTAACTGTCGAACTTTTGGTACTAATTGGAAATACTCTGGATAAATTAGGACTGTTCTGTTTTATTCTACCATATTTTTCTCTCATTTTCTCGTGAGAATATAGTGATTTATACTGTTTGTGCCTAACTAGCCACCCCTCCCTCTATTCTGTGCATTACCAGCTGTCTGTTTTGAGCTACGTTCTACTATGAGACGCCACCCAGTATCCTCTACGGATAAAGACAACGCCTCTCCCAGCAATTCATTTGAAATCTCAGAAATAGTTGACTCCGACATTTCACACACGGAGAAAGTTGAGCTTCTCTACGAGGAGATCAAGAAACTTGCCACCACATCCAGAGGCGGCAAGTTTATTCTTCCATCGGATCTTCGTGATAAGATTGTGCATCCTCTGGAAGCACTTAGGAAATTGGCACTAGAAGGCCCTAACATTGTTCCAAAGCCTCCTACGACGGATACAGGGATTAACACCTCCACTCTTATCTGTTGCGCTGTACAGCAGCATTCTAAAGCACAAAGTCAGTCCGACTCTCCATCTGTGCTCCCAGGCCCATCTTACGCGTCTGTTGTGCAACAAGTAGCACCACGACAAGCCCCCAAGCCGACAATTCTGCTGTATCCCAAAGACACCACCTCTAGCAGGCAGCTGAAAGATAAACTCGCCAAAGAATTTCCTCTTCCAGCACTAGGCGTACAGGTGACTGCAATAAAACCAATACAACGAGGAGGTTTAGCAGTATCTTGCAACTCCGAAGAGGACAAAGAAAAACTTGCGCAAAGTCTCTCAACGGAGCAGGCGGCCACTTTCGTTAATTTAAAACATCCTTCTACCCGTAGGCCGCGCATCGCCATCCATAACATTTCCTCGGAAATAACTAAAGAAGAATTGGAATCAGCATTTAGCTCGGAGTTCAGCGTCAATGCCACGAATGTCAGAATCCTTTACCGACTCAAAGAAAGACAAAATGTTAAGTGGATCGCGGAATGTAGCCCCGAAGCATTCAAAAACATCATGCGAAATCCCCGGCTATATATTGGATGGTATGGACACTCCATTACCGAGCACTTCCAAATCAAACGATGCTATAAATGCCAAAGGTTTGGACATTTACAGAAAGACTGCCGCAGCAAAGCCTACTGCGCATACTGCACAAGATCGCACGACATCAAGGAATGCTCAGCTGAAAGCCCCAACTGCATCAACTGCATTGACCACAACTTTAACAACAGAAGTAATCTCCCAACGGGCCACGCAGCATACTCCAACGAATGTTTTTGCTACCGCTCACACATCGACAGAATCAGAAGCCACACAATCTATGAATAAAACACATATAAATATAACTCAGCAAGTACATGCAACTCCTATCAGGTGCGTACAGATTAATTTACAAAGGGCAAAAGCTGCGACCGCCCAAGCCGTTGAATATGCCACCTCTAACAATATTGACTTTATTATGGTACAAGAACCATATACTCTTCATGGCAGAGTTGTAGGCTTCCCTCTCCTGTGGACGATATTTCAGAAAGCAGACGCCACCACACCGCCTCGTGCGGCAATAGTCAACTGCAACAACAATTGGACACCAGCCACTCTAGCAGCAAATAGAGATCAAGTATCAATACTCTTAGAGACACAGAATATAACAATAGCCCTCAGCTCCATTTACTCGAGTCCAGCGGAAGACATAACACCAGCCATTGTCTTCATGGAGCAGACCCTACATCTTACGGGCAGCAAACATCATATCCTATGCGGTGACTTCAACGCCCACAGTACGACCTGGGGCTACTCCACCACCGAACCAAAGGGACGACTTCTAGAGGATTTTATCTCTTCCAAAAATCTTGTACTCTTCAATACACCTGACTCAAGCCCGACATTTGACCGAGTATTCGCCACGGGCTGGCCAGACCTGACATTCGCCACGCAGCAAACTTCTCACCTTATTCACAACTGGACGGTGAGCGACGAAGTAAGCCTCTCCGATCACAAATACATAACCTTCGAAATCATGGAATCGCCAACTATTCCAATAGCAATAAGATTTAATCTCCCCGGAAGGAAAGTCAATAAACTTAACAAGGATATGCATAGCATGCTAGACACTTACACGGCAGCATTAAGTTCTGCAAACTCGTCGGAAGATTTAGAGCAGCTCACTGAAATGCTAGTCGGATCAATTCAAGACGTATGCCAACAAATTCTCCCGAGACGCAGTACCAAGAAGCTGCACGCACTGCACTGGTGGAATAGTGACCTGCGAACGCAGCAAAAGAAATGCCGTGCCCTCCGGCGGAGACTCAAGCAAGAGAGAAGACATGATATTCAATCTAACACTTTACATACTTATCAAAGAGAGCGTGCTCTATATAAAAGGCAAATAATTCAAGCGAAAATCAACACGTGGAGGCAGTATTGCACAGATAATCAAGACACCTATGGTTTCCACCACAAAATAGCTACGGACAAAACCTTCAAATCGATGCAAGTCCATATAGCAGATAACGGTACCAACACTAATAGCCTGACCGAGAAAACTATCAATACCATACTAGACACAGTCTTTCCGGCGGATGACCCGGCAGACGATACACCAGAGCAAAGGATTGTCAGAGACTCCGACTCCATTCCAGCTACCACGAATGATGCAGACATCACCATTGACGAAATTAGATCGACGCTTAGATGCTTACCGAGAAAGCGAGCTCCCGGCCCTGATGGTATCGACTACAGTATTATCAAGGTTACCATCAACTCACACATCCAGTTCTTCCTAGAGTACTTTAATAAGCTGCTCAATACTGGAGTCTTCCCACGCCCGTTTAAAATCGGTAAAGTCGTGCTCTTTCTCAAAAAGAATAAAAACCCTCTATTACCAAGCTCCTATCGCCCAATATGCCTCCTCTCGGCATTGGGCAAAGTCTATGAGCGGATCATAGTCAATCGTCTGAAGCATCATTTGCACACCACGGGATTCTTAAGTGAGCACCAATTCGGCTTTCGACAAGGCAGGTCCACGATTCATGTGCTCTCGAAAATACATGAAGATTTACTAGATAACAGAAACAACGGCCGCCACAGTGCCTTCATAAGCATAGATCTGAAAAACGCATTCGACACACTGTGGTGGCCTGCCATCCTAGCAGCACTGAAAACAGCGAATTGCCCGCGCAACCTCTACCTAAATTTTAAAAGTTATTTATCAGATCGCTCTCTCATATATGTCACAAATTCAGGCATAATTAGCAGAAAGCAGGATCGTGGCTGTCCACAGGGTTCATGTGCTGGACCGGACCTGTGGAACCTAACTTTTGATAGCATACTTAAGACAGAGTGGCCAGCACATACCCGAGTCTATGCTTATGCAGATGATGCAGCCTTCATTGTGCATGGTAGAACGAGGGACAAGCTACAAAGAAACTCCACTGAAACATGTAACTTGTTCTACAACAGCTGCAAGAATCTAAAACTCAATATCGCTGAACAGAAATCTCAAGCTCTAATAATCCCCAAAAAGGGAGGCTCTTTGGCAAGGCGCCCTAGAATTACTATTAATGATAATCGTCTAAGCATTAAACCCTTCTTTAAATACCTAGGCCTCATATTTGATGAGAAACTAAATTTTATACAGCATGTTATGGAACTCAAGCGCCGGACAACAACAATAGCTAACATATTAAGACGGATGCAGGGCCACAAATGGGGGCTAAATTCAAGAATTCTAAAAACCTTATACCTCACAGTGATAGAACGCATAGTCACATATGCAGCGGCAGTTTGGGCCAGTCCCATGCAGGTACGAAAGGCACGCCTTCTGCAAAGTCTACAACGGCCTTTCGCACTCAGCATAACGAAAGGTTACCGCACCACTTCCTCAAATGCATTGAATGTTATGGCCGGTATAATACCTCTCCATCTGCGCACCTCCCAAGAAGCCGTTTTGCAAAAGGTTCTACAACTGAGACAAGTCGCCGCTTTAGACGAAGAATTATATCAGCCTGAAGATTACGAAACACCATTGCTGCGCTCAGCACTTCACCCCTCTCTACAGGGCAAAGGTGTTCATGTCTATCTTAAAAACGACAGACAACCTTCTCCTTATCTTGCTAACTATAAGATCTATACGGACGGCTCGAAAATAGAGAATAATACAGGATGTGCGCTAGTCATATATCAAAATGATACTGAGGTACTCCAATGGAAAGGTCGAATGCAAGACAACAACAGCGTGTTTCAGGCGGAAGCTACAGCCATTGCCCAAGCAATTAAGCACACTGTAAATAAACAGGTGCGCAATGTTATGATAATCACAGATAGCCTGTCTTCTTTGCATGCAATCAAGAACAGCGCACATCCATCTCCAATAATATCGGGTATACGAAAAGAGCTCAGAGACTTAGACGGCAAGCGCATACACATGGTTTGGACTAAAGGCCATGCGGGTGATGCTGGTAATACCTTAGCGGACAAACTAGCTAAAGAAGCTGCAGAGGGCGACGGTGCCGAACAACTGCAAGTCAAATGGCCTGCATCCCATCTGAAGAGAGCTGTTCGTCTTAAAACCATCTCCATCTGGCAAAGTGAATGGGATGTCTCTGACACCGGCAGACGCACCTATTATCATATGTCCTATGTTGACACGAATAGACATATTACTAATAAGCAGCTTGTGCGTTTTATTTCGGGACATGGGCCATTTCCGTCCTACTTCTTCAAGCGCGGCATTACAACAACGGACGTCTGCGTCTGCAATGATACCGGGACCCCAGAGCACTATTTGACGGCATGTCCCCTTACCAGCAGACTTCACATCACAATGCCGACGGCAAATCAACAAGCATTCAGCAAATACATGATCAAGCAAAAACACTTTGTGCGGAGGATTACTCAAATTATGGATGAGCTTGCCAACTATGGCACCGAACTATGCCAAGTAGAGTGATGTCTACTCCCCAACATCATATGCAGGAATCGCATCAGTAATATGCACATTTGCACTGCGGCAGTTAGCACAATATTTCTCGCACCCGTAACCTGTTACGCACCATCCGGTGTAATGCTTGATAAGCTGACAATTGTGTAATGCACACCAAGTCCATAGCAATATAGTTGTTGTAGACTCAAGTGCTGACTTTAATTGATTTGTATATTGCATCTCTTTAGTTTACCGCAAAGTTTTTAATCACCCATGGTATTCGCCTATTAAATGCAGTATGATTTATGTAATAATATACATGTAATTTTACGTATATGTGCAAATGTTCATTATATTTTTATGCAAATGGTATTTAATTATTATATATTTTCTCTTTAGTGCACTGCCTATATGTTAAGCACCCATGGCAAGCGCATTATTGCTACTGTATGATTCATGTAATAATCTTCATGTAAATTCATGAATATGTGCGATTAGTAATTATTTTTATGTAAATGGTACTTATAAGAAAAGATAAAAATGTAATTAAAAAAAAACTTAATTTGAGAAAAAAAATTGTGTATACCTCATGTACCTGTATTTACGTACTGTCTATTGTAATGTGTTTTAGGTAAAGTATATTGTAATGTGTTAATGCAATGTTTATTTTAATTTCCAAGGGATCTGTAGCTATGCACCCACAATTATTTCGATGTTGATTGTAATCTCACTAAAGTTATGACAATGGCATGGGATGCCAACCGTAACTGCTTCTTAGCTCCACCATTCCCGTTCAGTATATCCATAATTCCTGCAACTTTATCTACAATGCCCTCAATTTATACTTCTGTAAAAATCTGCAATTACGTACTGTCTATTGTAATGTGTTTTAGGTAATGCATATTGTAATGTGTTAATGTAATGTTTATTTTAATTTCCAAGGGATCTGTAGGCTCTGCACTCACAATTGTTTCGATGTTGATTGTAATCGCACTGTGACTGTGGCATGGCATGTTATGACTGTGGCATGGCATGCCAACCATAACTGCTTCTTTACTCCACCCTTTCTGTACAGTATATCAATAATTCCTGCAACTTTATCCGCAGTGCCCTCAATCTATACTTCTGTAAAAATCTGCAAATGAATTCTGTTCTCTTAGTGCATACCTACATAGGACTCACTTAAGGTTTAACCTTGTAGGACATTGTACGGTTCCTTGTATCATATTGGAATCTTGTAATAATTTCCTTGTGGCTGCTGTTGGTACAGTGCAGGCTTGGTATGCTTCAGACGCTGGGTTTCGCCAACGGCTGTGAGCGGCCTGGGTGGCTCCCACTCCTTGGTCTCTCCTGTTTCAGATAAGGGTGGACGCGGCACCATACCAATTAACCATAATGGTAGAGGGGTGGTGCCCACGTCCTCCGTCGCTTATCCGCTTATCCTACTGAGCCGACGCCGTTCTCGCTCTGTATTCTGACTATCATTTTGAAATAAAGATCACTTATTGTTGCTTGCTGTCTCTGTCTTTTTTCATCACTTTCTGACCACTCCTTCTTGGTGTTGCATTTTCAATGTCGAGTCCTGTAGTATGAATGTAATGTAATGTAATATACGACTGCGCTGTAACCTTCCTGGCCGATAATAATCGGCATCATCGTTAACGCAGCACACCCAACACAAACAAACAAAAATGCTGTTAAAAGATTAACACAAAAGAACACAGATTAAAATAGAAATACAGTTCAAAAGCATGAAAAGAAATTCCCAGTATTGTTCTATTGCCATTTATAAAATTCATCAGATCCTTTGCAAATCTAAATTCTTTATTGCGGCAGTAGAATTCCTGTATGTTGCCATGTTGCTCCCTAACAAGTCGCAATAATAGGCAGTCTTCGACGAAATTTTGCAGATTGCCTTCAGCACTACAAAAACTACAGGTCTATTAAAGTCTATTACTTTGCAAATTAAATCTTTTCAAGTACGCCAGAAACTTCCCGTGTCCAGTTATTATGTGATTGTAATCAAAATCACATATCATTCTCATATTTTTAGAAACTTCAAAGTTCAACAAATAATCTTTCCTTTTTCGAAATATTCCATTTCTCTTTCTAGAAATCATAATAGGAATCCTTGATTTTACCAATAGCCTATAACACCAATATGAGATTTCAGCCAATTCATTTTCACGTCATGCATTTTTTCAACGTTTACAAGGAGATCTTTTATATATCTGACCAAAATACTTGTGTTATCAACATCTGCTAGTGCTTCTAAACCAGATAGAAGCAGAAGTAATGAAAAACGAGTAATGCCGTCGTCGAGACCTGAAGCTGGAGCTCTTGAATACGCGCCGAGTGTGCTACCGTTACACCCCGAAGGCTTGCAGAAAGGAGGGAGAAAATGCCTTATAAGGTTCCAGTCTAATTTTGCCATAGTCTATTTCTGTACCAAACAAGTAAACAGATATGCTGGACCAATTCCATTGTCATAACCAGAACCATCAGTCTGTTATTAAATAATAAGAAGAAAATTGTAGGTTTGTACATATTGTGAGTATGTATATATGTATTTGTTTCTCGTAGTTTGGGAAAAAACGGCGACACCTAAAGCCCCCGGTTTCAAATACATGTACTCCTCCTCTCGAACATGTCGAATTTCGTTTTGATTTATTTCGTATTTTGTGCGAATTCAATGAATTTTTATTAAAAATTTAGCCATTTCAAATCTTTGTGTTAGTCCTCTTCAAAGTATAGGATATTCCAAGTTTCAAATTTAACCAGAATATTCAACGATATAAAAGAAATATGTTGCCATTCAGCAAAACACAGTACATTTTGTCTTTCGAATTTAATCAACAACTCAGCGATTTAAAGAAATCTGTTGCCCCTGCCCAAATTAAAATATTTTTATCTTGCACTTTGCAGTTCAGTTTGCAGTGTGTTTTCGTATCAATCATTAGGATATTACTTAATTTTTTTTTCAAATTTATTCTCTTATTAAAAAGCTAAGCGATTTAAAGAGAATAAACCCAGATTCATTTCAGTTATTATTAAATTCTACCCGAGCCCGGCAAATTTCATTAGCTGCATCCATTATAATCATTATATCGTTATGTGCATACGTGTTCGTAAAGAACTGAATGCACAGAACCAATGAAAGCTTGATGAAATTTATTTTCCCAAAAGAAAAACTTTACAGTTCTGGAGCGTTACACCGAAAGCACTCGTACAGCTCTTCTTATTACGAGAGCATAATCAGTTGTTACCACTTCAAACTGTTAAGAACATTGAACACGAGACAAAATTTCAACAAAATTTCTCGAAATTGCTGGAGAGAATACTGAGTTACTTAGGGATCGGACCAGGTACAGTTACATAGGAATCGGACCACAACGTCGCCAAATAATCGCCACTTTTGGCGATTTCTCGGTTTTGCCAGCTTGGTTGGTGAGACATGTAAATGGACTTACCCATGTAACCTTATTTTTTCGGGGATACTTTGCATTCTGAGACCTTTCATATTACAATACACAAGTGACATTAGAATTTACATATAATTCCAATAAAATTATTTACATATCAACAAAATCCGTATATATTTTGTTTTTATAAAAATTTTATGCGGCTGGCCGTGCAAGTGGATAGCGTTTAAAATTAAAACGAATGTAGATAATATTTTAAACAAAGAAACGAAAGAAAATAAATCTGAAAAGGCTTAGGTTTTAAGGATCGCGTAAAAGAATTTGCTACACGTTCATACTGGGCTCACAGTCTACCACTCTGCTGTTACACTCACTCCTGCTAACCCGTTTCTTTTTGTCTTTTTAGCTTTATTATTAAGCATAACTTTCTTTGCCCATACGCCATATACAGATTAACGGCAAAATTACAAAAAGTTTAAAAGCAGCATAGCAGCATTTGTTTAGAATACTCGATGCAGTGTTAAGATTTGCATACATATTTCTACTTTTTCAAGTCTTTTCTCAGTTTATCACATCAATAGTCAGTTTTCGTTGTACACAAACACTTTCTTTGAGTGCAAAACTTGCCAAATCCTTTTTCTTTGTGTTTTTATTATTAAAAGTTTGCGTGTTAACTTTATTTATTAAACAGCGCTGTCTTAGTACTTAAGCCAAATAAAATTCAGTTCAACAGCAAAATCACAAAATTTTTTAAAACACTATATGTTCAGAATTTCCGATATGCAGCCTCGCGCGCCGAAGATAGAAAATTCCGTACAGTGTTGTCGCTGCTCCCTTTTTGAAATTCCTAAGTTTGTTAATCAAAAATTCATTCAAGTTTCACAAAGTACGAAATATAAAATTCGAAATTCAAAATTTTGGCTTCCATATTCGGGTGGAGGACTATGTTATTCAGAATTTAATGGCTCCAAGTACCGTGGGTTTTTCAAAATGCGAGGCAAATGCAGACATACAAGCAGATTCTTCATTATTTAATTTCTTTAAAAATCATGCGGGGGGATAATATGTTTGGAAATAATTTGAAAAGTGATACAGCCGTTTATAGAGGATGAAGCAAATCCCATTTCGAGACTAATAACCGATCTAAGTAATGTCCCTTTTAGCTGAGATAAGAACAGGTTAGTATAACTAATAACTGCATTATGTAATGATATATTGTGATAGTATATAATAGAGTAATAAATGATGTAGTGGTAGATAGGTTTCTATTACATAAAGGGTAATAGCATAATAAAATGTATTTAGGGTAATGGTATATAAAGTAATAGCATATTGTTACTATAATAACATTTAATGGGAACATTTTCTTTTTTTTCGGTGTTTTCCGTAGCCAGTTATTTTATGTTGTTAGTTTATGGTAGTAATATTTTCGTCATTTCACAATAAATTAGCAATTTTAGACAAGTCTTGGCTAAATGAGAGATAATCTGAGTCGGAATTGAAAATTCAATAGCTTTCGAATCATTTTTGTGGAGTTTTAATAACAGACATATCATCTTTGTTTCTGAGGAAAAATTAAAACTGAAGATAGCGGAGCACAAAATTTGTACAATTACATATTCAGACTAAGACTACCAATATCAATTCCATTAACAAATGGTACGAAGAAACATTTCGTCGAAAATTCCACAAAACATGTATGAATTCCTCCACGGAAACCAGAGAAAGAAAAACACTAGCAAAAAAAAAATAGAGAAGACCGGAAATAGGAAAAACGGCATACACACATACTTTGGCCCGAAGACGTAAAGAAAATTGGAAAGAAAATGAACGAAAGAATAAGAAGAATAAAAAGCAAGGAAAGTTGTATCTGAAAACAAAGTTGGAGTGAAGAAGAGATAAGAAGGTTGTGCTCGTTCAAGCGCGAACGTCAACGGAATGAAGTCGCCCAAAACGTAGTTACTTGCTGGTACCGCTGTTGAAAATGGAAATTCCATTTCAGAACAGCAGTGGCACAACTCTCAGTTGGTAAGATCTGTGGAATTAGATGACTCCTCATGTTCAGTGCCAAAGTTCTTTTCCAGAAACGTGGGGAAGAGTTGAGACAGAATATAAACGAACCGCACCGAACAAAATAATTGCTCTCTTTTATTTCGTGACAAACAAGCTCTGAAATATTGATCCAAGGACTACGATGCCTTGCACTGAGCGATTTGTACTTACAAGAGGAGAAATAAATGCGTAGTACACTTTCCGATTTAATTTATTAAACGTGTACTAGACCAGTGGCCTCAAACTGAAGCTGCATGTCGAATGCATGATCTGAGAGCATCATCGAGAGGCCCCCTTTTTTCCCGCTAAAATGAAAAATTTTATTAATAAAAAAAATTAAATGAATTTTAAATTTTGCTCACAAATTTTTATCAAAGTTTACACAATCAATTAAAAAAAGGAAAGAAAAGAAAAGAAAAACCTGAAAGGATTCAGAAAGGTGGTCAAACTTTTTTTATGTTCTCGCTGAGCATCCCAGGTTATCAGTTAGCTCTTGGAGTCCCTCCTAACAAAGTCTTTTTTGTCTTTTTACCTTTATTACCAAGCACCTCTTTCTCCGCCCTTACGTCAAATAAAGTTAGAGCGCAAAATCACAAAATATTTCAAAACAGCTTATACTTAGAAGTCCCGATAGGGGTTACCACACATTTTTCATGTTCCCTATGTTATTCCTTTAAAACCTAGGCCCTCTAGCGGCTAGCCGCCTAAAAGAAATATCACAAAAGAGAAAAAAAGTATATAATGATTTTAATGACTTCTGCTAATGCAATTATTTCATAAAAATGTTTGATATTTTTGATTAGATATCTCGTGATTTTGATGCATTTTATTTAAATCAGTCAGATTTAAAAGAAGAAAACAAATATTTTTGAGAAATCTATTTATTGCTTTTAAATCACTTGTTTTTCTTCTCTGTAACAGAAAGATTAAATCTGAAAGTTAAATAAATGCCTTACGTTTTCCTAAAAGGCAACACGCTGGTGCTTGGAGATGATAAGTATTCTGTTTAAAGTATTGCCAACGCATTGCTTCCAAATTGCTCAGTTTGTGGAGCCGAGAACTAAATGAGTGCTAGACATTATAATTCAGTTTATTAAACGCATATTAGACTTTCTATTTATTGCGCTCAGCCTATATTAGATTATACTGTGTAAGGGAATAGTTATGTAAATACGTTCTTTTCTCTGTGTGGTTTAAAACAATTAAATAACGTATAATGTTCGTTATTGCACCCCCCAAACTATACATATATCGTACGGGAGGTAATGTTTTCGGTTCGGAAATCCGATAGTGAGTTTTCATTGAATAAGCACGATGTCTGTATGTGTGTTTCGGTTTCTTTCGTACACGATAACTCATACATAAAACTACCAAGAACTTCTATTTACTGTATATAAACTTTCTTCATTTATATAAAGAGTTAGTAAGATTTTGGGTGAAACTGGACAATCGGAAGTGGCATTTTAGTTGAGGCATATAACAGTTTTTTTTTTAAAAACTATATTAAAATATAATCCAGCGTTTTTCAGTTTTAGTATTTAAGACTTTTATATGAATGGAAAAGACATATTAGATTTGGGCTAAAATGGATAAACCAGAAATGGAATTTTGCTTGAAACTCTGAACAGACTTTCGTAAAAGCATATACTATTATGAGACAATCATAGACTTATCAAATTTGGTGCTTAAAATGAGTATGTGATTCCAAAAAAACATAGATATTCATCAGCAATAAATGTATTCTTGTGATCGTGCTAAATACAACGAAAATAAGCTTGTTACGAAGACGAGTTTTCGGTATGAAACAATTCAATATATTGGCCACAGTCCTCAATTTATATGTTCATTTCACTTCTGTGCCGAATTACTTTTCAAGTAAAAGGAAGCTGTCATCCAGTGCTATCCTTATATGTTATTTTTAGAGAAATGATATAGGAAATATAAATAATATAACAAATGTAAAAATAAATATATGGTAACACTGAACACTTTATAGGGAATTATTCAGATATATGAGGTATTTTCTTTCTCCTTTCCGCCTGCCTTCGTGGTGTAATTGGGACGCGTATTCGAGAGGTTCCGGAACTGCACATTTTCACGCCTCAGGCATCAAGAAACTAATGACTCTACAGATATACCATATTTAAAAATTTTGAGATTGTTAAGTAATTGATTTGTGAATCATAAACAGTCTATAGCAAGAGGGTATACTACGATCGATGCGATATTTACCCATAAAAGTCTGAGAACGGATGCACACATGAGCACTATATATCTGAGGGGATATCCTTGGAAACATCTACGCCAAACTAAGGTTGTTATTTCCTTTTAACTTTGCTGTATGAAGTAAAGGACGTGTTGTAATTGCGAAAACTTTTGTGTGTCGCATTTCAGCGGAAATATCCATTTTGACCATTCCCAAATACATTTTGATTATTTCTTTGCGGGACGTCTCTATGCACGGACACAATAAAGGATCCTTTACTCCATATTAAAAGTGGATTTAAACTGAATTTTTTCGTGAAGTTTGTATGTAGGCAGACAGACGTGTATCTCGCGTAAAGGAAAGCCGATTACCGTAGAATGTTGAAATTTTGTACATGGGATTGCTAAAAGATCTAGTTGTCCACCTCTCTTTTTCATTGCAGTCGGCAGTACAGAAAGCGTATATATATATGATAATTTTGCTGATGGGCACAGGAATGACAGGAATGGATAATTTTGCAGATGGGCACAGGAATGGAGCTTTTACTTCCACATATTTATCTAATTCTCACCGCACATCATTTCCTTTAGATGGAATTCGCATATTCAGTAAAATAAGTAAGACTAAATTTAGACGTTCTGCGTCATAACTATTCTAACAAAGAGAAGAAGAATGGGAAGGGTAGCAGCAGATCGTGTAACAGCAACAGAAGAAAGCAGTCTGACGAAAATTGGCGCATACTTGGTATTCATACCAGCGGTTATATAACATGCCTGAATGTTCTCGAAAGTACTGGTCTAGGGGGAAGATCCCGAAATTGTGGAAAGTTAGGTTGCTTGTTGGCGTAAAGCAAAGCCATCGTATTTTTTAATATTTTACGTCTAGCTGCTTTAAAAAATAATTGACGACCTCAAAATTAACATTCTAGATTTGGTGTCTCCCACTAAATTCATCCTTTCTCTCAAATTCGAAATCATTTGAAATTACGTAGCGTTTTAATGCAGATACCTTCTGCGAAATCAAATAACTGTAAACCAAAACTTTCTCTCTAACTCGAACTGAAACTATCAACTTCTCCTGTCTTCCTTTGAACTGATACGCTCTCTTTTCGGCTCCTCGCCTGCGTGCTAATAGCTTGTCGCTCAGCTTCTGCTAGCTATTCGCCGTTAATTAAAATGTTATTGCATAGTGAGAATTGTAGGGCGCGTTTAGCACCCCTAATCTTCTACAGTTATGCATTAAGAAATTCCTCATTCAAGAATAAATGATGTGTAACTATCAAGCTGATCCTACTTCTAAAATTCCATTCGATCATCCATTACGCCATAATGTCCAGCCATCTAACGCAGCAGGTTTTTCGGCCATGACTAAACGCGAATTTTTTTCATCTTCCGCCTAAAGTACAATTATTACATATATATACATATATACATATACAAACATATATGTACTGAAAAGGCAATAGGAGTTTTGAAGCACGAGACGAAAAAAATGTGCAGTGCCCTTGCCGGGTGTTTAACTGAACCTGGACATCTTGAATACGCGCCGAGTGGTCTACCGTTACACCACGAAGGCATGTTGGAAGGAGAGAGAAAATAGCTTATATATAGCCTCTTTTAAAGGGCTCCTGGGGATTAGGGGACTCAATCACTAAATCCTGGTGGTGACGCATTATTATTCATCACCTTTTAATTCGGGTGCCTCTGCAGAGTCATTAGATTTTTTTTTGATGCTGGAGACGTATTCTCGCCCTCCATCACCTGTCTACTAAGTGTTCTTTCAAACTGTATTACTTTCCCATTGCACTATTTATTTAATATTGTACTACTTTTTCATTGCAGTACTTATTTATTTTATTACGCATTTACTACTTATGCACGTTTTTATTGCACTTCTTATTCATTGTATTACTTTTACGCTTTATGTTGTCTGTTTTATATTCTAGCATTGCAATATGTTTCTTGCACGCTCCCTTCCCAGATCTGTAGCCATTATATAGCCACAACTTTGTTTCTCACCTAAATCGTTAAATTCTTCAATAAGCGCTGAATAGTGGAGGACAAAGGGCATGTGCACTCTTACCTCTGGTAGACGTCACTTGTCCCCGTTTTTCGTCACCTGTCACCTTGTAATGTCTATCGTTACTTTGATAAAATGCCGAAGAACCTAGTGAACTAAGTAGCGACTTATCGCTGAGTTCAAGTACTTTTAACGTAGACTCGAGAAGGAGAAAATACCCTTTTATTCACTCAAAGAAATAATACAGACGGCACTTTCTCGGGCTTACAGTTAGTTTCACTGACTTCGTTAAAGAGCCAGAGTTTCTGACTAGAGCGAGGTTTGCCTTTGGGCTACGTCTCTCTCTAAGCTATTATTACGCCCGGCCGTACTTCAGGCCCTTGATAGCTTCGCCTACTTAATTGAGATTTAGGGGCCAACTACTTAGAATTCTGATAGCTTCGGCTATATCTCTTAGTCATGCATTAGTTAAGCTTTAATTCTTATTAATTCCAGTTCAAGCCCAAGTGGAGGCTTTTCTGTACGCTCTGAGATAGGAGCCGACTGTGTTTATCCTTATTTTGAGAAATAAAGGGTAATTAAGTCTTCTTGAGTCGTCTCTGTTCACACACTCAAGCGATTATTCGCTTATCTGTGTAAAAGGGTTCTTACATTTAACTGTTAAATAAAAGGGTGGAGCCCCACAACTAATTCTAACTCATTTGAATTCAACGCGATTCTGAAAACTCATTCTGTTAGAGAGCTGTAAGTGGGAAACAAGAACTGAAAGGAAAGTGTTTCAAAATTAAAAATAACTGTTATAAAATTAACATACACCTTACAACCTGCAGCTCATTTGTTTCTCGTAGAACTTCATTTTCGATACAGTGCTAGTAGCCCTATAACATGCGTCTTAATTCCATTAACATCTCTCCTGCACTTTAATAAGGAAGCTCTATTTTAGAAATTTAAAAGCAACGAAAGCAAGAAAATTGTCACTGTCCTCACCGGGATTCGAACTTTGAATCCTTCATTCCTAGCTGCACGTATTCCAGTTATACCCTGATGGCATGCAGTAAGGGAGGAGAAAACGCTTTACATTCTCCCCCACTTAAAGAGAGACTGAGAAGGAGGGAACCTAATGTGATGAATCAAATTTTACTTCGGGCGAAGTCACTCATGGAATCATTTGAAACAGGAAACAAGAGAAAATCTTCTATACTCTCTCCGAGATTTGAACCACGGACCTATCGACAGTTAGTTGGATGTGCTTTCAATGACACTACGAAAGCACGTGCTAAGGAAGAAGAAGTTTCTTTATAAAAGATGCTCTTGAAATATGCTTTAGATTTCCAAAATTTTAATGAAACACTATATTTTCTAATAAATCATATAATGCATATTTAAATATTTTATGCTTAGTCAAGAAAATGTAAGCACGTTTTTTCGGCATTAGTAGTTTTTTAAACTACGTATAAAGTCCTTTACTGCAAAGCGAAAATATGAGCTGAATTTGTTTACTTACGCATATCCGACAGATCCAAAAGTTAGCAAACAAGACGCAATCAATCAATCATTAATTTCACGAAAAAGGTTATTAAATATTCGAAATCAGTTTCACGAAAAAGTTATTAAATATTAGAATAAGAATAATAACGTTAAACGAAATAATTTTGCATTTATATTAAATAATTTTGTAAAAGAAAATTTGTTTGAAAAGAGTTCAATTATTTTGATATTTACAACTAAGAATAAATCTTTTCAAACGCGAAATTCTTTTCCCACGGGAAAAAATTTTACTTTCGCTTTTTCTTAATCATAGAACCGGGTAAATATATTTTATCATGAGGTAGTGATATATTTCAGAAAAAAATAAGAATAAAATTACATATTATACTAGCAAGCACTGAAGATATTTTAAGTTGTTTAATAAAGTCTCAAATGTGTCAGGTATCTGAGATTATTGCCTCTGCACGACGATGAGTAATTCTGCTCTCGTTAGCACCAACGTGTTGGTGTAATTCTTGACAAAACGTTCCACGGGAAGAATTAGAAGACAATGTTCGTTCCATACTTTTCAAAAGAATTGTCTAAGAAATAATAATAAAAAAAGAAGAATTCTTTGTCTTTTCTTAATGCTCAGAAAATAAACTTTTCCGACATATTTCCGCATCTGCGGCAGTGGAGGAGGGGGACAAAAAGATTCTCTCTTCATTTCATTTCATTTATGGTTTTTTTTTCGTTTGGGTTACGAGATGAAAAATAATTATCTTCCGACACCAGTGTGTATATAAAGGGAAA
>KK114912.1:176889-198787 GCA_000611955.2 Stegodyphus mimosarum | reverse complement strand
GAGTGAAGAACAACTTTTTCCACTGCGGCTTCAAGAGACAAGATATTATTTTGTTTTCGATGTAATTGCAGCAGAAGCTGGGAGGGGTACGAGATTTTCTTTCTTTTTTTTTCCTCCCTGCTGAGCAATCTGGAATTTTCTTTCATTACTGTAACGGGGGATTTTCCTTCCTGACAGTTCGAATTTCTATGATATTTTCAACCCACCTTACAAATAAAGAGTAATGAATAGGGGAAAAAAACTTAAAAGAAAACAAATAAACATAGATCAGGTTTCTCTTATTATTGCATCCAGAAATTTCTTGTGAAATAAAACAATTGTTTTTTCCCTCCTATTACTTTTAATCGCCGAAACTTGAGCATTTCTTTGGTACAAGAGTCAATAAATACATTAAAAACGAGAGTCATACAGTCCATCCACATCCTATTTCGTTATTGTTATGCTCAAATTTTACAAATAAGACGTCGGATAAGATATAATATTTCTAACCCAATTTGTTAAGTGAAAACAATATTTTCTGTTAACAAATAACGCAGTTCACCGCCAATATAACATCCGTCCTAGGTCGAGCCATGCGTAATGAAATATCATCTGAGTGGGAAATTTTATTGAAAATAAAAAAGAGAGAAAAATAATAAAATAAATACCTAAAATAGCGTAAATAATTACGGGCATAGATTCTGTAGTGTTTTATACAAAAACGGTATTACATGTAGAACAAAAATTTCGTTACCAATATCATTAATTTCATTTGCCTACATGTACCATACTGTCTCATACCAAGACGCATATTTTTAACTAGAACATTATCACGCTTGTTACTGATACGTGTATTTATCTAGCATCAAAATATACTATACAAAAGCGTGTAGAGTCATCAGATTTTTTGAAGCAGCAAACGTGAAAAATGTCCACTTCCCTCTCTGGGACTCTAACCCTGGACCTTAAGCGCCGAGTGTGCTACCGTTTTCAAACTGTGTATGGAAAGAAGGGAGAAGATACCTCAAACACTCCGCATTTAAAAGGGTGACTGGGGATTAGCGTAGCCAAACGCCAAATCCTGGTGGTGACGAATTATAGTTCACCACCTTTTTTAGTTTGGAAGCCACTGTAGAGCCATTAGGTTTTTTGGGGGGGGGGAAGCAGAAGAGGTGAAAACTGTGCAATGCTCTCGCCGGTAATCGAGCCCTAGACCTCTCGAATAATCGCCCAGTGTGCTACCGTTTCGCCAAGGAGGCACGCTGGAAGGAGGGAGAAATTGTAAGAGCTTAGAATCACCATAAAGCTACTCACAGAGGAAATTTATTTGATTCTAATTGTGTAATATTCACTAAAAGGTCTTATTAGATTGGCGAACGAATTATTGCTCGTCTGAAGTGTTATAAGGAAGTCTTAAGAAGGTTTTAAATAACCTTTTTATTAGCTCTTAAAATGAACAGAAATCACAACTTGTACATAAAAACAAACTCCGTCACCTGAGGATATTTAAAGTAACAGAGCAGAAATTTCAAATTTACGTTATCGTAGTCGGAGACTGCATATAATTGGTCTACTTAAGTTGGTTCAACCCCATTAATGTCATGTTCTGATATCGGCTAGCAAAATGGCTGAAGCCGAAATATTCATTGACACAGCTGGGCGATAGAACGTAAATTGCTGCCATAGCTGCCAGCAGCTCTAGATTTAAAACATTTTAAACTCTCAACTTAAAACACATTTTAATCTAATTTGCATCCTGGTAAGGGCTACGGAAAGAAGTTACAGTAAAGGTTTAAATAATAATAATTGGTTAATTAACATAAAATATTACTACCAAAGTTAGTTCAACGTATTAATTTCATGTTCTGATGTTGGCTAACAAAATGGCTGAAGCCGAAATATTCAGTGATACAGCTCGACGATAGAACGTAAACTATACGCGTAGCTGCCAGCAGCTCTATATTTAAATCATTCTAAATCCTCAACTTAAAATACATTTTAATCTAATTTGCATCCAGGTAAGAGATACGGGAAGAAGTTACAGCAAAGGTGTAAATGATAATAATTGGTTAATTAACATAAAATATTACTTTACAATCTTCTGAATTCAAACCCCTTTAAGCAATGAATAAAGTCTAATGAGCTGGCGAAGGAACTACGAAACCTAAACCAAGAAAGACTGCTATAATCTAGCATGGACTATAGAAAAAGAACAAAGAAAATTGTTATTTATACCACAGAACACCTCGCCCACATGTTTATGGCATTCCATGTCTTAACATGGAATTGGCGTGAGGTCATGTTTTGGCCACATCATTTCTTAATGTTATGTAACCAATGAAGAATTGTGAACTGACCCTGTGAGAAAGAGGTAAACATAAATTGTTCATGCCTGTCACGAGTAGATAAGTGTGTATTTGCCTCATCTGTCTAATGAAAGAATGTGGTATCACATGGTTCTTCTTAACTATACGGATGGCCCAAATGTCCTACATACTTTACCTTGCCACACCCATTACGCCATCTTTTTGCAGTATAATGCCATGCAGTGTGATAAGATTATTACTAATGGTAAAGTCCTGGTTCCTGAACACTCATCCCAGTCCAATTTTGTAACGATAGAACGTAAATTGCAGGCGTAAGTGACTTTCTGAAGAAGAGAAGAGTGATCAAACTGCGGTCAAATAGCGGTATCCTAATCAGGCTTATGGCAACAAAGAGACAGACGTGTGCAATAATAACTTCATGCATTACTTCGAGTCAATCTTGAAGAACAGAAAGAGAGAGAGAGAGAGAGAGATGCTAATCACGTTTTAGATAACTTCTTGAAACCGGATTTAAAAAAATTCAGAAGCTCATGCGTACTGTAGTCATCAAAGAACTTCATAAAAATTGCAAAATTAGAGTAAATCACAGATAAACAGTGGTTTCCTAATCAATCCGATGTGAACGAAAAGGAAATGATAATGCTAAGCACTACTTTGGGCTAACCCTGAAAAACAAAGGGAGAGGCTAATCACTTTAGACAACATGAAATCTGGATCTCTTAGAAAGATCTAAAAAACTCAATTTCACAAGAAAATCAAGTACAGCTGATCTTCTACTTTTAACAGAAGGCAGGTAAATTTCATCAGAAGTGGAATCTCAAACAGAAGTTCTGAAAAGGAACAGAAGAATAAAGAGGTCCATACCTACTGTAGTCATCAATTATCTTCATAAAACGTGTAAAAAAGGTCAAAGCCACAGAAAAACATTGGCTTCCGAATCAAGCTGATGAAAGAGAAATGGCAATAATAATATAACGCACTATTCCATGCCCATCCTTAAGATCAGAGACAGATATATTAAACCACTTTAAAGGACTTCAGGAAATCGTAAACTCTCAAAGTAACCGAAGTCAACAAGGCCATGGACAACTGAGTGTCCAACTCTTACAGAAAACAGAAAAGATTTCATTAGAATATGAAGATCACATAGAAATTCTTCTGGTAAGGAAAGAAGGATAAAATATGCTAGCCTACTGTAGTCATCAAAGATATATAGCCTAGTGTAGTCATGAAAGTTCTTTTAAAACACTGAAAAAGGTCACAGACAAATAGTGGTTTTCTAATCAAGTCGATGTGAAGAAAGAAGCAGATTTGTTCAGTGATGATGCCATCCACTACTTCTCTCCTGAAGAACAAGGAGGAGCTTATATCTTTAGCTAACTACTTGAAACTTGGACCTGACAAAACAAATCAAAGGAAGATTTGCGAAAATTCTCTGAATTTAGCTACTTTTTTTGGAAAAAAATAGACGTCGACCTTTTCCAGGACCAAGAAAAGAATTATAGAAAGTTTGGTGACGATAGAGGTAGTAGTGACTGAGCTATTAGCAAACAAACACACACACTCAGACTTTCTTCTTTATATACTATATAGATTATATATATATATAAATACACTCACTTCCAACAGTTAAGCCCGAAGATGTAAAATGCAAAAAAATCAATAAATACTGCTTTGATTGACACAAAATTCGGCAGAAAAGTAGCATATATATTTATGCCTAAAACAAAATCAATAATTATATACAGAAATGAAAACAATATTAAATTTTTGTAAGTTATCAGATAATGATATACTGGAGACTTGAACAGAATTATGTATAAAGTGAAAATAAACAGTATAAAAAGAAAAAAAAGGACATTAATAGGGTATGTGATCCCCCTTCATCTGAATACAAAGTTTACACCTTGTAACCATGCTTTCAGTTAGGTGTTCAACCACCGCAGAATTAAACAATCGCCATTCTTTTTGTAGAGCAGTTTCCAGCTCAATAAGAGTGGCTGGAGGTAGGAAACGTGAAGATACAGCACGGCTGAGAGCATCCCAAAGATATTCAATGGGATTAAGGTCGGGCGAATATGCTGGCCACGCCATATGCGCAATCCCGTCACTCTCCAGGTAGTCATCGACGACGTCAGCTCTATGGGGACGTGCGTTATCGTCCATTAAAACAAAAGTAGGCCCAACTGCTGCAGCGTACAATCTCACAATGGGTTCTAGGACTTCATCTCGATACCGGGCAGCTGTCAAAGAAACCCGTTTAAAGATGTGCAGGTCGGTGCGATATCCTAATGAAATCCCTGCCCACACTATAATGCTTCCGCCTCGGAATGCGTGAGTTTCTGTGATGCTTTGGGACTGATTGCGTGTTCGTTGTTCACGCCATATCCCTATACGCTTGTTATCTGGCTCCAGAGCAAATCTTGACTCATCAGTAAACATGACATTGCCCCAGTCAGACACATTCCAATTGACATGTTCCCGGCACCACTGTAATCGTGCCCCTCTTGATTGGACAGATAGAGGAACACAAACTCGAGGTACCCGGGCGTACAGTCCACTCATATGTAATCTTAGGCGTACAATAGCTGCAGATATCGCCTTACCAATGGACGCTGTAACCATAGTTGTCACACGTGTGGAGGTCGCTCTGGGATTCCGTTTGGCTACAATAGCAATATATCGATCTTCCGCGGGGGTTGTAACCCTTGGGCGACCGGCTACGGGCCTTCGGACAACTGTCTGTGTGGTTTGGAATTGTTTCCATAAACGTGAAATTAGAGAATGATGAACGCCGAAGAAAAGAGCAGTATCTGTGATCGACTGTCCTGCTTCAATGCGCCTCACAGCACGCCAGCGCTCAGAATCTTCCATTCGTCTTCTGGAAGTCATAGAAACACGTATGTCTTGAAAACAAATTGTACGAAAGTTTTAAACACTTTCTATCAGCACTTACAATCAACTTCTGTAACCCTTCATAAAGCTGGTTTCTTATAAGGCTGCCGTTTTTGCATATTTCTTGACATGAAAGCGCGATTGGCTGTTACCTTACATACTTGCATATTTTCATCTACCTCTGCAGCGAACTGCGTCCTCTTCAATTCTGATTGGCTTCCAGAAATTAGCATCTTCCTCTCTGTGCTTAACTTTTGGAAGTGAGTGTATATAGATTTTATTTAAATTTTCGATTTTTCAGCTTTACGCTTTGATATAAAAGTCGACTGACACGGCAAAGGAAACGCAACCGCTTCTCTGTCAGCGGCCCATTAATGCATGCTCAAACGTACCTTCCTGAATGGCTGCAGGTTAGACCTCGTTCCACATGTGTGAATGAAGTTAATGGCTTTTTTTGCTTTGTTGTAACTTATCTCACTTGTCTAGCAGGGTTAGATTTAGGGTTTTCGTTAGTTCATTTAAGTTACTGTTAAAATTTTTGATATCTTTCCTGAACTTCTCAATGTCCCCTCGCATTTCCTCGCCAGGATGTAAATTTAAATTTAAGTGAAGTGAGTATTTAGCGTGTTTTCGCTAGCCAGTGCATATTTCGTTTCTGACTTTGCTACTACGTCTTTTGGACATTTGAATAATTATTGCGCTGCTTGGGTTGTCGAGTAGTTAGCCGTAACTTAAAAGTTCTAAATCCAGCACAACGCTTATGTTCCATCGGAAGTTGTCGGTGTTATTGTAAAGCACGAAGTACGTGCCTTTCTGTTCATAGTTGAAATTAATAAAGGGTTGAAATTCGCTGAAACAACCTTGTATTTGGCGTACATTTACAAAAAAACACTCAATCGATTTCGAGGGCAGCTACAAGTCCCTCCTCATCAGGAGAACAAAATATCTAGAAAGGGAAAGAAAGCTGAGTAACGGCTTTTTATACTCTCGTGTAGAACCACGCGCGAGGAGGCAACGCCATCTATCGGCAAAAATAATCATCAAGAATTATGTTAATAGAATTTTAAAAGCGCTAGGAAGGACTGGATTAGGCTTAAAATCGGTCACTAAACTTACTAAATCTTTGTGAATATGAAAGCCTCAAGAAAATCCAATTCACCAACGGAAGAAGCTTTTTGGATAATTTTTGCAGATCCAAAGTCAAAATTATGAATTAATTTCCAACTATGATAAGCTATTGAAGACTTGTTAATTTCGCCCTTTCGGACATAAGATTCATGTTCCTTGATACGAAATTTTAACTCTCTTTTTGTTTGGCCAATGTATCTCAAGCTACACTGACACGATATACTATAAATTCCCCAAGAATTAAAATCAGAAACAGAATCTTTTAGAGTCGAACCGTGAATTTTATTGATAGGGGAGAAACTGATCTGAAAATTGAATTTGTGGAGAATCCGTGCAACCTTATAACTAACAGAAGGATAAAATGGAAGCGGAAGCACGACAAAGTCATTAATATTATTTCTAACAGTGGAATGTCTTCTATGATGGGACTCTGAAAACTTTTTAACAGCTTTATCAATGATCACGGGAGAAAATCCTCGGTCAATAGCAACTGCTTTTAAATAATTAAGCTCATTGGTAAGCCGTTGCGTTCATTCGCGTTGCCTCCTCGCGCGTGGTTCTACCCGAGAGGATAAAAAGCCTTTACTTGCCTCCTCGCGCGTGGTTCTACCCGAGAGTATAAAAAGCCTTTACTCAGCTTTCTTTCCCTTTCTAGATATTTTGTTCTCCTGATGAGGAGGGACCTGTAGCTGCCCTTGAAATCGATTGAGTGTTTTTTTGTAAATGTACGCCAAATACAAGGTTGTTTCAGCGAATTTGATTGTCACATTGGCGTGTTTCTCTTCTATTGTAATAAAGGGTTATTTTTCATCCTTCTTCTGTGCTGGTATTATTTCAAGCCTGTGCGAGAAGTTGCTATGTTCATTAGTAGGATCTAGATTAATTTATGTGGCCAAAGAGAGTCATACCCTATAAGTGGCGCCCAACGTTTTCTGAATTCACGACTGTTAACGATGCTGCAGTTGAGTTAGCTGTATCTACATCGCAAACTCCACTGGCTCTTGGAAATATCACGGAAGGTTTCGGCTACCTCGTGGAAATAATGCGGGCTTCCATGAAACCGGCAGAGACATTCGACGGAACGACATCGGTCACCAGCTTCCTAGAACATTTGGATAACCATTTTCTGTTGAATCCCGTTCCTGAAGTGCAAAATATAACGACCGTCTTACGAGGACAGGCATTAAGTTGGTTTAAAGGAATCGGGAAATTTCTTCTGGGGGAAATAGGGAGGCTCCCGTATACGTTTGAAATTTTCGAAACTGCCCTGCTAAAAGTGTTCTCCCGTGGTCAAAGACAGCGAAATTCGAAGCCGAATAGTACAACAAGCACCAATTCAAAAGGTGAAGAGGTAACAGGGTTCATCTTACGCAAGGTCCAAATTGCAAATTTGTTATACGGGAAAAGGCCCGATGCAGAGATAATTCAAATTGTTTTGCCTCGACTATTGCCGCAAGTTCAGGATTATGTCGAAGTGAGAAACCAGAAAACAGTAGAACAATTGTTTGAGCTAGTAGTGAAATTCGAAAGTAGGAAGTTTGGGAAAAGTACCCGTACAAGAGGTTTTACCAGAGATCAAACGGACGGTTTTCTAGGCCGTATTCAGAACAAACAAAGAGATTCAATGGTGGGAATAAATTCCAAGATAAGAAGAAAAGCGATCGCCAAAATAGGCCGCAAGATTCTAAACATGGGGCAGTAAAGCAGGAGTTAAACTAGGACGGGGTGCTGAAAGGAGAGTACAGTCCCCTCGCTCGAATAAAAATCCCTCGAAAACAATTAAACTCAGTAATAATAAAACATATGTCCCTACCTGTTATACAGATTTTGCTGAATAAAGTGCCAACAGAAGAGGCCTTAATGGACACTGGGGCTCAAGCTTATTTTATATCAGGAAACATTTTTCGAAAAAAATTAAGAAATATGTGTTGTTTAGAGTTCAAGATATCAAAGTTATTGCAGCTGAGGGCAAATATTACGCATGTATAGTGAAAGCGACGTTTACTGTGGAAATAAGGAGTGAGGTTCAAAAATTAATATTTTTTGTTATGCGTAATTTACAGGCTTTAGTTATTTTAGGCACTGAGTTTCTGAAGACAGCAGGGACAAAACTTAACTTTCAGGATGAGACTGTAGAGCTGCAAATGCAGCCGAGGGATATTGCTGGGAAGGGGGAAGCTGAGGAACCTCCAGATCTGAATCCGTCACATGGGCAAGCCGAAGACAGAAAAATACTGGAAGAATTCGTAAAAACATTTTCTGATACATTTTCTGAAATACCGTGTTTGACTCAGATTGTATATCACCAAATCGATTAAAAAAGTGAGGAACTCGTGAAAACCAGGCCATACCGTTATGAACGAGTCAAAGAAAAACTTATAGAGCATCATATTCGAAAGATGCTCAAAAATAAAATAATTAAGCCTCTAAGTAGACCATATGCTGGCCCAATAGGGCTTTGCCGTCAAACGAACAACTTGGCTCCTTGAAATTTTAAAGTATGTAGACTGGCTATTGACTACAGGAAATTAAATAGTTTAACTAAGTATCTCGTTTATCCCCTACTGATCATGAAAGAAATAATACGTAACATTAAGTCAACCAAATGCATAAGCACGACGCACCTCACCTCAGGGTATTTTCAGACAGCGATGAAACCCGAGGATGGGCCTAAAACAGCATTCATCACGAAATAAAGCACTTATGCTTTTCTTAGAATGCCTTTCGGCTTGTGTGGAGTCGCGGCAACTTTCCTATTCAGCTGTGGATATTATACTAAGACGTGTCCTCAGAAAATCTACCTTTATATATCTGGACGACATAATTGTCACTAGCGAAAATATTGAGCAATACTTTTACATTACCAAGAGACGCAGGCTTAAAAATAAATGCTAGTAAGTGTAAATTCGCGGCAGAAGAGCTTAGATACCTAGGCTACAAAATTTCAAAACGGGGAATACAAATGGAAGACTCAGAAGTTATTTCTATGAAGAATTACCCGCTGCCAAATACAGCGAAAAAACTCGCTCCATTCTTAGGCGTGTGTTCTTACTACAGAACTTTTATAAAAGATTTCGCGCAGATATCAGAACCGCTATTACAAATGACGAGAAAGAAAGTCAGGTTTTCGTGGGCAGCTGAGGCTAACACCACGTTTGAGAAACTGAGCTAATTCGAGCCCTGGTTGATCTACAGTATAAGCATATTTATGTATACTTGCAAGACTCGGAAAATTTCGAACATTCGGATATGGTGGTCATCAGGAATTACGCAGAATATTACGAAATTAGCGACAAACTCTTATTTCATACTAAAACAACAAATGAGAATAGCGAAGTAATGCCAGCCAGGGGCCGACTCAGCATATTACAGGAATTAAATGATACGCCTACTGCCAGACACCTTGGCATTCAAAAAACGGCGCAAAGAGTGCACGATGCAGTACTTTTCGCAACTTCAAAAATTAGTAACGGAATATGCCAGGTCCTGCCATACATGCCAGTTAGTTAAGGATGTCAATTACAGCCCGGCCGGGTATCTAAATAATATAAGAGCTACTTTTCCAAATGAAATAATTAGGATAGATTTATTAGGCCTGTTTCCAAAATGTGAAAGTAATAAAAATAGATATTTACTAGTTATTCTTGATCATTTCTGGAAGTGGATAGAAATAGACTCCCTTAAAAGAGCGTCAGCGAAAATTGTATCCGATACATTTCTAAATAAATATATCCTAAAATATGGTACATGATGCCCCACTTAGGGTAATATCGAATAACGGCCAATTTATTAGCCAAATTTTCGAAGAGTTATATGCAGGGCTTGGCTTCCGCCACTTAAAGACGGTCTCTTATAGACCGCTGTCAAATATTGCCGAGCGCGTAAATAGGAACATTGTAAAAATCATCTGTAGTTACGTGAAAACTTATCAGCGATTCTGAGATGACTGTGTCAATGAGTTGGCTTTTGCCCTGAGAATGGACGAGCACGTTACCACGGAGAAAACTCCTTGTGAATTATTTTTGGCAAGAAAAATAACTACCCCTTAGACAAACTGTTCTTTGTTCAGAAAAGTGAGACAATATTTAAACTAAATGATATTCAGAAAATAATTAATGAGGCATTAAGAAACTCAGAGACATATCCAGAGAAAAACAAAAGCTTTATTATGACGGGAAAAGAAGAGAATTTAACTTTAAAACTGGGGATAAGGTCCTGAAAATAAAACATTCGTTATTTTCAGCACCTTAACACAGCTCGCAAGCGTCCAGAGCATCGAAATGTGGATCAGGGTCAAAAGAAGGTGGCGTGGGAAAGAAAAACAGGAGTGAAACGGAAAGAGAGAGCGGCGGGCACGAATGGAAACAACAGACCACCCCAACGTATTGCGCCCCCACTAGATCAAGTGTCTAAATTTTGCACCAGATTTGAAGGACCTTACATTATTGAGCGTATTTGTCGTTCCACTTTACACTTAAAAGCAGAAAGAGCTGGAAATGTCACTGCCAATATGGATCAAGTCGAAAAGTACTGTGACCGATAGGATATGCCTATGTTTAAAGATATTTTACAGGAAGCACTAAACACAGGTGAAGAGCCCTCAACATCTAAAAAGGGTCTACCAGGAACAAAAAGGAAATAATCTAGAGTGGTTGAGTCGGAAGGAAAGAAACGTTGACATGATGAGCCAAGAGGCATTAAGAAACGAGAATTGGAGCCAGCGCAAGGGAGGAAAAAGTCACCCAGAAAAGACAGCGAAACAAGGCCCTGTGCAAGATTTACTAACTGGCGAACAGGGAGAAAAAGGCAATTAAGACATCAGAGGTCACGAATCCAGCCACCAAGGAAAGAAGTCAAGGACAAGACGCCAATACAAGTTCCACAGCGGAAACGTCGAACAGAAGAGAAACATTCCAGGAGTAAGAAACTACTGAGAAACCAATGAGCCCGGACGACTGACCAGGCAAAAGTTCTCCGGCCAGACCAAGGAATTTCCTCGACCACAGCTCGCAAGCGTCCAGCACATCCAGATGTGGATCAGGGCCAAAAGAATGTGGCGTGGGAAAGAAAAAAAGAAGTGAAACGGAAAGAGCGGGCGAAGGGGAAGAATGGAAACAACAGACCACCCCAACGTATTCGACTTCAACAAATGCACCAAGTTCCGTCATGGGAAGAGTTTGTAAAGAAAAGAATGTCGGATTTCACCCAATAAAAGATAAGTCAAAATTATTCTATTTAAGTTTATTTTAAAGCTAGTATGTAGTTGGTTGGAAACATTTATTTCAGTAATGTCTCGGTGGAAGACAATGTTTATTTATCCTTTCGTGGGCTTTTGGAAGATTGCTTCCCATGGGAAATGCAACTGTGGGAAGCGCAAAACCCACTATAATATATTGGCTTTGCTATTATAATGTTGGGAACACTAATTCCCACTTCAGTATTGTGCTACGATCTATAACCAGTCGATTGAAACAGAATTAAATAGCACATTTGTTTTGAAAGTTCGAACACGTTGTGTGACATCTGTTCCACTGAGACACCTGCTTTGATTTGACATTTGCATTGATATACGATTCTACTACAAATAAAAGTAAAACACTGTTTTTATTGCAATACATTTTTCTTATTTTGTATATGTCTGCAGTACCTATCTAATATTGAATAATAAATAATGAGTGAAAAATGAAAATGCTATTGCGTCACGTATAAAACCCACGTGCAATATGTATGTTGGAAAAAATAGAATATTTAGTTCAAAAATAGTATGTTTGTAAGAGATATAAAGAAAATATTGTTTTTATTGTAACTGTATTTACTTATTTCTTACATTTCTGCTAATTTTGTGCCAGTAATTATCTAATTTGAATAGGAAATAATAGGACTAACAGTGAAACTGTTACTTTGTTGATAACTGTTACATTGTTGACTACTGCACATAATCCAGCGATTATTACATCTGTAAATTGGACAAAACGGATGGTACTAAAACAGATGTACCTTGCCCTAAAGCTGTTGCTGTATATAACGATATCATGGGAGGAGTTGATCACTTCGATCAAAGAAAAAAAAGATACCAAATAGGAAGAAGATTTGTAAAATGGTGGTATCGTATTTTTTATTTTCTTATTGATCTTGACATCGTAAATAGTTTTATACTGTGGCAAGCAAACAAGAGAAACAGAAGTTTAGACCAGCTAACATTCCGTATAGCATTAGCTCGTCAACTAATAGACAGATATTCCTGAAGAAAAAGGAAAGGCCGTGCTGATAGCTTCCAAGCAAAAATGTGTGCAATTCCGGATGGTGTACGTTTAGCCAGTGTGGAAAATCATATGTCAAAGATGATTACCAACTATAGAAGATGTAGGAAATGTAGCACAAAGGTCCAAAAAAAAAAGAGGACCCGCTATATGTGTGCAGAATGTGATGTACTCTTGTGCATTGCAACATGTTTCTCATCTTTTCATGCCAAATAATCGTCATTAAATTGAATTTTCTCTATGACCATAAAAGGTCCCGTGGGAAGTATACTTCCCTCCCCTAGAATTTAAATGTAAACGAAAAATTTGGCAAAATAAAATCTATTTCCTTAAATGCTATTGTTTAATTGATAATAAAGCGTAAAAAGGGAGAAATTCAAAAGAGCAAATAAATGGCTCGCGAAAGTGTTAAGCAAGAATTTTTTTTATTCCCCCCTTTTGTACTTTACTCTTTAGTACTTTTTGTACTTTATTCTTTCGTATTCTTTTGCACAGATACTTTTAAGCAAGAAGCTTACAATTTTATATTAAGCAAGTAGTTTACAATTTGCTGTGAAGCAAGGAACTCGCCAGGATGTAAATTTAAACATTTCCCCGCCAGGATGGAAATTCAAAATTAAGTGAGTATTTAAATGGTTGAATCTCGGAGTTTATTCAGAGCGTGCTTTCGCTAGCTAGCGCACGTTTCGTTTCTGACCGTGCTATTATGCGAAGTTGCTGTTACGCCTTTTGGCCATTTGAATAATTATCCCGCCTGTTAGGTTGTCCAGTCAGTCTAGTTAGCCGTAACTTAAACGTGCTAAATCCAGCATTATTCTTTTTAGACTTGAATTTATTTGTGTAACAACGCTTAAGCTCTACCGGAAGTTGTCGGTGTTATTGTAAAGCACGAAGTAAGTGCCTTTCTGTTCATAGTTGAAATTAATAAAGGGTTATTTTCACCCTTCTTCTGTGCTGGTATTATTTCACGTCTGTGCGAATCGCCAGGTTCATTAGTAGGATTAGTTTAAGTGGCCAAAGAGAGTCAGATCCTATAATATCAGAATAAGCCCACGAAATTCATCCTGTCAAGGAATTCAAGATAGTTCCTGGCGTTGGCAAGAGCCTTGAGCACCATACAGGTGACAGTGCAACTTTGCTCAGTTCCGTCCCCCCATTTTGATGGAGAGCACTTCGGAAGGGGAACAGATGCAAAGTCTTTCCTTACCAACCTCTCGAAGCGACTTCCGGCTTGTCGCATATTTAGAGTGCCTCCATGCCGCACAGATACTATGCATTTATAAACATACTCCGGGATTCGAACCTGAGACTTTTGGTACGGCAGTCAGCATCGCTAACCACTATTCCGGTTGGCAGGCAGCTAATGACTTTTACACTTTATGACTACGAAGATTGTGATGGCTAAACTAATATCTGAACTCTACTTCACTTCTAACTTGTGATTGTTAGACAGAGGAGTTAGAATTGTTGCTTTTTTTCTTTATTTGCATTTTGATGTAACATAATTTCGTCAAAATAAGCCAGACTATTTTTGCTTTTTGATGAAAAGGGATTCTTGTCAAACTCTGTGGAAATGCATAATTTGAGTATGAAACTGACATTAAACTAAGGTTATAGTTTCCTTATAGTTGAAGGGTTTACAATATAGTTTTGCTGAAATAGCCTCATATTTGGAATAATGTATGTCATAGCTATATGTATTTTTGTCCTAATTCAACAAATTATTTCTTCAATGATGATATTAACAAATAATGTTATAAATACTGGAAGTCTTAACTCAAGATTATTTTAAAATCTTTTTTAGACTAGATTTTAGAGAATTAATATCACAAGCAATAGCAGCGATAATAGAATTTAAATGTCGTGACAGATTTCCTCGAACTCCAGCACTGACTAATAATTGCGTTAATAATGTTATATAATTTTAATCCAAAAAAAGTCCGTTTGAATAGCAAATGTCATAACACCATTCGTTAATTTAGCATTAGTGCAATATCTTTACGCACCCTTTCGTGTGGTAATTTAAACTAAGACATTAAAGCTGAATATGCATCCAATTTCATGTTATCAATATTAATTTTTCAGCTCGAAGAAAATACAACAATATAAAACCTTTTCGCCATTTTGATAGAAAGATCCTTAAACTTTCTAGCCAGCAATTTACTACTTGCATGCAACACTCTGCAGACGAATATTGAATTAGAAACTCAGTTTGAATTTTTAAGAAAACCCGAGTACGAGAAGCGATGAAGGATTATTCAAATTTTATCTTCCGCGAATGCAGAGACTGCAGAATGTTTGTTATTGTCTGTAAGCAGCACATTTTAATGCTAATCCCTCTGAGGCAATGCTACTGAAACTCTATTTATCATTATTATTTTGGATGAAATATTTATAATAAACTTTATAAAATACCTTTTTATGCTTTGGTGGACAGATTTTTACAATATTTGTTTCAAAGAGAAATAGGGGAATTTGAGTGTTTACATTTAAGACATGTGAATTCCCAGAGGCATTTTCCATTAAAAATAAGGAAATTGCAAAAGTAAAAGGATTTAACTTAAACTAACTATATTTTACTGTAAAAGGTGACGATAGATTCCTAAAATGCCTGTTAGTTATCATCGCGCACTGAGATTTAGCACAGATTTCCTTAAATAACTACCCAGCTGAACAAGAACACTTGAAAAGTTATTGGAAAAAAGAACAACTCTTACAGCAGGATAAACGGCCATGAATAAACCAAGGATAAAAGCAGAGATAAGGATAACTCGTTTACAACACACGATGATTGTAACAGATGACTTAAAGCAGTTATTAACTAGCAAGTTGGAAACTAACTCATGACTTAAAAGCTAACTAACAAAACTACCTTACAGCAAGGTTGTTCAAGGAAAGGGTTAGCTAGTCTGTAAGCTTTCAGAAACATTTATCATAGAGCTTCGAAAATATGTTTTGAATAAAACTTCCAGAATATCGCCAAACTGCCGATAAATCTCCAAATTTCACTAACATAGTGACAAAAATTATGGCTGCCATGACGCGGTAGTAGAGAATTACTCTACCGAGTTAAATGAGTTAATTCAATTTATTTCAGATATTGTCTTTCTGTTTGAAATATTCATACAATTTAAATATGGATGAATTCAGAACTTAAAGTTGTATATTATCGTGAACACTATAGGATATCACAAATAAGATTAAATTAATACGCAATAAAATTATTATATAAAATGTGCTAAATGAATATACATAAAAAATTCACAAAAAATATAAGCAAATTTAGGAAAAAGTAAATAAACATTTGCAAAAATCTGAAATATAAAATTATAATTCATACTTCTATCTGTACTATTCATACTTCTATCATACTTCTATCTGTACTATTCATACTTCTATCATACTTCTATCTATACTTCTATCATACTTCTATCTATACTTCTATCATACTTCTATCTATACTTCTGTCGTAAATTAAAATTTGTTTTCACTCAAATATTTATTCTTTTGTGCAAATAATTTCAGTATTACTACGAGTAAAAGGAATACTGAAAAGTTTTTTTATTATTATTTTATCTTACGTATAAGCTCAAAACTTGAAGTTATTTTTTTAACTTATTGTTCAGTTTGCAAACTACCAACCAATCTCAATTTATCGTGTTCTTTTTCTGTAGTAATATAAATATTTGTGATTACTTTACGCATTAGAAATGTAGTGTAACTTCTCAATAAAAATATGCATTGTATTAAACTCATTTTATAACTTCGAATATTTATTGCACTTTTTGTAGCACTTCCCCAAGCAAAAGAAAACAAGTTCTCTATAACTAAACAATACAAAGAAAACAGGCAGTGAAAAGAATTTCAATATTACTCCTTGAAGAGCATACCCGAGATATTAAAAGACAAATATGTTTGTTTCTGAGGAAATATTTGCCATTTTTATTAGGATTATCGAAAATGTTTGTTACGCGACTTCCTTCAACTTTTCTTGGAAAACATTCTAAAGGCTCATAACTTTATAATTGCGTGGCAAGAATTTAAATATAGAAGAATATTTTCTAACCACTTGAACGAGAGTAATATTTTGGAATGTTTCGAAGCTTCAGATCTGAAATATTCGATTTTTGGAAGTGATGCGCTGAGGGCAGTCGCTGCGATATTTTTATTTGTCCAGTCTTGTTGGCAACAACATTTCTGCATTCAAAAATGCAATGCTGTCCTCGGGCTAGTACTTTCAACAGAGAAGTTCTCTGAGAGATTTTATTTGAAAGAGAATTTGAACAGCTTTTCTTAAATTGCAACTATTGTTTTAGAATAATATTTGCTTCTTCGTTCTTTCTTTTGTTCATATTTTGGGATATGTAATGTCAACATCGTAGCCAGAAAAGTTTCTAAAGGAGACTATGCATTTTGATTGACAGTCTCAAGAGATATTAGAAAAGCAAGAGTCAACAAAAGGAAAACTCTACAATATTGCAAAACTTTCATAGTTTTGGAAATTGATTTTTATAGTAATATTTTAAAATATATTCGATGAAAAATTCTTACAAACTTTGGAAATTTAACCATGCGCAAGAAACTCACAGTGTAGATAAGAAAATCGATCATATTGAAAACAATCCGCGCATTTGTAATAGTTTGTTTGCATGTTGCTTACCGGTATTTCTATTGCAAATATATTTCTTAATTTATCTGTCCTTTAATGAATAATCTATTGCTATCAAAAGGAAAGAAAAATGTTTCATTCGGTACCTTTTGAACTGGTAGCTTTTGAATGATTTTTTTTTATTTAAGAACTTTCATCCCCTTTTTATGAATATTATTAAATGGTTTTGTAAGAAAAAATGATTTCAAGCTGAAAAATCCTTTACAGTAAGTTTTTTTAATTAACATCTTTTGAAGAAAAATGGATCAATGATCCGCCATACGAAAAATCTTAATCAATGATAAATTGACGTACCAAATGATACAGGAGATTAACACTAGATCTGCAACTACAGATAAAATTATTCATGAAAAAAATCAGTTGGCTTTGGCTTCCCTAAAATTAACAAAATATCCTATAAGATATTTCTTCCGCCTTCTTAGCATGCCTTTGTGATGTAGTGGTCAGCAAGCTCGACGCGTATTCCTGAGATCCGTGGTAAGTGTCCCGGCGAGGGCATTACACATTTTTCATGTCTCCTGCTTCGAAATACTACAACCCAAAAGCTGAGTATGTAAAATTACGAGACAAGCATTAATGATGGTGAACACTGCATTAATTCTAAAATTTCAGAAGGATTTTATGTATTTTAGAGCGATTTTGATTTAAAAAAGAGCAAATGCTTTGGAATAAAAATTTGTGGAAATAGCTTGTAAGGTTTATTCTAAGTTTATGAACAGTTATTTTAAGTTTTGTATCTTTCCTATCTGATTTTAATTTCAGCTTACAATTTCCTGCCAGAATGTAAATTCAGAAACGCAGTCAATGCAAATGAGAAAGAGTACTATATAAATCGATACTTCACCGACTTCGAGAGAGAGAGTCTGATTCCCTGACTAGCGCGCGTTTGCCTTTGGCTACATTCTCTCTTAGTTACTACGCTCGGCCATACCTTAGGACCTTGCTTGGCTTCGCCAATTTAATTAATACTTAGGGGCCAATTATTTAGTTTTCAGATAGCTTCGGCTATAACTTTCAGATAGTTTAGTTAAGCTAGTTTAGTTTAATTTAAATTTATTATTATTCAAGTTCAAGCCCGAGTGGAGGCTTTGCGTAAAGTTCCGAGTAGGAACTCATTGTAAATATTCTGAAAAATAAAGGGTTGTGAACCCTTCTTAAGTCTTACGTGTTTTGTTCACACACTTAAGCGATTATTCGCTTGTTAGCGCTCGTGGGGTTCTAAGTTAGAACTTTAGAATTAAATAAGTAAAACCCCACAAGCTTATTATTTTAAATGAGAAATATGCTACTTTTAAATTTATTCTTCTTTCAAAATGTCGTATGTAATCAAGCTGGGAACTGAAGGATACGTTTTTGCGCTTTGCGAAGAGAATGACTTCCCGATTATTTCCCGATTAAAAAATGTTGGGAAATGCATGGCATTGAAATTTCCAAATGCAAAATAAACAGCATTATTAATCCAAAAGGGAAAAATCGTCAATAATTTTTGTACATGGAAAGAAGACTTCAAACGAATACCAGAAAAAAGTACAATACTGTTTCTAAAGTTATGTTGGTATCAACATAAAATGCGCCTACGTGGAAATCAATTGTGCAAAGTCTTTAAATACACCTGTAGTAACAGTAAATAAAATAATAAATGCAGATTTACAATTTAGAAAGAGCTAAAAAGCATTATGTTGACTAGTTTCTGCCGAGGCGTGTGGCAGACTAATTTGTGAAACGCTATATGAAAACTATTTAGCTGGAGATAGAAGGAAACACAGAGTGACCTTGATGAAGCACGACTTTACGCAAATGATTGCAACAAAAGGAGGTCTGTTATAGAAAACGAAGAGAACAAAATATACAAACCTACACTAAGTCAAAGACCGTTTCAGCAAGTGGTTTTTGATAATCACAGGGTTCTCTTGCAGGGCGAAATTAAAAATAAGAAGAGTGGAAAAAAATTATAATCAATTCAATATACTATCAAAAGAAAGTTTTAGAAATTTCATTTCTTTATCCCAATGAGTATCAAAGAGTGAAACTTCATCAAAGGAAGCAACAAGTCGTACATCAGAGACTGCATCTGCATTCCTTGAAAACATGAAGACTGACACGGGTATTGTAATATACCTTTTCAACTTATTCCTGCAAAATCCCTGATTTTTCACCTATGGACTATTATAGCTATGGTCTTTTGAAAAGAGCGTTTCCTAAGTGCAAGCCTACCACGACAGATGGGTTCTGAAAAAGAAGTGGAAGTGAAGTGGAAAACAATATGTCTAGAAATTTTACGAAATGCTCTTTTAGCTTAGAAATCACAATGCAGAATTATAGTCTTCTCTCCCCCCAAAACAATTCATTATCTATCAATTACAATTATTAATAAAACAATTATTATTATAAAATCTATCACATGGAACATTTAAAAAGGTACTTTTCAGGTTTTAAACTTTAATTAAACGGCAACGAAATCATTCTAAAAATGTATAAACACTCTCTGCATAGCTGTTGATGAAGTGTAAATTCTGTTTATGAAGAGTATTTGCGTTTCATCGTAAGTACTGTTACCTCTTAACAGTATTTGCGTTTCATTATATTACGTTTCTTCGTAAAAGATGAGCATACAAAAAATTTATCTGCTTGTCCCTAAATGTTGTTTATCGAAACGAAATGACATACCTTATGAACTTAAAATGTTCATTAACGGATAACATGAAAACTTCCTCATATTCGTCTTGCATTACATCTTCAGTCACATCATTGCATTCTCTTTCATCTTCATCATTGGTACTTTTATTCATAAATAATTTATCATATTCCGTTCCATCTAGATTGTTAGATATATTACATTTAATAAATGAGTTTTGAATTATGTCGAATTTAATTTCATTTCACGCTTTTAATACCTGCTTATACACTATTTCTAGACTGGCATGACACATTAGCTTCTTTTTATAAATGTTGTTTCGTCTTCTAACGTTTACGTATTCCACTGCAGTTTTAAGTTTTCTTTGAATGGCTTATTGACAAGGACATCTGAAGGCTTAACTAATGGCTTTAATCCGCCTGGAATAACTGTTACGTCTGTATTACACTTTTCCAATAATTTCTTCGAATTGAATGTCTTTGCATTGCTTCTTTTTTGCCAAAACTAAATATCGAGTAAAAAAAATTTAAAAATCCTCTCGCTTAAAAAGATGCTTGCTTCCAGATGTGTTGAAGACTTTAGCGCTGGAATTTTTTTTAGTTTTTATAAGTTTGAAAATTAAAATGGTTTGATGCTTGACCAAAATGGTGGATTTCTTTTAAAAGAGGTTTACTGCATTATTTTCCATTAAATGGGATCTGAATATATCGCAAACCAAAAGACTTTCTGGGTTCTTTAAGGTAATAGGACGCTTTTGCCAAACATTTCTGATCCACAAATTTGCTTCGCTTTCGTCCATGCATCATTTCTCGCGAACATGAATGAAAACACCATTTGGGAAATAGCACTACAGCATCGGATTTCATTCAAAAATAACCATGGGCTTTAATCTTGTACCGTCCACTAAGCAGGAAAACATTATGCTGAGGTGAGAGTTTTCGTGACCTGTTGTATTAATGTAAACTGTATTTGTTCCTTTCACATTAATTGTTTTATTTCCTATCTTATCAAACATTGTTGAAGTTTCCTCCAGATTTCCAATATGCGAGAGTAAATATTTTTTTTTGCCTTCGTAGGTCTATAATGTACTTCTGGGAACTTATCAACTCGTTTTTAATAATTGTTTTATTTCCTATCTTATCAAACATTGTTGAAGTTTCCTCCAGATTTCCAATATGCGAGAGTAAATATTTTTTTTTGCCTTCGTAGGTCTATAATGTACTTCTGGGAACTTATCAACTCGTTGTCATCTTTCGGATTGGGTTTTTTTCTCTTAGAACTAAATTATGCCGTACCATAAATCGACTGCACCAACTGAAAGTTGCTTTAAAGTTTTCACTTTCATTTACATTCTCTTTTGCCCACTTTGGAGCAAATAAACGTACACTTTTCTTGTTAAAATTAATATATTCTGGTGATTTTCTAGGATCCAAATCACAATGTTTTCTTGTAGGATAGGCCGTTTCCTTACTCCTTTACTCAAAGCAATTTACTAAAGCTTTCGATGTTCACTTCAAAATCACGGCTTCAAACGAGTACAGAAAGAGAAAATATCTGATTTCTAATTTCGCGAATTCATTCGGGTCGGAAGTAAATTTTTAGCTCAATTTATTTGCCCCTTTTCTCGAAATCCTAGAATAAAATTCTCTAGTCCCCCTGTATTAAATACAACCCAACCATTTTCCAGAATTATTTACTCCCTCGAACATTCTCTACCCATATAATGTTCCCCGGATCTTTTGTCAGTTCAGTGTACCAGTGTATAAAACACATAAAATCACACACATATATTCATATGTATATATAGTATACAGTGATATTCATATGTATATATAGTATACACATATATTCATATATATATAAATATATATACTGCTGGCCACCGTAAATGCAACACCCTGAAGGAACCATGCAAATAACATGAAATTTACAACATGCACTAGCGGAGGTGAGATATGCAAATGATTAGAATTTCAGCGCAGACACACATCACGACCTGTGGCGC
>KK114912.1:155573-171380 GCA_000611955.2 Stegodyphus mimosarum | reverse complement strand
GTTTGTGTGTAAGTCATACAAATCTACTGTTTTGTTTTGATATTGATGAAAGTTTGCGCAGTTGACCTTTGAAACGAGAAGAAGGTTAGAGTTTACATAAGATTTTGAAAAAGCACCCAACGGGTTTCATATTCCTGCGTGTCCCCAGTCAGTGGAAGTCATACATGCTAAGCAAGAAATTTTTAATTGATTAGATACAAAAATTAATATTCATATAAATTGAAAGTAATTAAAATTGAAATAATATTATCTTACATTTTCCCAAATGGAAACAGTCAGGCGAGTTCGAATAAAAATATTTTATTTTCAACAGTATTGCCACTGCTCGCTTTCGAATCGATTAGTTTGTTAATCAAAAATTCATTAAATTCTCACAAAATACGAAATAAATCAAAAACAAATTCCAAATTCTAAATCTGATGTTCGAGGTGCGTACATTCGAATGGAGGATTACGTATACTGAGTATTTGGTAGCCATTTTTCTGCAATGCGAGGAACATACAAACAGATTGTATAGCAGAGATAAAAAAAGTTAGATAATAGCTTTTTTATTCAATCTATTTAATAATGACAGATTCCAATAAAGTAATTTAACTCGGAAGAAATTGCAAAAGAAGATAAAATAAAAAAAATTAAAAAAATAAAATTAAAATAAAAAACTTGAACGAAATGAAAAGGAAATACATTAATTTAATTTCGATCAAATGCTGATCGCATTTTAAGCATTTCAATTCCCAGAGACAAAATCCTTGAAGACAATGCATCAAATTTCAATTATTGCAGTCAATGGTAGTAGTACCTCATTTCTATGCACGTGCAGCTTTTAGTATTAATGCCAGCATTTGCAAATTAAAACATTTTCGTTAGGGAAAATAATTAATTATTACGTGTCTCGAAATTCTTTAGCTGTGCTGTAAACTGAGATACGAAAATTAATAATATCTTTATAAAAAAAAACACTACCAAGAAAAATAAGCTATGTTAAGATTCCGTTCTTCCTATACATTCCAGTAGCTTTTCCTGCAGTATTATTAATAAGAATTCTATGCACACTGTTACTGTTAAAATTAAATAGTCTTGAGAATGACAATGAGAAGTAATCTAATTATACAAAAGGCTTCTTAATTTCCCATGAATATTAATATCTTTAAAGTATAAGACTACATTCTCATTTTATGGAGACAAATGAGGTTTCAGAACAATAAAGGCTTGGGAAGTTCCGTTGAACAAAGACCAGTTGCAAGGAAAGGAATTGCCTTTAAATCGAATTCTTCGCTGATTCGGAAGCAGACGATTGAACCACTTGTTTGAATCTTATTGGACTGATGATGATAAAAATGAAAAAATGATATTCTCTTAATTCTAATGATTATTGTCTGAAATACGTAATTACTTTCTTTAGAAAGTTTTAGCATTTTTATCAGAGATTCAGTTATAATTTAACTGATGGAAGAGAAATGGGTGAACTGGAATTTTAAAATTTAGTAGACTTTAAACTGATGATAGTTAAGTAACCACTAGCCTGTACCAAGAAAATACACCCGAGTAATGAATTTACTAAGCGCATATCGCTATCGCAACCATAGAAGGAGATTAAAATAGACCAATGTGCTTCATGAGATGCAGTTAAGTATGCTAAGTAAGCGCAAAAGTAAAAACTTGAAATTTCGGCCTATTTTTAACTATTTTAGAATTCACATTCCCTTTATCCAATATATTTTCTATGTTTTGGTACACAAAAAGGCGGGGGTTCGACAATTCGATAACAGTATCCGAATGATAACATGAACCGCGACCAGATTAAGCGGGGTCTACTGCATCTGCAAAGAACTAGGAAAACAGATAAATGAATAAACATATGTAAAAAAGACTGAAAAAAAATCTAATAAGCGTAAGCGCTATCTAGGCAATATCAGTGTTTAGTGACGTAAACCGCCGATTTGGCTTATGACCCAGGAATATTTCCTACCATCCGTGCGAAAATGGTTACCAGGCGAGCAGATGTCATCCACTATCTGCAGTATCGATGGGCTCAGACTCAAATCTCTGCGGAAACGGGGCTCTCAAAATACACGGCAGGCCAAAAGTTCTCTCGAGAAGTAGGTTGTAGCCGGAGAGGGAGGAGACTTTCGGATCACCCTTCGGGGTATTCTCTCTCAAAATACTATGAGCGGGATACACAGTTAACGCGGCAGAACTATACCTGTTTATGGGGCTTGGCTGGTCGCTGGATGTCTTTGTTTGCTGTTGGAGCCGGCTCTGCTCAGTTGGGACCATAGTGCAAATTTATTTTGCAAGGAGGGTCGGGCTGCGCCCAAAGTCTACCTATCTACCTGTACGACCGATGATGAAATTCTGGTGTAAAGCCCACTTCTAACTGTATCTAATGAGGACAGGCTCATCAGCGTGCATATGTTCTGATGATAAGGAATCTAAAATGGAAATAGAAACTGGAATAGTTGTCCCAAAACATTTTCTACCCTGCAAATGAAAACAAAGCAAAAACAAAACAAAAACAAAAACAGCTCAGCCAACAAACGCAGTAACAGACAGCATCAAATAGGCACAGTACATTAGGAGAAAAGACGCCGAGACCCAGTTTATATAGAAGCTATACACAGTTAAACGCCCCAGTCCCTAGAGGCGATCAAAGGAAGCATAATCCACCGATCAACCCAAGGGGACAGAAATGCACAAAGTCTGGGTAAAAACAAGGCTTAGTCGGTGATGCAATAATCCACAAAGAGGACACAAGTCAAGATTGTTTGTCCCCCAGTGTTGACCAGGGTGATCCAAACCCCGGAAAACCTTTGATATCTGTAACGTCCCCACAACCAAGGGAAAGACAAGACAGTATCAGTACGGTCCTATCATCGTACAAAAGACGGTTTTACTCACTGTGAAGACATCAGGCATCCTTTACCCCTGAAGTCGAGTCTGTCTAGGTAAATATTCATTTCTGTTGTTATCGTGGAATTAACTGTTGTGGATCAAACAAAAATCTTATACAGATGAAATACCTAATTGGTAATCATCATCCTATCTGCTTGCAACAAAGGAAACGGTTTTGAAGCTACTACTTAAAGAGATGTTTTTTTCTGCTAGAAAAGATAAGATTTGTAATGAACGTGTCAACCTGGGTTCTAGGTCTCCTCACATCGCCTGATTATCCCTCAACTATTCTTCAATCATCCACGTGCAGACATGTGTTTTTCAGGCTTTAAAAGTTGTTAATGTATATTCGCATAATGATTTGGAACTCATTGTTAATGAATATGTAAAAAGTTTATGCGTAAGAACACAAAATCATTAGAAAATTCAGAGTTATAGTGCGTGTTGTTTACTGAATAGTACGTGTAGTGACGCTCATGGGTAGTCGTAGCATCGTCTTGAGAGAGGATGTATATACGCGCAGTCGGAACTCATCGAACTCGAATCGTTTTACAAAGAAATTTCGTATACCAGACTAAAATTTTAGCGTCAAAATAAGTCATACTACAAAGCGGACATCTACCGAGCTATCACTTTATTACAGTCTGTTAGATATATCTGTTTCTCGAAGCCCAGATTGAGCAGAATCTGAATGGTTTAAAACTTTTATCTTTAAAATTGCTTCTATTCTTTTTATCTCCTAGGTGACCTCTTTTTATCTTCCTAGGTGATTTTCTTTTACCCTTTATTCTTGATTATCTTATGAGGTATTTCTACCGCCTTCTTAGCATGCCTTCGTGGTGTAATGGCAAGCACACTCGGCGCGTATTCGAGAGGTCCGAGTCCCGGCGAGGGCATTTTACATTTTTCATGTCTCCTGCTTCGAAATAGCAAACAAATAACTAATGTGTCTATAATCTTTTTATCTTCCTGGGCAATTTCAGCATCCACAATACTTGAGGAAACTAAAGATAAAATCTTTTATGTAGGGCAAATTGAGCAAATGATCAATGACCAATCTCCTTACCTTGAATGCCCAAGTCTTCTTGTGGCTTTTAAATTAAAAAGAAGTAGTTGATAGATTTTCTTCCACCTTTAAGCTTCGCTAGTTTGAACAGTTCATTTTAAATATAATATTAACTTATTTCTTCCAGCATTTTCTTCTCCCCTTTTTATACTAATTTTATTTTCCGAAAATCGTCGAAATAGAAAATAGAAAACTATGCAAATAATTTAATTTCCTATATATATACTGTTATAAAAAACATAACAAATGAGATGTATTCATAGATAAAAGCCAGATAATTATCATAATATCATTAGACCTACATTCCAATAAGAATACACAGTAACGTTAATATTACAATCTTAAGATAAAAAATTATCTTTATTTCTTCGTTCTTGTAATTCGAATCTTGCCCCTTCTTACTGCTGTCTCTACTACGTTTTAGTCCTCAATTAGTCACAAATACTCAGGTTTCCAAAATTAAGGAAAATTCACGAAAATACCGAAAACTCGTTCAAAAATGAGCCAATCCGTCTAAAATTTGAATATATTGTCAAATAAGAATTTGTGAACAAAGTTGCAGTATGCAAATTAGTAGCACTGCAATCGAAATACGTTATCTGCGAGGAGCACAAAATTACATGTTTCAGAGCAAGCCTGCAAATTTTGCTGTGATACTGAGATAAGAAGTCTGGGATATCTAATTTGTAACAATGATCTCCAGGCATCATTTGCCAGAAGAACTGCGATGGAGAGCTATTAGGAAACTAGAGGCAGAACAATGCTAGACAGAAATGGCCAAATGGTTAAATATGAGTCCTTCTGTCATTCAATAGACTTTGATAACAATTTCTAACCACAGATTCGGCATCCAGGAGGTTTAGACAACCACTCGAACAGACAGGTCGGCCAACCACTACGACTAGCTCTGATGACTGATATTTTTTGGTATGCGCTCGAAGGCATAGAACCTCAACTCCGACTCAACCCAGATCCTCCCTTGATGTAGCCACTGGAATGTGGTCAATGTCAATTCTACGTAGAAGGCATTGTGCGTTGAGGTGAGTACGTCAAGATGTCCGCTGGACAGCTGAACATTGGAAAGCTGTTCTCTTTACGGATGAGTCCAGGTTTAGCCTCCAAAGCAATAGTGGGCGTTATTTGATTTGGAGAAAATCTGGAACCTGTTATCATCCATAAAACGTACGTGAAAAAGATGCATATGGAGAAGGCAGTGCCTGTGTTTGTCTTTGAGTTGACGCACAGATTTCCATGTCCTCCCCCATGTGGAACCGTGAATGCTCAGGCCTATAGAAATGAGATCCTTGATGCTTATGCGTGCCCTTTTGCCACGGCAATAGGTGACGATTTCCTGCTACAGGATTACAACATGCACAGGACTCTCATCATGGAGGATTATCTTCAGCAGCAAACAATTTAGCATATAGTGTAGCCAGCTCGATCACCGGACCTGAATCTTATCGAACATATTTGGGATGCTATAGGAAGACATATAGCTGCTCTGAATCACCCTCTTCAGAACCTTTCTACGCTTGCAACTGCACTGCAAGAGCGCTGACTCTCACTTCTTACGGAACTGATAGAGCGTATAATTAACACATATCTGTATTGCTTCTAGGGGAGATCATACTCCATACGGAAGGTAATTTTACTTTGGCAAACTGACATCCGATTTGCTCATTTTATGCATATGCTAATTTCTATAACACCATAATTTTTTGGTAATTTCTTTTCGTGTTATTTTATACCTTACTATACTGTCAGTTTCATTAAATTCTTCATGCTACATTTTGAGATTTTTCCTTAATTAATGGTAACTAGTATAATTAGAGAAGTCGAATGTGCAGGTTTGATTCGCAGTAATAGACTGTTGCATTACGATGATGTAAATTTCAACATTTAGAAGGGAAAGGTTCGGAGTAACATTCGCAGGTAGTTTGCGAGGATTTATATCTGTTAGCGACACGAAGACAATCACTACAGGAAGAAATCCGTTTTAAAATTTAGGGAAGCTCATTATCTGGAAACGCTAAGGAAAGGAAAAATTAGATGAATATTTTAAAAATTTTCAGAAGGTGGAAAAGGTACGGGAAAAACACGCAAGGAAATGCGATATATATTATATGCAATATTTTTAGAGTCGACTATATATATATATATATATATATACACAGTCCAGTCACATTAATGTGACCACCACGTACTTTCCATGTCAGAGTTAAATAACCAATCACAGAAGGCAGGTGGCAGCACAGTGCAGTTGAGCGTATATAAAGGGTGTGTGAGGGCTTCGGAAAACATTTCAATCGTTGGCGTAATGCAGAAACGAAGCGATTTATCCGACTTCCAAAAGGGCATGATCATTGGCTTTCGGGCCAAGGGTGGAAGCATTTCCGAAACGGCTGAGTTTGTGAACTGTTCGCGTGCCGCCGTGGTAAAAGTGTACCGTGCATGGCAAAATGGGACTGTCCAAAATCAGCGACGTGGCAAATGTGGTGCACCACGGGCCATAGATGACAGAGGCGAACGACGGTTGCGGAGATGCGTTCGGGCAGATAGACGGGCTACCGTTGAGCAACTGACCACCAAAATGAACCAAGGGGCTACCAAAAGTGTCTCCCAAAGTACTATTCAGCGAACATTGCTGCGTCTGGGCCTCCGAAGCAGACGCCTGGTTCGTGCACCTATGCTGACTGCTGTTCATCGACGGCGAAGGCTAGAATTTGCACGCCAGTACAGCAGCTGGACGTCCACTGAGTGGCGACAGGTTGCGTTTTCGGATGAATCGCGTTTTATGCTCCATCGGACAGATGGACGTTGGCGTATAAGGCGTGAAACCTCTGAAAGGAACCACCCTGCAACCATTGCCGGAACGGTCCAAGCTGGAGGCGGGAGCATTATGGTCTGGGGAATGTTTTCCTGGCATTCTCTAGGTTCACTGATCATTGTGGAAGGCACAATGGATCAATACAAGTACGCATCTGTCCTTGCGGACCATGTTCACCCTTACATGCGCATTGTTTTTCCTCAGGATGATGGCATCTTCCAGCAGGACAATGCGAGGTGCCATACAGCTGCCAGTGTACGTGCGTGGTTCGAAGAGCACCAGGATGAGTTTACCGTCCTCCCCTGGCCAGCAAACTCACCTGACTTAAACCCAATCGAGCATCTGTGGGACCATCTCGATCGAGTTGTTCGCGCCATGGATCCTCAACCGCGTAATCTAGCGCAGCTGGCCACGGCATTAGAGTCGGCATGGCTCAACATCCCAGAGAACACCTTCAGGGACCTATGTGACTCTCTTCCTGCACGTCTCGCAGCAGTCCGCTCTGCGAAAGGTGGTTATTCTGGCTTTTGACAGATAGTCACATTAATGTGACTGGACTGTGTATATATATATACATATACATATGTCTATATGTCATATTGTAATTTTAGCGGAAGATAAAATCAATTGAAATTCTAGTCATGACCGACAAACCTGCTCCGTAGATGAATGGGCATTGCGGCAGAGTGGAATGACCGGCTGTAATTTTAGAAGAAACACGACCCAGCTTCATAGTTAAACACAATTTATTTTTGAATGATATATTTTCATAGCTGGTAGAAGACTAGGGGGGCTAAACACGTCCCACAATTTAAGATATGCCATTACATCTTAGATAATGAAAATCAGCTAGTAGAGGCTAAGCGGCACGTTGTCAGCAGCAAGGCGAAGTGGCGAAGGAGAGAGACTACGCCGTTAATAGCTATTTATATTGGACGTTTTTTGTTTAATCTAAATGGCCGAGAAATTTTGCAGAATGCGAAGGTTACAGGATTAATTTCCAGATATGATGTGTTTTCAAATTAAAGAAAAGTAGAACCTAAAGCTGCGTATTTTTTTTGTTTACACATCCCCCCTTCAAAACGAGAAAGGCTTGGCGAGAGAAAAGCTGTTTTAGAGAGAAAGCATTAAAGCGTTAAAGCAGTAGCAAATGAATGCAAATAATAAAATTTTGACCAACATAATTAATAACTATAAAGTGTCAATTTTTAAAAATAAATTTAATCTTTAGAATCGACTAAATTATTACCTCAAGCTACTGAAGAATATAATACTACAACATGTAGGAATGAATGAAACAAATATACATGAATGTAACAAAATTCCCACCATCTTACTGAATGTATGGTCAATTACCGTACGATTCTTTAAATGAAAACCAAGAAGTATATCCACCAATTGAAGGAGCTAGAAAAATTGCCCAAAAAAGGCCTAATGATTATCACAATGTAAATAAAGATAGATATGAAGCCCATTATAAACCTAGTAATTTTAAAATAGGTAATTTAGTAATGCTTGAAGAGTTTCAATTTTACCCGTAAACTTTCCCCTTCTTTTTCAGGTCGTTACGAAACTTTAAAACCGTATTCTGAAGTCACTTTTGAAATAGATAAGCCTAATCCCCTTACTAAAAAGAAATGAGAAATTGTCCACTCAACCAGACCTTTTAACTCATCTAGTGAATTTAAATTAACCGTAAGAAAAAGTAGAATCCCTGTTTCTGTACAAAATTAATTTTAGTTTTTCAAGTTATGCACTAAAATTTTTTATCTGATTATGAATTTTTTAACCTGATGAAGGCTTTTAAACCTAATTATGACAATTTATTTTCCTGATTTTTACCTTTTTCAGTCTGGCTTCTTTCCTTATCTTGCCTTTACTTCTTCCCTAGAGTTTTTCCGTTCAAAATTTATATATACGTCCTCCATAGCCCGGATATGAGGAGAGGAAAACTCGTACTACCAGATTTTGAAAATCTGGATTTAATACCAGATTCTGAAAGACGACATGCTTTTATTTTTATCTGACCCGAGGTTTTACACTTTGCGTATTACGTTTTGCATCCTCTCTTTAGTTGGCGATACAAACAGTGACAGAACACGCCTGCCATCCCTCTAGGAACACATCTCAAAACTTTTATTTCTATTTTGTTAGGAGATTCAGATATGGCTACGAAGGTGACCTTGGTTTTAATATTTGTTTACCAGCCACAATTCTCTGGTCACAGTTTAGCACGATAGTGCCACAACACACACACACATTTTACACAATTTTAAAAATTTTATTTTTCTTATTATAGGGAAATATCCAATTTTATTTTGCAAAATTGAAAAAAACCTAACTTGATAACTTAATACGAGTTATTTGTCTTAAACTTGAATCTTAATTTTGTATTTTTGTATTTCAATGAATTAAGTAATATGAAGGAATTTAACAAACTTTGATAAATGCACAATGCTAAAAACTAATTACTTTTTTAAGGTTTTTTTTATTTAAGGCGATTTGACTGATGCAAATTTAAACCTAATATTGCATTGCCTAAATTTCATAAAAATCCTACTAAATGCCGTTTTATTGCTAATGGTGCTAAAAACTACAAAAAGACAAAAGACAATATTTTTGCTTTGAACTTTAAATGTGTACAATTATTTTTTAATCTATAAAGAAGAACCATCAGTACAATTATATTATTAATAATAATATTCCTATGCTTTCTTCACTTACAGCAGCAGCTAACTAAACAACTGAACATAGATGCCCTCTCTCCGGCCTTTTATAGTTTTCAACCGGTCGCGAGATGTTTCTGGTACTTTCAGTTTCTCAAAATTACTGGAAAGCAATAAGAGTGTGGAATTACGGTTACAGCTAACATAGCGGTCAATTACATTTATTCAGTTTCAATACAAATTACCGAGGTACACATTTATTCAATATTAAATGCACGTGCTCCTGTAGTTTTACTTTTTTCGCATGCTTTCACTTAAAATTTATCTCGCCCTTCATGACCCAGAAAAATACAACAATTTTAATTATAATTCTACTAAAATTAAAAATTCGTAACAATATCATTGAACACAATATTTACCCAAATAATTTAGTTCTTAATAAAACTAATACTACTAAAAAAGAAATGAATTACTTAGATTTACATATTTACTAACCTTTGCGACAAAAGTAGAGACTTCAATTTTAAAACTATTAAATTAATTGAATGGGAATCTAACACTTCGAAAAAAGTTATAAATAACACTATCTTCAATCAGATACCTAGAATTAAAATTTGTGCCTTCAATTTAATTACCTTCTAAAAGAGATCATACTTTTAATTAATTCTTTAACAGAAAATAAAATTCCAAAACATTTTATCAACCTTTCTCTGAAGAAAGCAAGCATTAACTACCAAATTTAATCTCTGATTTAACTTACGAAATGATCGCATTATTTTAAATCATTAAGAAGAATAATGCAGAACAGTAAATGAAATTAATGACGTATTAAATTGTAAGTAATTCTCTTTAGTTTGACTGATTTTGTGTTATAATTCTGCCTCTTTCTTTTAATATCAATCTGACTTAGCTTCAAGATCCACAATCGATATGTTTGAGTGATGACTGTCTACTTTAAACTCACTACCTTCGTTTTTTCATAACCGTTTCCAGAACTTAAATTTAAATTTAATTATAATCTAGCTCTTACAGTATGCGTATATTTATTTTACCATCATATAAGACTCATTACTTCAATTATGCATTACTTCCTTTATTTATCGATTCTGAAATAAAATTTGTTTAATTTGAGTAACCACTTATTTTATGTTTTGAATCTATACTGTCACTTCTCTCTTACCATTTTCCGCCAGAATGCAAATTATTTCGGTTGTGCTTAAGTGAGATTTTGAGATTGTCAAGTCAAAGCGTGTTCTGCCGCTAATGGCCACGTAACTAGGTTTGTTATTCTAGATAAGAGTTCCTACCTTCAGCCTTGCATTATAATTGCCGATAATTGAAATCCACGCCGGTGAATCTCTGTGCCAAATTCGCGTTAATTGCTCTGTGTAGCCTTTGGCGTTTAGTTTATTAAAATTCAACTTTTCATTTGCCTTTCCGCTTTTAAGTTTCTCGCCTTAGATGTTGACGGAGTTGTAAGCGCCAGGAGTGCCTCTGTTCATCTTATTTAATGTTAAATAAAGGGTCTTTAACCCCTTCTCGAAGTGTCTGTGGTACTTCAGACTTAGTGATGAGTCGCTTAATGTCTGTATAGAGTTTAACATAGGATTTTTAAGTTACTATATAAGAAAGTTAAACTTTACAGCTACTTGCACAAAAAACGTAAGATTCTTTCTCCTGTTTACGTCAGCCTTTTGACCGATAAAATTTCTCACCTACATTATTATTTCGGCTAACTTGGCAGGATTTTCCTTCAAATTACATTGTGTAGTTTGACTCTTTCGACAACTTGAAGATTTTTGTACGAAAGAATAAACTTGCTACAAGCATTCCACGCGTCTCCTTCGAAATCTTACTCAACAGCACCATTTTAATTTTGGTACTAGGTTTTTCGTTTGATTTTATTTCTTGCATAAATGCTGATATCTTTTTGTAAGGCTTTATTATAATTTACGAGGAAGTTTTCACCATTTTTCACATTTCGCTTTTAATATGTAGGTTTAAATGGAATATAAAAGTTTTAGATTTTTTTCTACATTTTTTCTACAGATTTGTTTTTTGGGCTCTTAGGCACTGGAAAATGTGTTATGTTAAAAACATTATGTAAGTTTAAACTTTTGGGTTAAAAAGACGGTTGTGCTTTTACAATATATAGACGTCCTTAAAATTAGGTTTTAAACTAGACTTTTTTTAATTTAAATTTTTATTCTGTGCTGCAAATATCTGGTTTTTGTTATTGAAGCTAAATTTCATATAGTGGTAATCGCTCGACATTCTGAGATTGAGTGTAAATATATTATAGAAACAGTTTTTATTCCTTTATCATTTTATTTGATAATTCCCTCAAAAGATCAAGTAGAACGAAACGCGAATCCAGTATTCCTTGATTGTTCAGGTTTTATTGGTTTAAATTTTTACCCCTTGATAAACCAATTTGGAGCATTAAAATATGAATAATTAAGTTATTAGCAATTATAATACTAATAGTATTTGAATTTTCATTTATAAAAAAAAATACATAAACAAATCTGAAAGCTTTCAGATTTTATATTACGGTCAATGGGGCGTATTTGTAACGTTTTGTGTACTACCCTTATTTATTAAATATCATGTTGTTCGCACTTAAACCATAAAATTCAATTCAACAGCAATATCATAAAATAATTTAAAAAGAGCATATCTTTAGAATTTCTGATGCATAGTCTCTCGCGCTGGAGATAAAAATTCCTTTTTTTCCCATACAGTGTTGCCATTTCTCACTTTGAAATCGTTGAGTTTTAAATCAAAAATTCGTTACAGTTTTACAAAATATGAAATAGATAATAAATTAAATTCCAAATTTGGGCTTCCAGATTCCCATATTCGAGTGGAGGACTACGTTATTCAGAATTTGATATCTTTAGGTATCGTTGTTTTTTCACAATATGAGAAACATACATACATTCATGCAGATTCTTCATTATTTAATTTCTTTAAATATAACACAAGGCGATAATATTTGGTGGCAACAATTTCAAAAGTGATAAGCCGTTTATAGTGATTCAACGCAAAATGCCAAAACGAAATTAATAGCCCTTCTGGGCTAATGCCCTTTGGACTAAAAATGTCTTTCAGGTGCCCAACTTTAGATTTCAGATAGCAAACAAATATAAATTTGAAGTTTTTCTTCCTTTGTTTTGTTATTATTATTATTATTATTATTATTTATGATAGAAATATTTAGTTGGCGAAACATAATGAATTAAAATGTTTTTTATTTTGGTAAAAAAAAAATTGCGGCGGCTGGAGTTGCTGGAGGGGGGGGAAGGGGTAAACTCTAGAATCTTCGAGAGAAGCAACTTATGTAGCTTCAAAAACGAGTTTTCGGAAAACTTCCAAAATGTCGAGGTAACAAGATCGAATGCCATCAACATGGCAACTAGAATTGCTGCTAAAACCAGTTAGGAAACGTTTTGCTGCTATCTTCTATTCTACTTGAACTATGTTTGTAATTCAAAATTTATCGACTTATAAAAGAGCTACAATATAATATACAGAAAACAAACACATAAAAAGAAAAATTCGCTACAAATTCAAAATAAAATAAAATTTGCAATAAATGAATATAAAATTTACCATTAAAGATACGCAAGTGAATAAAAACAATACAAAACACTACAAAGGTACACAATACGTATTACGAACAAATAAATTCAAATATCACCCAAAATTCACAAGAGCATTTTATTTGCACCTGTCTTACATATATGACACAGAACATCGCTCTAGGCAGAAATAGGCTTAGTTTCAACGTTAACAAGTATTCTTACATCAAAATGTTTTCAGATCAAGTATTCGAATACTATTATTTTGAAATACGGCTTAAATTCCTTTTCTTAAAAGCACATCAAATAAATAACATTCTTCGGTAAAATTGGTAAGCTTTTATGCTTTGGTTCACTAAGAGAGAAACTGTCTTTTCATATGTCGCAAAGGATTAGAAATTTTCAGTATTTTGATGCGAAATTCACCATGGATTTCAAAACACAACAGAACAGCAATAAAATTCTTCGTATTATACTTTAGTAGAAGAGAAACTCAAGTCAACTTTTGTAATTCCAAAATATACCTTTATGTATCCGAAACGAATGCTGTTTAAGTTTGAAAACATAAAGCCGCATTTCCTAGTTTCTTTGTTCTAACTTTCTTCCCCCTCCTGCCTCGAGCATTTAGAAAACGGAAAATAATGCTGTTATTGAGAAACCGAGACTTTATTTCAAAAAATAGACTTTTTGAAATCAAGAAAAGAAAGCTTACTCAGCATTGAAACTTTGAGGAAATTTTACGTTGCATTTGTATTGCCTTTAATAATTAAACTTAAATTTGAGTAACTTTGAATCTCTATTTTGGAAAGGTTATTACGTTTTGTAGAGTCATTAGGTTATTTTGAAGCCGGAATAAGTGTAAAATGAGCAATGCCCACGCCGGGCCCCGAACCTGGACCTCTCCAATACGTGCCGAGTGTGCTAGCAGTTACACCACGAAGGCTGAGAGGAGGGAGAAAATATATACTTCCCTTTTTAAAGGGCAACTGCGGATTAGGAAACCTAATTGCCAAATCCTGGTGGTGAAGAATCATCATCCACCACATTTTAGTACACTCGTTACACCACGAAAGCATGCTGGAAGGAGGGAGAAAATACCTTATGGTTTTTCAAAGCAGGAAATATGAAAACTCTACAGCTGTGGTCTCAAACTGGTGGTTTACGAGTCGCATGCATCCACAAAGCAATTTTACGCGTGCCATATATGCACGTTTCTTAAATAAATTAGTATTACAGAAGGTGAACAAACATTTTTAGAACGATTTCGAGGCCCTTTAATGAATGCTTAAATAATATAAAAAGTATCGGGGCTATAAGTCTGCATCGTAATTTCTGTGACACAAGGCCCCTTTTGTAAAATTTCCGTGGGTACTGATTTCCATTCCTCTTTCACTACTTTCCAATGTCCATCTATCGTGGTGGGTTACGCTCAGAAAGACCTCTTTTTAAGACACTAAAGGCAAGTCTATAGGTGAAGCACCAGAGCACTATGCAGGAATACTTTGAAAAGGCATATATACAATGTCTGTACCAGTGCTTATTTTTTCAAGCAATGTAGTGAAACTTTTCGAAGTACTACGATGATGTTTTACTCTTTAAAAGTCACTGAGACAAAGAAATGGAATTTCTTCTTTAAATATCAGCTTCTTTAATATCTTTAAATCTTCTTTAAATAAAACTTGATATTACGTTGATCTGAATTTAACATTTTTTTTTCGGCTCTTTTATTTTTAATTTCCTGTTTAATCCTACGACAGTCATAAACCTCTTAATGAAACTTTATTTATATTGACGGAAACAGAGGAGTATATTTTTTTCTCTTCATTTTTGCTGATTAATACAGCTTTTTTGTTGCATCATTTAGGTAAACCCATGCTTCATCGTGGTCAAAATGTATTTCCACTTTACCTTCCGCTAATTATTTTCATACAGGGTTCTACAAAGTGGTGCCACATGCCTCAGCAACAGCTATTGAACATTATGTTTTTCAGCCTTTTTAAGCTGTAAATCTTGGTTTATTATTTTATTTTTTTGCTGCAGATTTATTTAAAGACTATGAAATAGATTTCCGCATTGGCGGATTTTCTTTTGTTACCAGCGATTTAAATTCGGTAACGCTGTAGAGTCATTAGGTTATTTAGAAGCAGGAGAGATGAAAAATGAGCAATGCCATCGCCGGGAATCGAACCACGGACTCTCGGTTACGCGTCGAGCGTGCTGACCACTACATCACTAAGGCATGCGATGAAGGGGGGAGAAATACCTTATAACTTTAGGAACAATGCTTACCTTTGGGTATCCGTTTGGAGTCTTCTTTCCATTTAGATGTAGTGATTAACGGTTTCATTTTTTTGGTTAACAATGTTGCTTATTTTCCATTTGGAAATTTTAATACCATACGTACCTAACGTTTATAAAATATGGAATAGGAATATTTCTCCACGGAATTCACAAAAACGTACCACAGTTTGTTTACATGAGACGTTTTAAAAGAAGAATAAAAATAGCAGACAATATTTCTCATCTCAAATAATAAGTTGTTGACAGAAATTTTTACACCAAAAATTTTACTTATTCTTTTTACGTCCTTATCGAAGTCATGGAAAGGTATTAAGATCCTCTATATAATGACGTTATTTATTATGGCAAGAATTATATCGTGTTCCCCTGTTCATTTATTCTGATTCATATTTTTAATGTTTCTTCTTTTTACTTCCTTTTACTAAGTAAAAAAGAAATATTGTAATCGCGAAAAATTTCGGGTACCATATT
>KK114912.1:140760-155516 GCA_000611955.2 Stegodyphus mimosarum | reverse complement strand
ACAGAATAAAGAACTCTTTTCCCTCAAAAAAATTATAAAACTGATTTAAAATGGATTCTGAAGAGATTTTGTTTCGTGGCGTCTGTGCGTACGTACGTACTTACGTATGTATGTGCGTATGTATCTCGCATAACTCAAAAACGAGTAGCCTCAGAACGTTGAAATTTTGTATATATGTCTGCTGTAACATTTAGATGTGTCTCTCCTATTTTGGTTTGCAGTCGGTCGCACCAAACGTAGATAACTACATATATATATATATATATATATATATATATATATATATATATATATATCCACTCTGTTGCTCGGCTCAGTGAGCTCAGTATTTTTATTCTTATATGTTAGTAAATCGCGCATTTTTTGCTTTAAAAGTGATAGAATTATGTTGTTATTATCTTGCGGTTAAGGTTTTTATGCGTTTAGTAAATCTGCATGCAATATTTGTAGAATTATCAACAATTTAAAAGTTGTTTAAGTGCGGCTAAGCCTAATCATTTTTCCCACGGTAGCCATATTTGCTTACATTTGAAACTTAAGAGAATAGCGTATTTGTCGCCAATCTAGAGAAACAATCTATTAGAATTTTAGATCCAGAAAATCTAAAAATCTAGGGAAAAAAACCAAACTAGCTTCGCAACAACAAAGATAACGCCTTCTTTTATTATTGGAAATTAAATCACGCTTAATCCATTGTGGAATTTATTCGAGGAAATAAAAGTGTTTAAGATTTATTTCGTAAGTTTTAATACAGATATATTGAGTTTTTAATGTACTTTTGCCTTGTCGCGAAGTGAGAACTGAATTAATTGAATGAGAATGAGTGTCGCGAAGTGAGAACTGAATTAATTGAATGAGAATGAGAATTGAATGAGAATCGTCTGTGGTAATTGTTTTTTTGTTTGTTTGTTTAATTTCTTTTTTACATCGTTTTAGATAGATTTTTATTATACTATTTGAAGAGAACACGTGGCAACGATTAGATAGTTCTTGAGATGATATACATAACTTTTGTGCATTCTGAGTTATAAAACGAATGAGATGTAACGCTGTTAAGTGAACCTAGCGCCAGAGCGTCGCTGTAGTAAACAAATATAGCGAATTTTAAAGAGTGCAGCTACTATATTGTGGCTTATGCGCTATCGACGAAGTAGATTTAATTCAATCCAATAAGTTTAAATGAAATGCAAAATACGTATAATTTAATATTCCGTATGAGGAAGTCATGTGGTGTACACATCAGAGTTTTTGTTATTTATCATTTTTCTTGTGTCATACTTGAGCTGTTTTATATGCTTGGACTGATCTTTCCAATATAGCCATATGTAACAGCATCATTATGGCAAGATTCTGAAGAAAAATTCTAAATTTTAGTGATTTTGAACCCAGTTTTACATTACAGTGATACATCAGTATAGGTCATTAATCAGTTGCGAATCCTCAAACGATCCCAAAACTGGACGTAGACTGCACGAGGTTTTCAGAAGATAAATGAAGGAAAAATAATTAATCTCTTCTTATATAAAATACCTATCGCGGTTAATTATAATGTTGTTTCATACCAAAGTGCAAACGAAGTGGTTAAAATATCTGATATACTTAAATGAAGCACTGGCCACGATACTGTAAACAAATGTTTTTCTACTCTCCAGATCAAAAGCAATTGTTCATACTGCTTTAACTTCTATGATCATTGATTAGTCATCCATTTTATCGCCTTCGCAATGTTAGGAGATTTAATAGCACCTTTGTTTTTCACAACCGTAGGCAGCATCGTACTCATGAGGCTCACCACCGGCCGTGCGGTAAAGTCGCTGAATACTGGTAGTTCCGACATGAACTCATGTCGAAGTCCCGGTGAGTGGGCTGGCTGCATGGGCGTTTTTGTGATTTCCACCATGTGTAAAGTGCATACGAGCAAGTTTCCTTTAGAAAGATCTCCAAGAAATCCTCCCTCTGCTTAGGCAGATAGCCCAAGTGTGCTTTACCATAATAAACGAAACTAAACCTTCAGAAACGTCGTCCACGTAGGCATCTGCATCTGCCCTCTTAAGCAAATAGCCCTCATAGCTTTGCCATATTTAGATAACCTAACACTCACGTCCACCTTAAATTTCGAGAGAACGAGCGCTAAAGTCGCCGAATACTGGTATTCGACCCGGGTTCAAGCCCCGGTGAACAGTTTGCTGCATGGGGGGATTTCATGGTTTTCTAAATTCACCTGTTTTGGCATAATCAAACACACCAAACCTCCCTAAATTTAAAAAAAATGGTGTCTTGTGTAGTTGCAACGACTCTAGAGCAGCGTTCCAGATGATAAATGATAATTACAGACCAACAAATAAATGTGTGACGGATACATTACCTTTCAATTTCCTTTGAAGCCTTTACAAATTTCTTCCGCAACCAAGCATGTGTTTCAACATATGGTCAGTTAGATGCAGTTTCTCTTAGAAAGTCCTCTACGAAGGCCTCCCTCTCCTTAGGCAGACTGCCCTCGCGTGCTTTGCCATAATTAAACAAACCAAGACTATTGTACTGGACATACGGCATGCGATGATCAAGTCCCACGTACGCAATATCATCTTCATACTATTCAGTAATGTCTTTTTTTCCACGCCATGGTGATCCTTACCATTTTCTTCGTTGGTTGACTCTTCTCATGAACTTTCCTAAAACTAATCCATAACGAATATATAAATTATACACGAAAAAACAGAAAATCACTTGAAAATTCAGAGTTAGCTCAACTTGCTTATTGAATAGCAGCAACAGGCATAGTGAAAGTCATGAGCAGTCGTAGCATTACCTCTTAAAAGGTAAACAACTGCAGTACGTGCAGTCGTGACTCATCGAATCCGAGTTGTTTTTCAAGCGAATATTGTATATCAAACAAAAGTTTTCGTGTATGTCAAGTTGAGCATATTTCAAAGCGGACGTAAGTCGAGGTATCAATTGTATTTTCATTACCATTAAAGATGAATGAGAGTTATTTCCCAGGAAATTTACAAATAAGCTAATTTATTGACAATGTGATACAGATCTCATTCAAGGATTTGAGGAAACAGATTTGATTAGCTTTCATTCATACTTGCCAAAAGATAAATTCCCTCAGTTAGGAATTTTCGGAATAAAAATAATCGCTTTCTTTAGGAATATATTTATATGTGAAGAGTTTTTTTCCGCCACAATTAAACATTATTAATTCTAAGAAAACAGATCCCAGCTGATCGATAAGCATCAACAAATTGTTATAAAGTTATTTCCTAGTAATTTTTCTCTAAAATTACAATCTGTATCGAAATCGAAATACCAGGAGATGTTGTAAATGAAAGCTATAGGAAGAAATAAAAAAGTTTATAATTTTTTACATACAAATACTACGTATTTTTCTTGCAAGCGCCAGAGAAAAATTTAATAAATAAAAAAACTCTAATGATTCTACAAGGTTGCCATTATTTGTTTTCAAGTTTTTCCCTCTCGAAAACTTTTCGTTATTTATTTAGTTTTAATTTAAGTTATTTAGTGATTAGTTCAACTCATTAGAATTATTTAAAGTAAACATCAGTCTCAAAATTCAATGTTTAGCTTTCAGTATGTTTGAATTACAAAGTGTAACCAACAGAAATTTTTTGCAGAACCAAACTTTTAAATTTCCGACTGAAAACGCATATAAATTGGAATTTTTACCCTTGCATCATTATTTTTACCGTTTATGTAAGTTCTGATAAATTTTATTGAGTAAAATGTAAAATTTTAAAATTTAGTTGAAAATATTTTTTTGTAAAAAATATCGATTAAAAAAATTTGGCCAGTCGGCTGCTTTCAGATAATAGGTTATAAGGTATTTTATCTTCACCAGTCGGTTCTGATAAACTGCATGCATTCGGCCTGCATGCAATTAATCAGAACAGCACGTAGTTAGGAAAGCAATTTATTATCCATATTCTCCTCTAGTTAAAGGCGACTGGGAAAAGGCACGATCTAGTCGACCAAATCCAGGTAGGGGCGAATTATCATCCACCACATTTCGTTAATTAAGGCATCACTGTAAAAACCATTAGATTTATAGAAATATAATACACGACGAATCAACTGTGCTATCACCAGGATTTGAACCATGAGACTTTTAGTACTAGTTCAGTGTATTACCCTCTAATGCTACGAAAGAGCTAACGGGGAGAAATGTGTTTATTACAGTTTTTATAGGGAAAAAATTAAATTCGGAAGAAAAGTAATATTTATGTAACTGAAAAATATATGTTTTATATTTATTTAGCGCCCACCAATGGGCACGAATCTGCCTGAATTCTCTCTCCCTCTACCGGGCTCATATCTCAAGAAAGTAACTGGCATGTAGCTTTCTCAATAGTGTCAGCTCAGGTGGGATACTGCTAATATAGGTAGAAGAACGCATAAATTTGTCTCAAAGGTCTCAACCAACTTCCTTTCCAGTTCCTCGGCACTAACAACATTTTTAACGGACTATTTTTAACTTATTTCTTCAGATTTGGCCTTTCTGACAATGAGCAATGCGAGTGTGGAGCGACAGGAAGTCCTCATCATTATGTTTTTAATTGCCCCTTGACATCAGCTTTCCATTTAAACAGACCAGTGGAAGGAATGGACAAACAATTTAGTAAGACAACCAATAGCTTTAAAAAAGTTGACCAACATCATAAAGTGGTGTTCCGAAAATGTTTCAATTTTTACAACCCCACATCTTTAAGCATTAAGACTTACTCAAGTCAGCTTCTGACTAAATAGAACCTTAAACTGACCAGATCTACTCAACTTGTCCATATTGACTTTTATTTATCCCAAGGAATGCACTTCCTTTGAAAAACTCTTTGAACTCTGGGGGATAGACATGTCAAATCGTAATCATATGCACAGTGTATCTATTTACAGGCAAGGACCTATTTGTGTTCAAATTTTTGAATATCATTACAAACAAATGTGAACTGATACGGCTCAAAACCTTATACTTCAAAAGGTTGCTTTATAAATGTTGGCAAAATTGTCACCTCTAGAAGTGCATCCCCCTCCAACTTTTATTTATTTCTTCATCGTGTTAGTTTCATGTTATTTTTCACATATGCCTTTCTGATGTTGCCACACATTGATGAAAATGACATTATTATTTGTGGCACAATACAAAGTTCTTTCGTAAACTACTGCAAGAAACTATGTTACTACAGAAACTCTTGCACACCCATATAATACCGAACTGCATATGTCACAGTGTTCTACTTATACAACTTATCTATATTAACTGTATAATCCATGTTGTTGTGTATGTTATAACTACATTAATTTCTTAAGGTATTTTATCGCATGAATGCAGGCTATTATGCTGATAAGAATTGCTTTTCATTCTTGGTGTACTAATAAAAGAAATCTACTTTTATTTACTGAAAGTATTACTGTGTATTATCTATGCAACTGCCTACGTAACTGCGAATTATATGCGTCACAGTGTTATCTATGTAATTACATACTTCCGTATTTACATTTGAAATACTCTGCATTATATTGCTCACATATAAATTGTAGGGTTGCTTTGTATGACTGACAGTATTAACCATATTTCATAATTCCCTTTTCTTTGTAACTCATGCAACTGTGCAACATTGTAATAGCGTATAAAGATTTCTATAACAGTATTTCTTATATGTAACAGTACAAATTATGTCACTGTGAGAATTCGTAACCTATGTATCAAATATACGGTATATCATTGGTTTGTAACTGAATTCAATGAATAATCTTAGGTCGGAAGCCTGCTCAGTAGTGCTATATGCTATATATATTTAGTGCCCACCAGCGGCCTAACGGTAAGGTCTCTGAACACTGGTAGTTCGCTCCGAGGTTCGAATCTCGCCTACGGGCTGGCTGCATGGTCGTTTTCGTGGTTTTCCCAAGTGTAACGTTTATACAAGCCAGTTTCCCCTAGACAGTCCTCCAAGAAAACATCCCTCACCTTAGGCAGATAGCCCTCGAGGCGTTGCTGTAATCGCATAAACCTAAACCTATACTTATTTAGCTGAGAGGTAAATGATTTACTTTACTTATTTCTCCTGATTAAAACGAACTCTTTTTTAGTTTCATACACCAATACAACTAGTAAATTTCAGAAAACAAGTTTGTAAGCTTTTTGAGAAAGTTAAAAATTTTTAAGCTTAAATAACTTTAGGTTTTAACTAATTAAGTTTAAAACTTTAATTACGTTTTATTATAATTCCGTTAAATTTATTTTGATAGCTATACTAAAAATGCATAAAATATTTTGACCATGGTTAATTGAATGCAAAAATTAAATATGACTACCTCATGTATAATTTTAAAAAAGAATATGACAATTTAGAATTTAAAATTAGGCGAAAAAATAACTTTAGATTAGAGTAGCTTTTGAATAAAACTTTATCAATTTCGAGAATAATCAGACAAAATTAACTTTTCTTCAGAAATAAAGACGTTTTGCAAATGTGAGTGGAAACTCAATGCCATGTGCGTACAGATACGTAATGGATTCAATGCACTCAGAACCGACGATAGCTTGATAAAATTTATTTTCTCAAAAGAAACATTTTACAGTTCTGGGGCTTTCTACAAAAGTACTCGTACAGCTGTTCTCACTACAACAGAGCACTATCAATAGTTACCACTTCAAACTACTAAGAACTTTAAACACAACGCAATGCAAAGCGCATCTAAAGTGCGAAACTCACAGGGAAATCTCAAAATACTCCCAACTCAACTCTGAGCTAAATACTGAGAACTGGTGCTCTCGCTGGGTCTTATATAGGTTTTATATGTATTCTCATATATAATCTTAAACAGTTATACATTACATTAGTGTTATATAGTTATATATAGTCTTATATGTTATATATATAGTCGTATACAGTTATATATTGTAATATATGATATCTATGACACATATAGTTGTATATTATATTACATATTATATATCTTATATAGAAAAGACATAAAGTAAGAAATTTGTTAATTACGAATTTCAATTTTCGTCTTTGTGAAAAAGTAATTCTAAATTTCTTACTTTACGTCTTTACTGTATTTTTTCAGCAGCTTAATGCGCGAAAATACTAGGCATATTTATATTTTGTTTTTTAAAAAATATTTTGTAATTATATATTATATATATATATTATATATAGTCTTATATAGTTACAGAAATTCTTCCTACCTTTAATTTCTCGATATTACTGGAAGGCATGTACAGTTACAGTTACACATAAGGCAGGTTTAAGTGAAAATAAATCAGTAGAAATGGTTCTAAGCAAGCAAAACTGGTAGTGCATTTCGTCTGAGAAAATGTAAAGAAATCGCAATAAACTAACGGAGAGGTATGTGATGAACAGAACCAGGCAATACTTGCCAGAAGAGAAAGATGTAAATAAATATAATGAAGATAAATAAGTAGATACAGGTACATTTAAGTAGAATTGGTAGTGTTTATCATTTGAGAAAAATGTAAAGAAAAAGCAATTAGAGCAATAATGTGGCGAATAGTAATGAGCAGTTTTTGCAATAGAGAAAAATGTGAATAAATAAAAAGAAAAGAACCGATGATAATATTCCAAAATTCAGTCATCCTCTTTAGAATACGCTTCAAATTAGTTTCAAGAACGGCAAAATGGCAACGCTTAACTTCAACCACATTTGTGAGCCTAGATTGCTCTTATCAATTTATAATCATTCGCAATCCAAACGCTGATGTGCCTTTTGGTGTACTCTCGAACGGGAGGGGACATAACTGACATTTGTTATAATGAGGGCGATGGCCACAAAGCTCTTTCCCAGAAATTTGTAACTGAGTGCATGCAATTAGTAGTGGAAGCCATAGAATAATTGTTCTAAGTTGGCCATTACGAACGAGAAACGCAACTGGACATCTCCACTGTCCGGCTGCTTTGATGACCATAATGCTCGATAGCATCTGTTGACAGACGCTTGGTGAGGGGCGGATAACAACAGGCCTTTTCGTCGTTCATAAACGAAATATGATGACCGCGCATTGCTTCCTATATATTGGTTCTAAACAATTTTAACGCTAATGTATGTAAATTGATAGTTGATTGCAATGAAGCTTTTGAGTGGGCAGCTTTCAAAGGTGTAACATTTAAATATAAATTTATAGATGAAATTGGGTAATTATAAAGTTCGGGTAATATGAATCTGACTGATCAAGTAAGCAAATTGAGGTTACCCATATGTGTAACCGATAAGTAATGGACTAAACACCAAAATTTGTAAGTATCAATAGAGAAATTTAGAGATGGAGTTTAATGCAATTATAAAGTTCGGATATTATCCATCTGATGGGTTCCGGAAACAAACTGAGTCTAGGCATATGTTAAAAGTATAAGGAATTATTGTATTCCCTCTTGCAAGCTCTTGTAGTGTAAGAGGTTGACACAGTCGTTAATTTGAAAAGAATGATTTCTGTGGGACACGAACAACTGAGCGGGACCCCGAAACTTTATCAAATGGACACATAGGTATAATCCCAACACCTAACTGTACAGTTCGGTCCCAGTTTGGATGAAGCACACCCAGTGGAATGGAGCCGAGAATCTCCGATTCCTCTTTTCTTATTACCAAACTGCTGGATAGAATTTTCGGTTCTCTAGTATTTTAAGAGTCTCCACTTTATACAGTCTTTATATAGTCACCACTCCATACAGTCTTTGTATAGTATATTAATATCTTTTCTGATATTCGAACCCAAACCCTACGGTATGGCAGCTCGATAATCACTATGCCAATCGGGATGGCAATGACTTGTTCAGGTACATACTACATAAATATAAGTGGGGTGAGACAGCATAAACGTAAATTATAATGATAAGTTTCGCTGATCACCTCGGCAGTGTATGAACTTCATTTGCAAGATGTCAGTTTTTTAATATTGGAGAAATTTTTTTAAAATAATTTTTGTTCAATAATGGCCCACAATAAACAGCAGAGCTATATGTTGAAAAAATTAAGTTATTTGTGTTTACTGTGTAATTTTATTTCAAAAAAACCTTCGGGTACATTTCAGCACCCTGTACGATTGACATCCCATCCTGAACAACGAAGTTAAGCAAAACATTTGGATGGGAGTTGCGAATATTTCAGGCCATGCAATTTCCGGTTTATGAGAGAATTCATTTGTTGTTGTGAACCAGCGAGTGTCGTAATGCAAACCTGATTTGAAGCATTGACCAGACATTTTCAGTTCGCGAAAGATCTAAAGAACTCGCCAGCTATGGCAGGATTTCAGTGCCTAGTGTATGGAAGAAACATAGAAAAACTTGGGTAACATGGTGGCCTTGAACTGTCCTGTTAAAATTGGGGCAAGGAATGCCTGAAGCACAAGCATTAAGACTTTAGTCATGAAACGATGGCTGTCAAAATACCGGATATGCCAAATTAGGATGAACGAGATGTACACGGAATGGCATCCTATGCAATTAATCCAGGTGCCGAGGTGTTACTTTCAGCATAGGATGGCGGTTGACAGCATGGCACTTGGAATATGGTATTTCCAAGAGGGTGATAGGCTAGTATGCCGATGAAAAATGCAACTTTCCTACGTTCTTTCCCATCGGTCCTTCACACACGGATCTGATAGCATGGTACTTTCAGTATGGATCACATGGATCTGACCATCACGATGCCGTACCAAAAGCGGAATTCTTGAGGAAAGATAACGTGACGCCGATGTGTTTATATGGCATAACGCATTAATGCGTCCATGAATGCATCGAGAACTCTGTTATAGTAAAAACAGAAGCTGAAGCAACGGTAGCTTTGCTTAGAATCAGTGACGTTGCGGGCATCGTGGCATTGTACGTCTGGATATTTAACGCCGTGCAATATACCCAGTTTCCTGACTCAGGGTATGTGATGGGGTTATCCCCAAAGAGATGAGAGCAAGGCTCTGGACTTCGGTGATTAGATTCCATTCAGATAATATACATGGCTGTAATATAACTCTCCTAGATCTGTCGATTAAAAATTCACATAACAGGCTTTGGAATTCGATCAAAGAGAATAATAGTTACGTACTATTGCAAAGTCGACAAACTAAAATTCTCCCGCAACAGGATTCTAAGAGGTGTTTTTATGAACTCATCTTCTTCTTATATGAGACATAACGCGATATCCAATTTAAAAGGCCACCAATAAACGTAATTTTGCAAACGAAAAATTCGCATTTAAACCTGCCTTAGCATAATTCTTCGAGGTGTCAGTACTTCTACTTCTAATGGGCACACGCCGTGAAACGCTAAACAAATGCATATCCCACCAAATTTTCATACTAATTTCTAGTCTGTTATATACTTCCTTGATTTGTAGCAATTTGAACGGTCAGAAGTTTATGTTAATCACATCTGGAATAGTTAGAAAACTAAATGTAAAAGCTTTAATAAAATTATTTAATTCGTTTGCACGATTAAACTGCACTTAAATCTGGTATTAACATATCAGTTATTATAAAATATTATAAATGTCTACTAGACGCTGCTTAATGTGATTGCGGTTGATGTTATTATTTGGGTTTGTTACACATTTTTCGAAGTCCGGCCCTTCTGCAAATGTAAACATGGAAAATACATCTCCTAATGTGATCAACAATTCGGTTAATATGATCAAACTATTATAAAATAATTTTTTAACTAAAATAAGAGATACATTCGCCTAGTAAGGACAAGACAAATTATAAAACAAGGGTTCTCAACCAGGGAATTTCATAATTTCAGGGGGATGTGGTCAGCCTTTTGTATACCTATTAAGTACTTAGTTTCAGTTTATGAATGTAAAAACCTATTATTTTCAAGTTTTGGTATATATGAATATTTTCAATCATTTTTCTTTTGTAATATATAAAACATATTACAAAACAAATAGTATAAATTTAAATAAATGTATATGTGTTTTTTGAGTTTTGGAAAAAAGAGGGGGATGATCGTCTAGCAATGGTAAAAGGGGTGCCTGGACATAAAAAGTTTAGAGGCCGTATTATAAAAATTGCCGAATGACTGGAATATTGATAAATAAGGGTTTAAGTTAGCTTGATTTCGATTGTAGGCAATAATTGATTTTGAATAACTCTACCGATTTTGAGGGAGATCAGACCAAAGCCAAAAGAAAAAAAAAGTTCTGGAGAATTTTTTCTTTTCTCTTGGGAAAAAATTCTTTAAAATTCTACCACAAAATAAAGTTGCTTTTTTGCGTAATTTAAAGTTTTACATTAGCATGCTCTCTTCAACGGGGATTGCCTTCCGAGTAGTAATATTAGAGATACAGCAAAGGACAAATACTTTCCAAAAACGTTATAAACAAATTATAAATGAAATTTTGCGTTAAATACATGATTATGAACAGCTAATAAACAAACTTTTGCATTTCCTAATTAAAGTGCTGTGAAAATATCTATCTATATGTTTCCTGATATTGTTATAGTAAACTAGTTAAATTCCATTGCTGTGTTGAAGGATGTCTTTTCTCATCCTTTATGAAATTATAATTGGAAAGATAATTAAGATCATTTGTAACACTGAGAAGTTAGATTTGGGAGGCCGCAGGGAAAGTGGAATGTAATAAAGGATTAACGTAAAGGCACCTATGTCTGGTATTTTAATCTTGCAGGAAAAAGAGAAAGAAAGAACAAACAACTATTTTATAGAGCTTGTTGAACCTTTCTTCTTTTTTTTCTTATTGTAATTTATTTTTAAATTTGGACCCATCATAATTTTTATTTTCTTTTCTTTTAAAAAGATGACAACATTATTATTGATATGAAATTAAAAGCGTGCCAGCTGGTGTCAATTGAAAACACTTCTTACGTATTTTCGTTACATGTCAAAAAAGAAATATCTCTGCTTTAAAATTAAAGAAAACGAATTAATTTTGTAACCATGAACGACGTGCCACTAAAACTAGCTGAATAAAAATCCTTTCGAGCATTTAACGGGCAGATACTGCCATCTATCGGTAAATGATAATAACACCGCGAGAAAGCAAATGGATTAACTTCGAAGTTCTCGTGGTTAGTCTTTCTATACGCACCCGTGCGATAGTGTTACCTAGAGGAGTGTGAAGAGGCAGGTCCGCTTTGGACGCCATTTTTTGTCTGAAAAATTATTTTGCAGTATTAAACATGTGAATCGTCGAGGCAGGTAAAGAATAATGAGATTCTGAATTGCCATAGGGAATTAAATTGAAAAGAATAATAGATCTTATTCTAGGTAAAGAATTCAAAGAAATCATGACGAGATTTCAGTATTTACCCACTTTTGTTGTGCCTTTTTTTATTCCGTCGAAACTTTTGAATGAAAATTACGAATATCAACTAAATTATGATTACGCTTACGTGAATAGAGAAGAATCTATCTTTAAAATAGAAATTTTTCAGAGTTTTCTCCCATTATTGCTAGAGAAATAAACACATAAACAGGTAATTTAACATTAAATGAAACAGGAACATAGAAGGGTGGTCCTTTCAAATTTTTGCAGTTTAACAGTAATGCGCTCTCTGAGGCAAAGTTAATATAAACAAAGTAAAGCAGGACCAAATAAATATAATCTCCAGAATAAAGTTACAAATCTTGCGCCTGCCGCAGATTTTAGTCAAGACTGTATTGATTTCGAGGCCAAACAGGTACAGTTCTCCTTCGGCAGAAGTAAAGAAGACCGCAAAAGGGAAACTCATAGCTGTATTTATACCCAGAAAGAGTAAATCAAACGAAAAAGTAGCGGAGGTTTAAATACAACCGTGACTTTCCCTTCGTTGAAGATTTCTTTGCTCTTTATGAAGAGCGGCCTGTTACAGGCTTGCCCTCGATGGCGAAAGAGTTTTGACTAACATATATGCAGAACACAAGGTTATTGCTTTTTCTAATTTTATAAAGTTCCAAATATCGTGATATTCTTGCAAATGTTCGTCACAGTTGTTGTTGCTTTTGTCAGAAGTTTCTAAATAAAAATCATTAAAAAGGTATTTAAGAATTACAAATAATTATTTTGCATTTAAGAAACCTTTTTTTAGAACAATCAAGTAGACTTTTACAATGTCATCGATGGTTTTGCGAATAATAATAATAATAATAAATAATAGCAATAACAATAATAAATAATTACTACTACTACTAATAATAATAACAACAATAATAATAATGATGATGCTGATGGTAATATGATTTTGAAAAGTTGGAAATGAAGACATAAAATGTACAATTTTAATTTATTTCTCTATATTCTTATTCTTTATTTTTTTCGGTAGCACAAACAGCCTTTAGAGATCCATGGCCGGCAGTGCTCTGATATCTGCTTTTTAGACCCTGGGCTCCGGTGTGTTTGTGCATCTTTGCCTGGACAAGTGTTCAGCCTGCCGCAGGATCCCCGCTATTTAGTGCCCAAGCGAACTTGGTACTCATTTTATCAACCTCCCCCTCAAGGGATGAAAGGCTGAGTCAACTTTGTCCAGCCCGTGGATCGAGCCCCGGACCTGTGGTGCTGCTGCGCGACGCGTTAGCCACTGGACCACAGGGCCTTATTTCTTATATACAGAGTGTATCAGTACAGCGGTGACAAACTTTCAGGGGATACAGAGTACACCTAGATGATAGGAAATCACATAGCAATGCTAGTCGGACACGCTTTCTTGGAACGGTAGTGACGACACAAAAATCAGGAAAGAAAGGACACGAAAGTGGTGAGAAAACATGTTTATTATTCGGAGCACAGCAAAAACAAAGGAAAAACAACGTAAAGAGACAACGATGCAGGAACCGTGCGTCATGTATCTTCCAAACGATTTTCCATTCGTGATGCAGATCTTCCGTGCGCCGGAGAAGTGACGCCTGCCTCCCGGTCCGGGGTTGTAATTCCGAACACTTTATTTAATGATGATCTTTGTTTGTTTTTGTTCTTATTTGTTGATTTCTGCTGTACTAAATATAATAAAAAACATTTTATCTCACCGTTTGTGTTCTTTCATTTTTCAGTTTTGTGTCGTCACTACCGCGCCAGGAAAGCCTTTCCGACTATGCATTGCTATGTGATTTCCCATCGTCTAGGTGTACTCCATCTCTCCTGAAATTGTTTCATCGCTGTACTGATGCACCCTGTATATATTTTAATTTATTCTCTATATTTTGACTTATTTGTATGTCAAGAGGAGCGGTTATTTCAGGGACAGTCCCAGGCGTCCAGCGTTATAGCTACGCCACTGTTTCTATGTATCGCAAAATTAATGGTCATGATACGCATTCGCTATATGAATCTTATTTAAATACTTCAATTCTACAATACTGAATACGAGTAAAATTAGTTCCAATTATATTGAAAAAATTACTAAGCATTCTGCATTTTTTTAAACAAACTATTTGATTTCTTCACGAACAAAATTATTTTGCAATAAATTCTACACTGCGCTTTTATTATACATCGAAAATTAAATGAAACATTTTTAAAAGCGCTTTATTTATGAGTTTTAATATTATTAAACGCTTATTTTAAAATTTTTTAGAAAAGGTCATCATCAATCCGTTGATTATTTCAGAAACGAGAATTTAGAGAAAGTTGTACCAAAATTAAGAGTTAATTAATTAATTGTTTAATGCCATCTAAATGCTTCAATTAAAATTACAAATATTAAAGGATTCATTGAAAAATAATAGACATGTTGACAGAAATATAAAATTCGATGCTTTGTCAATCATTTTATGGTGATCAATAAA
>KK114912.1:80956-134709 GCA_000611955.2 Stegodyphus mimosarum | reverse complement strand
GAAAGTGGACAGAAGAACTATTAAGTTACAAGACAGAATCAAGATAAAACTTCGCCAAATTCGCGCAAAATATGAAATAAATTTAAAAAAAGAAAAGGGAGGAAACTTAAAAGGATTCAGATTTTAACGCCGCACCAGAGGGTGTACCTAGGTGTTTTATGCTGAACTCACAGTTTAGCAGTCTGCTGTTGGACTCATTTCTGCACAACTTTTAGCACAACTTTTTTGTCTTTTTAACTTAAATATTAAATACTGCTTTCTTCTTACTTACGTCGATAAAATTCAACAATAAAATCCCAAAACTTTCAAAAGCAGTATATTTCTAGAATTCCCGATAGTGTTAAGTGCTACCATTCATTCCCCCCTCTTTCCACAGTTAATTATATCAATGTTAAGATTTCATAGCGAGATGATTCCCACCCCATTTTGTTTCTTTTTGTTACTAGCATTTTTAAAATTTTATTATTAAAAATCATTTTCTTCCGCCATTACGCCATATAAAATTCAACATGAAAATCTTAAAATATTTAAAAACTGCATATCTTTAGAATTCTTGATAGAATGTTAAGTTTTGCCCCCCACACACATATAATATATATTTGGGGACATTCTCTCTCTATCTTAAAAATAGCGCTATAAGTCTAAACTGAACCATTCAAATTAATCATTAATCTTAACGCTTAACGCAGATACCTCTTGACCAATCACTAAACCGTAAACCAAAACTTTTTTAACTCTAACTGAAACTTTTTGACTCCTTCCCTTATTCCTCGAAATTGTTGTGACACTTTCGCTTAAGCTTTCCTCCTGGCCAGACGCTTAGCGGCTACCTTCTTAATTCATTGAATATGTGCTGAGCTAACAAAAATGTAGAGCGCATAAGACCCTCTTCCGCATGTGAACCAAATATTGCGAATGCAGAATTGCTTTCCTCAATAATAAAATTATCTTGAATCCGGCCGCGTCTGTTTTGAAAAGGTTTTTCGCTAGGCGTCTATTACTCCACCACCAGGTTCCAAATCAGTCACATCATGTCATATATATATATATGTGTGTGTGTGTGTGTGTGTGTATGTGTATGGCACTTTCAACCCTTATATATATATGTATGCAAGATATAAAAAATACGATAGCTGCTTTAAAAAAATAATTGGCGACCTCAAAATTAACATTCTAGATTTGGTGCTGTCCCCCTAAATTCATCTGTTCTCCGAAATCCGAGATCTTTAACGCTACTTGGAAAGAGCAACTAAACCTAATATTAAACAATCATAGCTCCTTTCTACAATTCCAGCTATCTAGTATAAATACCGCTGGCGAGTGAATTACGTCATTATTACTCTTCATTCCTTTCCCTAGCTTCCGCCTTGCAGACATCTATATGCTACTATGCCCTCCTTTTTCTTATTCTAAGATGATATAACGTGCATATAAAAAATTGTAATTGCTTATGATCTAGAAATAGCTTATCTACTAAGAAATGATTTGATTATGTGCGAAAATAAAGATTGGTGCTTTATAAAAATCCAGTTTTGTTACCTTCATCGGTATGCCTTAGCCATCAACCATGACGGATATCGAAAGCTGTTAAGAGTTCCAGTGTCTTCGTCTACTCATTAAAAATATGGCATATATATAAAGATTAAAAAATGCAACTCTCAATTATGATTTAGATTAGCTGTAGCCCCTTAATTCCCCTTTTTCGTTTGGGCAGTTTCCCCTGTTTATTCTAAAAATATTAATAACGTTTTCGAAACTGCGTCATATCTGATGTATGGTAGCTTATAAACTAATTCCGCATTATGTCATCTTAGACATCTGCAAAGCATATAGTTCTTAGCCGATCAGATTAATGAAAAAGTTTTACTATAAATACTGCTGCCATCCAACTACGCTCTCTATGTTTTTGCCAACGCTTGCTAGTTGAAAGATGCCTCCTGCTCGGCTGCTTCTGTCAAAAATTTAATGCTTCAAAATTGTGGGGGTGCGAATTGCCCCCATTGTGCTGTGCCATTTAATAGAGTAAGCAACAAGTAATAAAAATATGTTTGGATTTTCCAGTGATATTGTAATTATCAAAAGTTCCCGGTATCTTCTATTTCTTAATCGAAATTTCAGTAATCTTCTAACTTCAATCACTTGCGGCTTCAGAGTAATTGGTGACTTCCCTAATCAAGCACTCATCTACAAATTATCTACAACGAACTAAATTATCATCACACACAAAGTTTGGTGGCAGCATCATTTTATAAGCCCAAAACGGAGGTTAGTCCCAAATGGGATATTAGCTTCGAAACGGTATTTTGCGTGGAATCACTTAAATGCATTACATTATTTTTCAAATTGTTGCCACTAAATATTATCACTCTGTATTATATTTGAAGAAATACAATAATGAAGAATCTGCATGACTGTATGTCTGTTTCTCGCACCGTGAACAAACAACGGTACATTAAGCTACCAAATTTTGAATAACGCAGTCCTGCATTCGAATATGGACACTTAGAAGCCTGAATTTTTAATTTCGAATTTGTTGTATTGTTTGTTTCGTATTTTGTAAAACTTTAACGAATTTTTTTTAGCAAACTCACCGACTTCAAAGCGAGCAGTGGCAAGACTGTATGGAATAACACATTTTTATCTCCAGCGCACGTTCTAAAAATAAGCTATTTTAAAATTTTTTATAATTTTTTTATTGAATCGTATTTTATATAACGTAAGCGCCAAGAATGCGATTTTTAATAAATAAAGTAAACACACAAAACATTAATAATGACAAAAAACTTGTAAAGCCCTCTTAATAAAAAGACTGAACATCGATTATGATGAACTGAGAAAAAACTGGGGGGGGGGGAGGATGCATTCCAAAACTTAACGCTGCATCAAGAATTCTAAACGAATACTGCTATGCTGCTTTTGAAATTTTTGCACCTTTGCTCTTGAGTCATATGTAGTGCAAGTGCGAAGAAAATGATGTTTAATAACAAAACTAAAAAAAAGGGGGTTAGTAAGAGTGAATGTAACAGCAGATTGGTAGACAGCGAGCTTAGCGAGAGCGTAAATAAACCTTAACAAACCCTTTTGCGCGACCGTTAAAAACCGAAATCTTTCAAATTTTTATTTTTGTTTAATTTTTATTCAGATAAGATGATTAACATATTAACTAACTTAAACTTCACAGAGTTTAAAAAAATAAGTAGAAACCGTAAGTAACTGAATGTTTTAATTATTAAGATTAAGTATAGTTGCAGTTTTCTTTTATTTCGAATCCGAGGAACCTATGTCAAATCGTTGTCGAATTCCACAGAATTTGGTTTAAAATCTGCATCAAACAAAAAGTGCTTTTTGGGTCTAATTTTGATACATTCACATTTGTTAGTTACATAGGAAGTTCTAAGAAATAAGCTCCGGTACAATTCCTAGAAATTAAGGCAACGCTATCGGCCAGAGACAAGTTTTGACAAGTGTTTAAGCTGCTATCTAAGGGTAGCATTGTTTCAATATCTAAGTGTAGTACTGTAATTCGCCTGTTTCAATCAAACAACTAAATTGAATTAAAATTCGATTCAGTTGTTTGATTGAAACAGGCGAATTTTTGTAGCACTGCATTTTCAACCACGGAAGATGCGAAAAGCATTCATTTTCATATCGTTCAAAGAAGGTATGAAAACATCAGAAATGTTTCCACATCTGCAAAGAGCGTTTTCGTTCCCACAAATGAAATAACTTTTAGGAGATATTCGATCTGAGAACTCAACCATGGCATAAATAACTGAATTGAAGAGGCAAAGAAAAAGTTCCTTAAAAATTAGTTTTTTGTTGGGGTAAGTATATTAAATTGAATGGGAATTACGCTGAAAAACTGTCTTGTTAAATCAATCAAAATTAACAAAATTTTCAAACATTCTGAAAGATTTCAGATTTTTAACTATCGCCCAAAAGGATTTGTTAAAGCTTTTCACGCTCTCGCTGAACTCACAGTCCACTCGCTCTTGCTAAACCCTTTTTTTCGTCTTTTCAGCTTATTATTTTTAGCTTATTATTAGTCTTTTTAGCTTATTATTTTTGGCAACATTTCTTCACACTTAGGCCATACAATTAGGCAGCAAAATCACAAAAAATTTAAAAGCAGCATAGCAGCACATGTTTAGAATTCCTGATGCAATGTTAAGTGTTGACATACATTTTTTGTATTCGTTTCAGTCTTTTCTCAATTCATCATACCAAGGATCAGTTTTCCGAGAAAGATAACTTACAAAGCGTGTTTTTTGTTTTAAAGAATTAGTCCACAATGGCTCCTAGTCTGGAAACGGTATTTTGCATTGAATCACTATAAACGGCTGCATCACTTTTCAAACTGTTTTCACCAGATATTATGGACCTATATTACATTTAAAGAAACTGAATAATGAAGAATCTACATAAATGCATACATGTTTCTGGCATTGCGAAAAACAACGGTACAAAGAGTCATCAAAGTTTGAATACCATAGTCCTTCACCCGAACAAGGGCACCTGGAAGCCCGGATTTGGAATCTAGAATTTGTTTTATAGTCTATTTCATATTTTGAAAATATTTAACGAATTTTTGATTAAAAAACTCAATCATTTCAAGGCGAGCAGTGGCAACACTGTAGGGAATAAAACATTTTTATCTCCAGCTCGCGAGACTGTCTATCGGAAATTCAAAAGATACGCTTTTTTTTAAATACTTTTAGCTCAGTGCGACGTTAGTGTAAATGCTCTCAAAATGTGTATGTGTCTGTAAATAAAAAAAAAGGCCCTTTTGTGCGTAATATTTTTTTAACGTTTTGTGTGTTAACTTTATTTATTATATATCACGTTCAAAACACGTTCACCCCATAAAATTCATTTCAGCAGCAAAATACGAAATATTAGAAACTACACATCTTTAGAACTTCCGATAGACAGTCTCGTTCTCTGGAAATAAAATTGTTCTTCTCCGTACAACGCTGCCACAACTGGTTTCAAATTCTTGAGTCTGTTAATCAAAAATTCTTTTAAGTTTTGCAAAATACGAAATAAATTATAAATAAAGAAATAATACAAAAATCTGAAAGGTTTCAGCTTTTAAATTACGGCCCTATGGGCCTTTTCTTAACATTTTGTGTGTTACCTTTTTTTTATTAAGTATCATGTTCTTCGCACTTAAACCATAAAATTCAGTTCAAGAGCTATATCACAAAATAATTTTAAAATGAGCATATCTTTAGAATTTCCGATACACAGTCTCGCGCGCTGGAGATAAAAATGTTTTTTATGTACAACGTTGCTATTCCTCCCTTTGAAATCCTTGAGTTTGTTAATCAAAAATTCGTTAAAGTTTTACAAAATATGAAATCGATACTAAAACAAATTCCAAATTTCAAATTTGGGCTTCCAGATGCCCCTATTCGTAGGAGGACTACGTTATTCAAAATTGGATGGCTCTAGGTACCGCTGTTTTATCACAATGTGGGACACATACATACATTTATGCAGATATTTGGTGGCAACAATTTGAAAAGTGAAATAACGCTTTTAGCGAATCCACGCAAAATGCCAAAACGAAATTAATAGCCCTTCTGGGCAAATTGATCCTTTGGACTAAAAATATATGATATCATTCAATGAAAATATTGAATATTTTTAATTATATAGATGATTAATTAAATGCATTTTTGTTTTTTAAATCAATCCGATTCAAAAGTAAGAAAAGAATATTTTTAGAAACGGTATCTATTGCTTTAAATTAGCTTAGTTTGTTAATCCTAACAGACAATTTCAGTTTGAAAGATAAATATCTTACATTTTGTCGAAAGATAAGAAATTCGAATGAAAGTGAAAGGAGGCCTTTATAGTGATTAGACGCAAAATTTCGTTTCGACACTAATAGCCCCTTTTGGGCTAATAATTATACATAAATTCGTAGAACTTTGGAAACATTCCTAGTATGACAAGATTTTCAGTATTCTGTTGTTTTTTACTACTATTTTCCATAATTTAGAATTTCCATAAATATAAAACTTCCTGAATGTAAAATGTGATTTCCAAAGTTTCTCGTTATCAAAAAAGCCAAATATTTGAAAAAAAAAACATGTTTATTTAAGTACTCAATATAATTGAGTCGGTATCTGAAATTGGATGAACATATTTCCTCCTCAAAAATTATCTTTCAAGAAAGCACACAATTTGCGTCTTTAATATTCTTAAAGGCAATGTTCTTAAATGACTTTAGTTTCCTCGGTCTTTCCTGTGATAGCTCATAATATCCTAATTTCGTATCATTCTAAAAAGCTCTCTGAAATATTTTAATTACAAAACTTAGATCTTGTAATAATACATGTTTTTTCCCCTTATTTTTTCACATGGTCTCTCATGCGGCGAAATTTTCATAACGTCGACAAACAAAAATATTATGATTCGTCACGAAGCTCTGGGTGAAAAACAGAAAAAGAAAATGCAAAATTTAATTAATGCATCGATCCTCAAAACACTAAACCCTAATTAAATTAAGAGGAAATTTTGGACGGAAACACTCAGTTTTTCTTCAAAGTAATAACAGTCCTGTGAAAATTTAATCAAAGAGCGGTAAGGAGGTCGGGAAAAAAAAATTACTCGCAAAAATAAACCTTGGTCTGATTCGTAATAAGAGAACGGTAACGTCTAAGTTACTCAGCTTGGGGAAAAGTGCGTCTCAAATTAGGCGCCATCTAGCGTAAATTGCAGCTTACTATCACATCGTTGATAGAATTTCGATACACGGTTTAGAAGTTTGGAGATCTTTTGCCTTTTTTTTTGTGTGTGTGTGTATATGTGTGCCCACTTCCTCTTTTTCTACGTATTTTTTAATAGCAGGAGTGGAAAAGGTGTCATTTCTCTTTCCACGTTAAAGCTGATATTAAAAGATTTATTTTTAAGAAAAGGCTTTTGGTCACGTGCGAATAAGATCTTTGACAGTTTGCAAGCTTTTCAAATCTTCTCGGGAAATTCATTTACACGCTTCGGCCAAGTAAAAAGTGCGTGTTTATTAAAGCTGTAAGTCGCTCGAATTTAGCAGAATCACATTTTTAATTTACGGATGTTGGCAGCCCTAAAAAAGAAAAGAATTTTTGTTGGCAGGTAATGCAGTTGCCTAGACATTTTATTCTTTTTTAGCTCGTACGTGCTACTTTTAATGCATTTTTAATGCTTCTAGCTTTATTACAAAATAGTTTTCTCAATTAGTTTATGTGACATTTCTTTACAATTGACTTTCTTGTTTAGGAGGTAATTACTGAAAAGACTCAAAATTTATTAATTCAAAATTTTCATCCTTCTTGTAGAAGTGTCATTTAGCGAGACAGGAAATAAAAATTCTCACGCGTGTGAAGAAAGATACCATTTTCGAATTATGCAGCTGAAGAGGCAAAAAAATTAATAAATAAAAGGGAAAAGGTGCTTAAAAATGTGACAGAATTTAGTTGAAGAGGGTAATTGCTACTAGATTTTTAACAGAAAGAATATGTTATATTAAAATTTACTTGATGTCTCTCTTCGAATTAAGTTGTTAACAAGCAAGTCAATGATCAAAGAAAAAATACAGAATGCTTGGAGATATTGTTTCTAAACTATTCGTACTTTTTATTTTCAAAGAACGTTCCGTTTGTAAAGAATTTTAGCACTTTTTTTCATGTAGCTTTTATATGTGCTTTAAATGTGTCTACTACAATAAAACCCATTACTATCACTTGAGTAACTTTCCGCTTATCAAATAATTTTTTTCACGCTAAAAGAATGTCTTAATTATGCCTAAATAAAATCTAGTTCGTTTTACTTATCGTCATTGACTGACAGTACCGTTTAATATATATCAGTCTTAACTTAGAAAAGTAAAAGAAATGTTTCGTGAATTGGTTTAAAGGAAACTATAAATTTTGAAAAATATTTGTTAATTATTGTACACAGAATGTCTCCGATTTGGTTTCGGTCACTTGTGTTTCCCACATTTATTTGCAAATATCAGTTATAGTTGTCATTCACATATACTGATGATTATTGGTTTTAAAACCTGTTTGTTTTCGAAAAGGTTATTTAAAAGGTTTTTACAATAAAAAGAAACGTATTAAAAATGTTCTGATAATGAACTCACACAAGTATTCTGACACTTCGAACGAGCAGTTTATATTTAAAAAAACAGGGAATCCAGTATTTCATTAGATAACTTTTAGCTAAAGGTACACCTTTCATGCGCTTTAGCATGGATTTAATTAGTTGAGTAAGAATGTTCTTTTTCGTTCTATTCCTGCTCAAGAGTTACTTTTGATAGAACTTTCGAAGGAATGCCATGTTTACTTATTCTTTTCTCCTACTCACACCATATATGTTGATAGGATTTAATCCGTAAAATGAGGAGGATTTTTGATAGCTTCATGATAATTGTATAATAACCTCGACATTTAGCGATGTATGTTTAGGATCGTTATCCCGATAGAACTTGAATGTATATACTATTCTGCATTCCAAGTTCTAAAATTTCTTGCAGAATTTGATGTTTTCCTTCATCATTTTTCATTCTTTAAGGTTTTCATTAAGGATATTTATACCGATTCATGTTATTTTCTACAGAAAGTAAATTTTTTATCGCAGAAGCAACGAAACACATTCAACCCATTATGCTTCCAGCTTCACGCTGTGAAGATTTATCTGTTTATTTTTTACTAATAGTTAGTTTTGATTTAAGGAACTTTTCTGTCGCTTTCTTTTTCATCCATGCTTTTCATATCAGAATACAAATGAGGTAGCGAGCTTTCAGATTGACACCTCCCGCATCGCTTCCGTCTTTTGGGAATCAGCTTTCACCGATATGGATAAAATCATGTGCCGATTATGGCTGTCTTTCAATTGATAACGTCGCGCTAGAGCTATAAATCAGTTACATTGGTTCTGGTATTCAGATTGAGGGAGAAAGAAGTGCTATTTAAGCGAAGGTTTCACAAGTTGAATTTACAGCGCGTTCTGCCTACTTGAGGCCAAGTTGCTACCGTAACTAACTAGCGATTTGATTCTGTGGCTTTAAGTATTTCTAGCTGCTAGGCTTTTCTCCTCGTTTTTCTGCAAGCCAGAGCCTTCCTGCGCGTTACTTTATCATCTGAGCCGCTAGGCTAATCTGACTACATTAATTTTAGTTCAACATTACTTGTTTAAGTTGTAGACACATTAGGTATTTTTTAGAAAGCAGGAGAGATGAAACGGTTTCGTGGTTCGAGTCCTGGCGAGCAGTGCCCTCGCCGGCACTCGAACCACGGACCTCTCGAATATGCGCCGAGTCTGCTGACCACTAGACCACGAAGGCAAGCGAAGAAGGCGGGAGAGATACCTTATATACCTCTCCTTTTAAAGGGCGACTGGGGATCAGGGGACCCAATCGCCAAATCCTGATGGGGGAGAATCATCATCCACCACCCGTTTTAGTTTGGGTGCCACTGTAGGGACATTAGGTATTTTTCTTTAAAGGAGGAGAGATGAAAAATTGAGCAATGCCCTCGTCGGGACTCGTCGAACGACGGACCTCTCGAATACGCCCCGAGTGTGCTGACCACTATACCACGAAGGCATGTGAAGAAGGCGGGGAGAGATACCTTAAAAAGTTAAGCTCGAAATGCTAGCTTATCTACACCCACGTTGGGTTATTGTTACTTCCTTATATTCAAATAAAAGTGTCTCATACACACTTCTTCTGACTTTGTCTGTCTATAGTTTAAGACAAGAGGATTATCCCTCTATAGTTTTCAATAGCTCATATTTTTATGCTGCCAAAGAGAGTGAGACTCTATATGCTTAACAGGTAACAGATTTTTTGGACTCGGTTTGTAACTTTCTTATGCTAAGCTTACCAGTTATTATGATCTTGATCTTTATTTTGATAATTATATCTTCTTCCCGTGTTCCTCACCAATATGGAATGCAAATTAGTGTTTAGTGTTCAGTGTATTAAAGCTGAGGGCATTTGGATCTTAATCAGAGAGAGTGTATGCACGCTGCACTGGCAGAAATTCTGCTAGCTCCACCTAAATGTCATTATCTTGCCTTTTGCATTCTCTCTCAGCCGATACTTTAAACGTTTCGCAGGTAAATTATTTGGACCTGCTTGGAGCTTTGTATTTAACTGCGTTGTCTTAGACTACTTATCAACGTTTAAGTATGTGACATCACTAAGAGTAGTGGTTTATCCGTAGCACGAGTCGTGCCTTTATGTTAAAAGTTCAGTTTAATAAAAAAGTTGTTTAAAACTTTACAAGTCTTTTTATACTGTTTCAGGGATAGCGATAATTCGCTACTTGATTATTAGTGCTGTAGAACTGAAGTTCAAATATCAGACCAAATACAATCATATAAATCCATCATTCGGCTTTCGCCTTACAGCAATCCGTTTATCGGACTCAGAGATATTAAATTTTAACTCGCCTGCAATAACACTGACGGAAAAAAAATCCCAGCGTCAAGAAGGAGTCGTACTTGATAAATGAAATTTAGTAGGCGTGTTTATACATATGAAAGATGATGTTTATACCTCTTAAAGACATTTAAATTTCGCTCTAGGCGCATAATTGTGGCGCTAGTAGTGCCACTATGAACTTGGAAATCAGATTTGCTTTAAGTTCATGAGCGTTACTGATCGTTGAGATTCGACGTAGTGAGTTGATGTTAGTCAAGAATGCTTTAAGAAGACGAAGAAGCCATTATCAACAACTCAGTGAGTTTGTACGGGTCTTATAATAGGGCTGGATTTTCTTTTTTAGGTACGGCAGAAAAACTTGTCAGGAATGTATTCAGTGTGCCTGACTGTTGGTAGCAGTGAGAAGGTACTCTCTCAAGAAAACCGAGTTCCAACGACTACGCCGTGTTTGGCGTAAGGCTGTGGTGCATCGCACTGCGTCTGCAGCAGAAATTCGAGTTGCAGCTGGCCACCACAGTGACAGAACGAACTATGCTATGGTGCCTCATGGAACTGAACAGGTAGAACCAACTGTTAGAAATCGGTTACTTGAAGGACAGCTTCCAGCCAGACACCGTGCAGCATGCATACTTCTTTGTTATGTATTACATACTTAGCTACTTCAGTTGGTGAATTTGAAATATCTTAATTGTAATGATTTAACTCAATTCTGTTTTCAGACTTAAAGGTTATTAATTTGTTTTTATTTCGTAGTTGATCTTAAAATTTCTTTGCCTTGTTGAAAAGTAATTGTTGTCATTTAATTTTTGTGACAGGTTTGGTTAACTCTGTTTTAAGTTGCTTGAGTAATTAATTTTTTCTTTTCCTTTTGGTGTTTGGTTAACTATTTAAATTTTTCTGTTTAGTTAATACTTATTCTTAACTTGGTTGCTTAATGTTTAATCTCTTGTTAAGTTGACCCTTAAGGTCAATTTTTAAACCACTTTTAAAGTTTTTGCTTACACAAGTTGGTGTTTAAAGTTTTAATTAAGTTTTGTTAACATACCCCCTTTTCTGCTAAGTTGGGATCCCTATTTTCTGACTATGGTGGTCGTGTTTGGTGTTGTAGAAAATAAAATTTTCCTATGTGATTATTATATTTTAATTGAAGTAATTTTTATTTTCTGACTATGGTGGTCGTGTTTGGTGTTGTAGAAATCATAAAACGTTTTTCTATGTGATTATCATATTTTAATCGAAGAAATTTTCTTCGGTCTTGTATTAATTTAGTATTTTAAAAAACAAATCTTAATTTCTTTCGAAAACTTTTTACGTTGCCTTTTGGGAAATCAAGATTTATGACTTTGTTGTGACATTTTTCGCCCCGCCAGACAGTGGTCTGGGAAATATCTTTCATCAAGTGAGAATTCTGCACTCTGCTGGATCGGTTATTTTTGTATGCAGCTATGCTACGCCAAGGTTGAAGGGTCCGGGTGATTCGCTTCCTTGCAGGCGTTCATCATGCTGGATTGGGACCCTGGGTCGAGGTTAGCTCCTGCTGACAGGTTGATGACCTTGGAGGATCGGTGATTATTCGCCAAAATCCGGCATACGAACTCCCTTGCTTCACCTTCCTGTGTGCATTCTTTCCCCTTGAGTTGCCGTGCACTTGGCTTGATTTGTACCATCTCGGATCGCCAAACGAGTATTTGGCGGAAAGAAGAAAAAGGCTTGCAGCGATCTACGAGAAGGAGACGTTCTTTTGGCCCGAGACGAAGGAAGGAAAATTTGACGGAAAGGTGTCCTCAGACCAGAAAGCAGTCGCTCGTCCCCAGTAGCCGTCTCAGTGAATAGATGTCTAAAATAATGGAGGAGAGAAAACCACCTATGGAGGGCGACGCAGTGAGGACGAAACCCTGATAGAAGGGGCGGAAGACTCCGAGACTACCATTACCTGCTCAGTTTTACTAACTTTCATTCTTTTTCCTTTCTAGCTATAATATGGCTGCGCTGTGACGTGGCAGAAGTTTCCTTCCATTGTACGATGTTAAGGGCAGCATGTATCTTCATGAAAGTTGTATGTAAATTCTGGGCTCCTTGTTGAATAACGGTATGAAAAATTTTATTTTATTTTGAACAACACCTCCACCACCAAATGTATATTTTGTACTAAATCAGTTTATCTTTAATAAATCATATGTTTAATCTAACTTAACTTGTAATGTCTTCACTTAAAACACTGGACCCAATAGATTTATTTAATACTTGAACAGGTTATTATATTATATTAAATATAACACAACGCAATATTAATTCCTTCTGTTGGAGTATTATCTGGTACTATTTACTGTTAATTTTGAACACACAAGTTTTTCAGTCTAAATGTTGTTTTATCATGTCTGTCACTCTATTGTTTACACCCATGCAGTATTTGTTATAGTCATGTGATTTAGAGTTGTTATCCTAATTTTGACTTACATGTGTTATTGAATATTGAACTTTAAAACTTAAAAACTTAAACAAGAAAAAACTCCAACACTTAGTCCAAACCACAGCCGTTTGCGACGTCAGTGCTGTCAGGCTAGAGCTCATTAGAGGGCGGAGTGGAGATCTGTTGTACTTTCTGATGAAAGCCGGTTCTACCTTGGCTTCAATGATGGCCGTAAGAATTGTAAGAATTGGAAGCTTCCTTCAGCCCACCTGGACACGAGTGTCCCCACAGCTCAAAAGAAGGGGCTTCGTCTCTCGTCACAAACGAAGACAGCTAACAACCCAGCCGCCCCCAAACAACAACAACAAAAAAAAACTAAATTAAAAATAAGTAAGCACATCTAACACGAAATCACAACATAGAACACCACAGATATCTAAAACCCATATAAATACGGAATTAAATTTTAACAGAAGATTCCTACAAGCGCCCTATTTTCATTAATAAACTTCATTAGAGCAATGGTATATGATTTTAAAACTTTACAATTAATAGTATTTGAATTAAAATTAGTAATATTAAACCACAATCAACCGCAAAATGCGTAGCGTCAACATCAAACTGACAGCAATTACATACTTTATTTTCCTGCAGATTAAATCGGTTGAAATAGAACGGAAACCTACTATATCCAGTTAAAACCTGATTAACATCAATATTGTTCATATATTTTATCTTACTCGTGTTTTTGATTAGTTCCATAAATCCTTTGATTTTAGGTGAAGAGAACCACTGTGGTTTCCATTTGTTAACATAAAACTAATAGCAAATTTCTTCGAACCTGTTACTTCAATATCAATTGCATTGACATTTGAGACCGCCTGCTTGGTCAGGCTGTCGGCCCTCTCATTAGCAATAAATTAGCATTTAACCCAATGTAGCTTAATATGTAAATATTAACTCAAAGTTTCTAAATGACACTTAATTTCGACAACTAATGGATTGAAATTGTTTGGACGGGAGAGTGCATGGAGAAGTGACAGGCAGTCAGTGTAAATATTTACAGACGTAGGTATAAACAAGGTATTTTTAATTTATAATAAGGCTTATTTGAACGCTTCATTTTCTGCTTGGAAAACTGAACTATGTGTGTTCAACTTAAATATTCTACAGTCCACCTCAATTCCATAGTAAAAAACAGCAAAGGTAGCTCCTACGCTCTCCCCGATCCCAGAACCATCTGTATATATATCAAATACATCAACAGTTGGATTACTTTTATCAAAATTAAAAACAAATCTATTGAAAGGATGTATTAAATGAATATTAAAGTTTTCAAAAGCATTCTTTTTGACCAAATAATCTTCATATATTTTCAAATCCATTATCCAGTTTCAAATAAAATTTGATCAACTGAGTGATGGTCGTGTCTTGGTTAGAAGGAGGCCAGGTAAGCTCCTTCAACCAGCCTGTCTGCGGCCCAGACACACTGGACAGACACCTGGAGTTATGGTCTGGGGAGAAACTTCGTTTGATAGCAGGGGCACTCTTGTGGTTATTCACGTGCCCTGACTGCAAATTTATATATCAGTCTGGTGATTCAACCTGTTCTGCTGCCATTCATGAGCAGCATTTAAGGGCTGTTTTTCAAGAGGATAACTCCCGCCCTTATGCCGCTGTTGTAACAGAGTATCAGTTTGGTGCCTTGACCTGCTACATTTTTCTCCAATCAAAAAGGTAAGGGACATCATTGGACGACAACTACAACGTCCCCCAAAACCACTATTAACCACCTGGCCACCAAGTGCAACAGGCACGGAGCTCGATCCCGTAAACTGACATCTCGCTCCTGTACGATACAATGCATGCACGTTTCCACGCTTGCAGTAAAAACTGTCGATTACACCGGTTATTAATGTACAAGCATTTCACATTTGAAACAGCTCTTCTCGCGCTTGCATTAATCTGTGAGCTTGAAAATTTAACCAATTAAATATGTTACTTAGACAAAATGTGTTGCCAAAATTTCATTACTCTAACAATAAAGTTTTCTTGGTGTTGGGATTTTTCCTTTCCGTCAGTGTATATTTTAATACGATAAATATTTGATTAATATGAATTTTGTGAACATCTGCCTACCAGCTTTCTTCGTTCCATAAATAAACCCCCATATGTATAACTTTGAAAATAAATAACTCTGAAATAATAACTCTGTTATAATAACTAACTCTGAAAATAGTAAAAAGTGAACATTTAAATTTTGACAGGAGAGTTGTACTGAATGACAAACGTTATCCTGTAAGTAAATGAAAAATAAAATGTGATTCAAACCATCAAAAAGGAGAGTCTTGTGATAGTTTGAGACTTTTGACAGTCTCGAATCACGACAAATTTTCTCGAGGCAGTTAACACATTTGCCTGTTTGCAGACCTATTTGAGATATTTTACGATTTAGGAGATTTAGAAGGATATAACTGCATATAATTTATACTCAAGAATAACGTATTTACTATTCATACATTTTTAACTTTAGAATATTCACGCTGATTGGTGATGCTGTCTGCCATAACTTTGGGCCCAACTCGAATTCCAGAAAAGGCATAGTTACTTGTAATCATACAATGCGGCAGGGCGGGAGGGGATACTTAATATGTACAGTGAGTCTAAAATTGGGACGGAACAGTTCAAAATCATACTATAGCCTATAAAGTACCCAGAGCTAATGTGAATGAGAAACGTAATCCTACGCATCTCGCCGCGATAAAATTCCTACATTTGTTCTGATGTTACTGTTAGACAAATCAACTAAGATACAACAATACAAGGTATGAAGTAAAAGTAGTACACGGAATAACAATTATCAGAAGTTCAAACAACAGAAATTAGCTTTTATTTTAGAACTTGCAGTGTTAGTTTCGAAGGTTCTACTGAAGCTACTTCTTCAGCTGCAGGAGTGAAGATGACGAAAGACAAGCTTATCTTCATACTCTGTCAGTGAAAACAATATATTAGAAAAAAAAATCGGGACGGTTCCAACAAGAAGCGAAAATATAGCTGCTAGCTATTGATGAAAAAAAAAGCAAACTATGAAATAGTTTTTTAAAAAGCTGGGGATAAATCTGGATTGATTTTGGATCATTGACTAGAGCTAAATGAATGTAAAACGTCTCTAGAAAATCTAGTTCGCTAGCAGAAGATATTTTTTGAATAATTTTGGCTGCAGATAAATAGAAAATATGATCTTTTGTGTCCAACGATGTTGAAGCTTACTTACTGCGTTTCGTTCTTCCTAACATATTCTTCATGTTCCTAACTGCGAAGTTTTGAGGCTTTTTTAGTCTGACCAATGTATATTAAACAATAACAGCAAGGAATACTGTATATACCCTAGGAGCTCATAACCGGAATGAGATCTTTAAATATGTGGTTGCGAATTTTACTAATAGGAGAAAGAATCTGATGTGGACCCATGACTTCCTTGAATGGCCTGTTAAATTACATACATTTTTTGCTGCACTTCCTTTCAACTTATTTCGTCGAATTATTCTACTTTAATTAACTAATCCCTCAATTCTTCAAAATAACATCAAAAACTGCAAATTTTGAAATTGAAATTCCAGTCAACTTTTGTCGCATGAAAGTCGAAATTCTTATAATTTTATTTTTTTCATAACGAGTATAAATCTTCCCTGAGTATAAGTATAGGAGCCGGGTGACCGCATTAAGTTGCTGGAAGAATATAACTGCGCTCAAAGATTCCAAAAATAAAGGTTATATAAAAAATAAAGGTAATATATATATAAAGGTCATATATATAATAAAGGTTATATATATTTTGAATCGTTATCAAGGTTCTACATCTCTCTATATTATCTATATATTATAACTATATATAATATCTATATATTAAAAAATGTATGTAAGTACAAGATGGGTGAGGGTGTGAGAAAAGCAGATACGTTGAATTCTACTTTAATTCAGATTTCTAAACAACTATTATTGATATGCATGAGGGAAAACCCCTTTATTTTCGTCGTCTATCGTAATTTAATAACCAGTAATTAATTACTAAGAATTAGAAACAAAATAAAAAATATTTACAAAATGCTTTTTTTTTACAGTGGCTGTGAATAATAATTACACTGTCATGAATATTTTACAAATCTTTATATATGAGACGTACCCAACACGTTTATTCAACGTGTTCATTCAACATGTTGGTTACCAAGTTTATTCCTTAAAATGAAATCTGAAAGGAGTTATAAAATAAATGCATTTTTTGGTATTTAAGGACTCAATCAATGCAATTTTCAATTATATTATAGAACTCTTTTACTGCAGCTTCTTGGAAACAACAGATGGTATATACCATTTTCAGAACGATTTCGGGTCTGTTTAGTTAACGTTTAAAATGAAAAGAGTATTTTTTTAAATGCTCAATCTGACGGTCGTTCTTTGGATGATACGTCTGCATAGGGATTTCCATGATATAAGGGGGCTTTTCTCAAAATTTTTCTCAAAATTTCCGGTAGCATTGATTTCTATTCCTGTTCCACTACTTTCCTTCGTGGTCAGTTTGCGCTTAGAAAGAGCTCTTTTCTACACATCAAGACGCAATTGTCCATTGGTGAAACTTTTTTTTGGTATATTATGCAATACTTATAGCAGTCTTCATTCTTTTCATGAAAACAATGGCACTTTGTGAAGTGTGACTTATGCTTGTCTTTGATGATGTGCTCTTTGAAAGTCATTAGATACCGGGATCAAAGAAATGGAGTTTTTTCTGTAATTATGCGTCTTTTGGAGTTGGATTTTAACATTTTCCCACTCTTCTTATCCCCCCCTCATTGCAAGAGAATCCTTTGACCATCATAAACCTCTTACTGAAACTTTCTTCGCATCCCCGGAACCAGGTCTGTACATTTTTGCCCTCACTTTTCTGTAATTAACAGACTTTTTTTTTGTTGCATTCATTTTCCAATATTTTCTTTTACCTCCTGCTAAATTGTTTTCATACAGAATTCTTCAAACTGTTCTGCGTTGAGTTACATGCCTCGGCAAAGGCTGGTGAACATTATGAGTTTTAGCTTTCTTGAGTTTTAAATTCTTGTTTTTTTTTATTTTACTTGTTGTTGCTACAGGTGTATTCAAAAATTTTAAAATTGATTTCGGCGTCGGCAGATTTTCTGTTGTTACCAACGATTTAACTTTAGAAGCATTAGAAACACTACACACCTTTTTTGGGCACTCGTTTGGAGTCTTCCTTCTATGAAGAAGTAATGATTAACGGTTTTTCCCTTTCCAACGAATAATGTCGCTTATTATGCAGTTAGAAATTTTAATATCATTCGTTTCGCAGCATTTTTGAAATACAGAAGAGAAATATTTCTCTTCGGAAAGCGCAGAAACATATGTTTTTATCCACAGGTTGTTTACATGAGACATTCTGAAAGACGAGTCAATTTAAAAGTAGCAGACGATATTTAATATTTCACATAATAATCTGTTGCCAGAAATTTGTATTCTAAAACATTTTCGTTTTTTTAATTCTTTATCGAACTCATTCTAAAATTGTGTAAAGAGCCTCTATATTTGAGCAAACTGGATGTTTGCAGACAGGAATAAAAAAAGGTAAAATAATGCAAAAGAATTTCTTTTCCTATTTTTTAAACCATCGAATAAGAATATGTAACTTCACTTTTGTTTGTTTTAGAGTATTTAAATAACAAAATCTTCTCTCCAAATATAAAGTTTTTCTTTAAATAAAGTGTAATATATCAATAAGGAAATGACTCTATAAACCAGATATCTAATTTTTAGATGAAGAGAAACCTGAGTTATGTAACAAATTTGTCATAGGTTTTGTTATGTTATAAGTTAAACAGCTGATCCTGTCAAGATGATTACAAGTTTGGTATCTTCTACGGCAAATTTTTATTATTTTCCGTAAATGAATGTTGTCGATTCCAGATGCAAAGATAAAAAAAATAGTTTCTTCTAAACATAAATCTCCTTTATAGACGTATAAATTCTGTTATCAAACCAGCTGCTCGTGAAATCTGTAGAAATGATGCCAATTGCTGTGGATTGCACTTTTATTACTTTAGCATGAATTACGTTAACTTAACAAAAAGTAAACTTTCCAGTAAAAATACTGAACCCAGTTATTTATGAAGTTATAGAATTCTGTACAGTTCTGAGAATTGTAAAACTAAAATGACTGTTACGGACGTTAAAAGGAAATAAGATATCAAGCCTCGAACAAAGGAAACAGAGTTAGTTATACTTTGTATCTTGTAATGAGTTGAATCCTAGAAGATGCTGCACAAATCAAGATGAGGTTGTCTTAAGCTTGGTCACGCCTCTTGAAGACATAATATTAGCCACTTCTCTTTCTGGAAACAAGCTATAGCTATGCTATAGTTTCATAGTTGAAGAAAATTGAAATTATACTTTTCAATGAGTTGAAATGTTAGCTTTATAATGTTACTGCACGAGATTTTTAGCCCAAAAGGGATGTTAGTCCCGAATGGGATAGGATCTTGAAACGGCATTTTGCATTGAATCACTCTAAATAGCGTATCACTTTTCAAATTGTTGCCACCAAATATTATTGTATTATATTTCCAGAAATTAAATAATGAAAAATCTGCATTAATGTATTCCTTTTTTCTCGCATTGTGAAAAAACAACTGTACTTAGTATCATCAAATTTTGAATAACATAGTCCTTCACTTTAATATGGGCACCTGGAAGCCTGAAATTTGAATTTGGAGCTTGTTTTATTATCGGTTTTATACTTTGTAAAACTTTAATGAATTTTTGATTAAAAAACTCAACGATTTCCAAGCGATCAATGGAAACACTGTATAGAAAATAACAGTTTAACCTCCAGTGCGCAAGACTGCCTGTTGGACATTTTAAAGATATTCTGTTTCTAAATATTTTGTGATTTTGCAGTTGAATGGAATTTTACATGGCGTAAGCGCCAAGAACGGGATATTTGATACATAAAGACACAAAACATTAATAATAAAAAGACAAAAGAAAGTTTTGTAAAGCTCTCATAGTAAGAAGAGTGAACATTGATATGATGAACTGAGAAAAGACTGAAAAAACAACCAGGAAAATGTACGCCAACACTTAAGCTGCATCAGGAATTCTAAACTGATACTGTTATGCTGCTTTTAAACGTTTTGTAATTTTATTGTTGAAATGCATAGGTGTGAAGACAATAATCCTTAATAATAAAGATAAAAACACAAAAAATGGGTTAGTAGGAGTGAATGTAAGAGCAGACTGGTATACTGCGAGCTCAGCGAGAGCGTAAAAAACCTTAACGAATTTTTTTGGGTAGCTGTTAAAATCTGAAACTTTTCAGACTTTTTTTTAAACTCTTTCTTTGTTTTATTATAAATCTACTTTATAGCTTGTTATTGTTAACGCTTAATGGAACGATTATTAAGATGCATTATTAAGATTTACCAAACTATTGAAAACATTCAATGAATGGCTTAAAATTGACGACCGTAACTGAATAAATTAATGATTTAAAATTATACCCGTAACTGCTTAAAATACAGAAAAGAATTCTTTTGCCCAACGAAAGTTTTAATCAATGATGAGCGTGTCCTATATCCGTGCTTCCTGCAGTATGGGTGAATATCTGAATTTGGATTTTTTCTACCAGCAGGAGCGAAAGGATAAGAAAAGCGAAATTGAGTGGTGTAGGGAGAAAATGTTAATTACAAGGTTGTATAAATGTCCAATTTGTGAAAAGAATAGGAAAATGCTAGAGCGAAAGAGTTGTATAGATGATTTTGAGTAGATGTGTAGAGTTACGGGGGGGGGGGAAGGTAGTTAGGCACCGAATTACAAGGTCTGTTCGAAAGGGCTCGTGGCTTGAGAAGAGTAAATTGAACATGTGTGGTGTTTTGAGAGTTACGTATATGTGGTTAGTTTTAATAAAAATACTGTGACAGCTGGAAGTGTGCATGGAGCTATGATTGAAGGACAATGTGATGTTGAGAGGAGAAGGCGTAATTATGGAAACTGATGAAAATAAATTAGGTTAAGCAAAAATATCACAGAGGAAAGAATCGAAGAGAGATGTGTGTTTGGTTTTCTCGAGAGAGAGACCCATAAATGTGTGTTTAAAGTGGTTGAAAGCACAGATGCTGAGACAGTGTTAGAAATTATTAAACAAATGTCTTGCAAGATCAATTGTTATGCTATTGCTATTGCTTGCCTCGAGTCCGTAGGACCTTCGAAGTCCTTTTTGTCTTTTGTCCTCGAAGTCTTGGTCTTCGGACCTTCGAAAACTTCATTCTTTCAGACCTTTATTCTCGGTCCTTCGAGTCCTCGAATTTCAGACGGTATATATCCAGAAGCTAGTCAATGAAGCTGTCAGAAATTCAGATATGGATAGATAAAAGCAAAGTTGTGTTATGATAAGAAAAGGGGGGAGTTGATTTTAAGGTGGGAGATAAGGTGGGAGATAAAGTTTTGAAATTACACATTCTTTTTCACGCGCCCCAGAACGAAAAGTGGGGAAATTGGAAGGTCCAATTTGATTGAGCGAATAAAGGGGACTGTAGTTTGGTTAAAAGCTCCAAATGGAGAAAATGGAAAAGCAAACATTGATCAAATAAAGCTCGCTGATATGCCTCTACTTAAGGATGGTTTTCAGGAGTAATCTAATCGGAACAGGGAAGGCCCGTCTCAAAATAGGGTGCACTTGCTATCAACATCAGCAATGCATGTTCATGAAAGAAAAAGGAAGGAGGCCGAAATTGGTAAAAGTGAAAAGAAAAGACCCAAGTGAGATGAATAAAAAAAAGACAACTGACGCATGAAGGCAGGCCCAGTCAACTGAAAATAGAAGGTTCCAGGAAGAGAGGGAAGTTACAAGGATGCAGCAGATCCAATGAGTACTCAGAGAGAGCAGTGGAAAGAAAATGCGGGAGAAAACATATGTCAAGACAGGTTCACAGCTGGCACATCAACAGCCAGGTCAGCGGATGAAGGACCAAGAATGCCAAAGGAGGTTTACAACAGCGAGACCAAAAGCAACAAAACGACCGACATCTCCAGAATTTCCCCAGCCAGTCACAAGAAGTTGACATGCACAAGTGTAAAAGCTCACAAGCGTAAAATGCCAGTGCACTTTTCAAATGGAAGCAGAGCAGAGGCTGCGACGAAAATTAATATGCAAACCTTTCCTTTCTGGAATGAACTTGTGCAGAAAAGAATGAAGGAGTGTCACCGAACAAAAGATAAGTGAAATTTTATTGTGAAGGATTCAGGTTTTGGTTTATACTATTTTAAGTAAAACAGTTGCTGGGCATTGTCGGTTTTGCCTCAGTTGAGGATATTTTAGGTTTGTATGCAGGAAGAAGCTTTTAATTTAATTATACAATTATCTGAATGATTTTAAGTTTTAATATAAAAATGATATAACTTTAGTCCAAGAGACTGTATTGAGAAAATTTTAGAGTAATTGTAGAATAAATTTAAGCAACTTCTGTACTTTGTGGTGTAAAGTGCAAACTCAATAATCTTTTGAATATCAATGAATTGTTAATGTTCCGTGAAGTATACCTGCTAATTGCTTGTAAACTTTAAAGTGTTTTGGCAAAAATGTTTTAAAAGAAAAATTATTGATGTATGTCTGACATAATAAGTACAAACTAGGAAGTTCTGTTAAAAAAAGTTAAAGCAAAGGCTAGGGTTGTGAATGTACTCAACTAAAAGTTAAGCACTCCAACCAACATTCAAGTTTAGTAAATTTTAAGTTTGGTATAGTTGGATCATTACCGGATTTTTTGCGGAAGAGGGCTACTTCTGCCACTTTAATTCCTTTTGGTAAATGACGTAGCCTAAGACATGCATTGAAGAGAGGGTGTAGTAGTGTTGAAAACTCCTGGTAGATAATTTTGATGATGATATTATCTATCCAATTTAGACCAGGGACTTTCTCAGGAACTAGGTATTTAATTATGTGGTTAAGCTCACATGTTGTGAGAAGTGAAATTTTTGCTTTGCTTTGCTGACAAGGGTGACGAGTTGCTTTGTGAGTAAAACGAAAGCAATCACTGCATGGATGAATTCATTTTAAAATTTGGAGAACTCTGAGCCCATTAAGAAAGGGGAAAATGACTCGATTATTTTTCAAATTTTCAGAATTTAGAAATAAAAACCTAGGGGAAAAAAACGCGAAGAAATACTGTAATCAATTTGCAGTACGAAAAGAATATGCATTATCATTATAAATTTGTTAAGCTATCACCACGCTTTTATTATTCGTGATATAAAATTGTAGATGGAATTTGTGAAGAGAAGTATTTAATCTCTTGATCCCATGAAACTAGTATATAATACACTTTTTTCTCCTTTCTATTCGTTAATTACTTTATGAATTTTAACTAAAAGCTTTATTTATAAAAATATTGTATATTATTTTTTATTTAATGCAAAAATTTGTATCCTCGACAATAGACTACTTTTTTATTAGAAACTATAGACTACTTTTTTATTAGAGATTTATTTTCAATATAACGCAGGTGCCCTTATAAAGCGGATTTATTTTTTGTCCACCCTCTGCCTTAGAATAAGGGTGCACCGTGTTTAAATGTCAGCTCAAACGCAGAAAATTAAAGAAATACTAAATATAAGACTTTTGTTCTAGAACTGACTCCTCGCGCCATGTCCATAGCATGCACAATCCGAAAGCAATAAATTTAGATTCATTAACAAATAAGGGAGCAAATTAATGTTTCTGCTGGACCTATGAGAAACCGCCGTCTCTTCCTCTCTAGGGTCATTCATTAATGGACTCTGTCCGCGACACATCAATTAACAACACCCCTCAGGAGAAGGTTCCTTTGTGGACTACAGGACTCTCTACTCTTACCCCGTGCATCGCTCTTAATTTATGCAAGGACGAAAGCTTTTAAAGCCATCTGGCAGAGAAAGGGGCGACGGATGCAAATTTCATTTTAGGATATCCGGACATTCAAAGGAAGACAGGGAGAGTTGGTCATCATCATTATAGAGGGAGACTAACATTATGAACTCTTAGGTGCACATCAACTTGCTTTTGCGATGTCCAATAAACACGAGCAACTACAAAAACTTGTTATACAAATACAGTATTTCTTCGGTATAACGCATGAAAAAGGGAATGGGAATTATGTACCCGGTATAAGACCCCCCAAGTAGCAATGGCAATCAGAGATCTTCACACTGCTTATAAGCGGCACTACACAGAATCGATTCAATACGGCGCAGAATCGATATTGATCAAAATTGATACTGTGTAGCATCAACATCAGCATAAGATCACTAAAGCGTAAGCTATATACCGAAACAGGATCAATACCGCACAGAAACAATATCAGCATAAAAGCGATATAACTTAAGTTACAGAGGGTGTCTACACATTTTTAGAACGATTTCGGTGACGTTTCATTAATAATTCATTTCATTTAGTAGTGTAGTAAGTAAATAGTGTTTTTTTTTAATGACCGATCTGATAACTTATTTTATTGACTATAATTCTGCATAGTGATTTCCATGAAAGAAGAAATTTTCATAAAATACGAGGAGTACTTATTTCCCTTCATCTTCCACCACTTCGGAATACCTCAATCGTGGTGGGTTTGCACTTAGAAAGAGCCCTTTTCAAGAGAACAAAGACACAGCAGTCCATAGGTTAAACATCAGGTATTTTATAGATAGATATACGTTGAATAGGTATATATGTAACACCTGTATCAAGCGTCCTGTTTTCAAGAAATACAGTGGTTTATTTTCGAAGTTTGACTTGTTGCTTTGTCTTGATGAAGTTTCATTCTTTGAAAGTCATCGGAATGAAGAAATGGAATTTCATCTGTAGATATAGGTCTCTTGATAATATTTGCGTTCATTTTAACTACTTTTTCACTCTTTTTAATTTCCAACTGTAGGAGACCTAACTTAAGTAAGACTGTAAAGGAGACTATGAGAAAGATAAAACCCTTACTGAAACTTTCTTTGCATTAACGGAACTAGGTTTGTACACTCGTTTTCTGATCGATTTCGAAAAAAAAACAAACCTTTTTTGTTGCAGCCATTTAGGTAAACGCAACTATATATTTTTATTTATCTCCAGAAAGTTAGTTTTCTTACAGATTCGATAAAAATTGTTCTGCTTCCATATGCCTCAGCAAAATCTGTGGACATTACGATTTTCAGCTTTTCCAATTTGTAAATCTTGGTTTAAAAGTTCAAAGGGGCAATTTGCTCAGAAGGACTATTAATTTCGTTTTGCCATTTTTTTGTTGATTCACTAAAAGCGTTGTTTCACTTTCCAAATTGCTGCCACCAAATATTATCGCCCTGTTTTATATTTAAAGAAATTAAATAATGAAGAATTTGCATAAATGCATATATGTTTCTCGCATTGTGATAAAACAACGGTACCTAAAGCCATCCAGTTTTGAATACTGAACGTTTTCACCCAAATATGGGCATCTAGAAGCCGAAATGTGAAATTTGGAATTTTTTTTATTATCGATTTCAAATTTTGTAAAATTGAACGAATTTTTGATTAACAAACTCAAGTATTTCAAAACGAGCAATGACAACACTGTACAGAAAAAAAAAGCAATTTTGTCTCCAAGCCGCGAGACTGAGTACAGGAAATTCTAAAGATATGCTCATTTTAAAATTATTTTGCGATATTGCTCTTGAACTGAATTTTACGGTTTAAGTGATAAGAACATGGTATTTAATAAACAAAGTTAACACATGAAATGTTAAAAAAAAACGCCCTTTTGGACGTAATTTAAAATCTGAAACCTTTCAGACTTTTCTTTTTTCTTAAAATTTTATTTATTGTCGCCAAAGATGCAGTTAAAAGAGTTTGCCATTAATGTCTGCGTTGATGGATTTTTTTTCTCGTCATCAACAATTTAACTTAAGAGGTATTAGAACTCGTACGTGCTTTATCTGGGTATTCGTTTGGAGTCTTGTTTCCATGTAAAAGTAGTTTCCCTTTCCGATTCATAATGCTGCTTATTTTGCACTTAGATATTTTGTTACTATGAATTTGACAACGTTTATGAATTATGGAATAGGAATATTTCTTTTCAGAAAGCGCAATCCTTCAATTTCATTTACATGCGAGGTTTTGAAAGAACCATTTAAAACCAGGAGCGATATTTTTTAGTCCAAATAACAAGATGTTGCCAAAATTTCTTTCGCAAAACATTTGCTTATTTGTTTTTAGTTCTTTATCGAAATCTTTCTAGAAATATGTAAACACCTTCTGTAGCGGAGGAGGATCGACAACAATACGGAATCGACAGAGCAAAAGACATATAACGACACAGCATATACATATATGTTATATATAAGTATTATAAGCTATACAGGTTCTCGTTTGAAATATAAACATTGGAGGACCCTGATAGTTTTGAGCGCCCATTGAGCGTTTTGAGCGTATTTGAAAAGTGATACTCCGCAAAAGTGAGGATCAGTTATAAGCGTTATAAATGATATATTTTATTGCCCGAAAAGCAAGCATTCTACAATATAAAATTGGGAAAATAATTTTAAGCGCCGGCCGAAAAGGTTGTGCTATCATTCATGTTGTTGTGACTTATCTCACTTGTCTGACAGTAACATCAGAACAAGCCCACGAAATTCATCTTGGCAAACAGTGCAAGATTGCGCTTGTCTTTGGCAATATCCTTGAGCGCCCTATAAGTGACAGCACGACTTTGCTCAGTTCCTTCCCCCCCCCCAGTTTGATGGAGAGCACACCCGTGGAAAAAATCCCTCCTACCACAACCTCTCGAGAGTACTATTGGCTCGCCTTATATTTAGAGTGCCTCCATGCCACACGGACGCTATACATTTACAAACATCCCCGACTTCTCCGTCATTCGAACCCGGACCCTACGACATGTCAATCAGTGCTACTAACCACTATCCCGGTTGGACGGCAGACATCAGTGTAAAAATAGTATAAAAGCACTGTGAACATCCTGATTCAGGTTCATTCACTGAAAACTCGCAATCGAATTTATGGGCCGAAAACTTCCTTACCTATGTCTATGAAATGGATGGCCATATAAGCCGCATATTGGAATCCAGGAAAGTTCGAGATCCGCAACCTGGAAGCTAACTGCTAGGATGGACAGTATTCGTAAAACATCTGCAAGAAAATCTAACTGGTAAAGATTTTTTAAGGAAAATTGTTGATAGAATCGTTGTATTTTTAGTTTCTTTTTATATGTTTTTGAATAACATTATTAATAAGAAAGCTAATAAGCTTAGCTAATAAGAAAAGCAATAAAATAACTGCGTTTGGACGCTGAACAATTTATGTTTACTCATAACTTTGTAAGAAGAAATGAAATAAATTAATTACTTTCTTTTGCACATTGAATAGCTTTAGTTTACCATATTTTATACATATTGTTGCGAAGTGCCCAGCTGCTAAGCGTTGACATAATTTTCCCGCAAGCAGGGTTTCCAGAAAGTGGCAGGGAAAGGCAGGGTTACGAGATTTGCTTCGAAATCGCCCATTTGGGGACAAAATTGGCGATGATTGATGGAACGAAAACATTTTAGAACGCATGCTTAGCTGTTTTCTCGGGAATATTCTCGAAGGTAGGTTAAAGCTGTATATAATCGGCTGTATATGTCCTGGGAGAAAGTAGCGTCTTGAGTTCAGTGATTATCTTGAGAACGATCGACCGAGTGCTTTAGGACTTTGCCGTGAAGCTGTCTTCACTGTTATAGCCTGAAGTATGTGTTGCTGATTGTTTCAGGATGTTTGTCGTTGTTTTTCGACAAGTGTAAACGTGTCATTGGAACTTTTTTTGTAATGCTTACTGGCGAATAAAATATATTTTTACTCTTCATCAAGTGTTATCATCAATGACTCCAAATCCACGAACCCCTACAACGCAATAATGTATATATTTTATTTGCATAAGAGTCGCGCTACGTCCTCACCTGGTATCTAAGTTGGGGGGAGGTAAAAGTACGTTAATTGTTAAAAAAGAGAGGTGTATCTGAAATAGTTAATTGTTCTTAATATGAAAATTGATTATTTGGCCGTATTGTGTATTTTAATTTTACGGTAAAAATCAAATGCAGGAATAACGTCAGTAAATAAGTTAATTTGCTTTTTTTTTCTATTTTCCAATTTAACGTAGGAGTTTTAGAAATCGAAATATTTGTTCCGCAGAAAACTTATTAACTTTGAATACGTACATTAAAAAGAAAAGAAGGTTTAAGAAAGTCGCTACTGTTTTCGCCTCACGAACTTTTGACATGAAATGTAATTCACGCTATTTTTTTATTTTCAGTTTTTCTGAAAAACCAGCGTATAGAGGGAGAGAAAGAATGAATTTTAGAAAAATAAATCTCAAAGCTTAGGAACAAGACAAATTAAATAAATAAATGAGTAAAAAAACAGAGGAGCAAAGCTTAACAAACACACACATATATATATACATGTATGTGTGTGTGTTTTATCTCGTAATTACTTTTTATTTGGAACTAAAAACAAGTTAGTTACAGACTTCTCTCTTTTTGATATTTTTATTCCATGTTTTTTATTCCAGACTTCACCGTAAAATTAAATGCCTTTCTTCCGAATTTGATTAAAGAACTTCTTACCGGGCATTCTGCAGTTTCCGAATTTCGGAGACTCTTTTCTAAGAGGTTGTTTCAAAAACGCTGCAAAGTTTCTCGCCCGAATATTAACGGAAATGTAAAATAGGTGGAAATATTCTAAGATTCTGATTATTCTACGCTTAGAGCTGCACGCGAAAGCCTCATTTTTCATCGAAAGACATTTCTGTATTCTTTTTATTTCTAAATTTTCTTCTTCTTTTTTTATCTGTTTTCCCATTTCAGACAGAATTTCTAATCGAGGGCTTACGCTTTGGGACTGTTAAAATGTATGCGATAAGTTTTTAAATTAAATTTTAAAAGTCTTTTGTTATGTACTTCTTGGTTTCCTTTATTAAACGAGGATTTTTTTTTCATTATGAAAGAATAAAACAGACCACAATTTATTTTAGAAGGAAATAATGCATAATTTTTATTTTTTAATTACTTTGAAAGGAAAAGGAAGATAATCTATTTCGAAGCAGATTTGAGAAAACTCCAAATTATGGAATACCTCATAATTTTAATGAAATTAGTTGCAAGGAAACCTTAAATAAGAAAACGGTGTAGAGAGGGATTTGAATTCTGAACAACGTATGCTAACATTAATTGGAGCAGTTTTACTTTTTGAAAACAAAGTATTTAATTAAAGCCATGAATTATCTTAATCGTTTGCTTATTTTCCCCACTGCGTTTTTATCGCCATGTTCTGAAAATTTAAATAATATTCGCGTAATTTTTCCCTTACTCAGTGCGCTCAATGAACGGGTTTTCCTAAATTTTCCCTAAAATGGATTCATCTACATAGTAACTGTTTTCATCTTACTGACATAGACAGATCCTCGAAAACTACCTGCAAAGGTTACAGCGAACCTTTCCCTTCTGACTGTTGAATTTGACGCCAGCCTGATACTTGAACCGACCTATCACAGCAAAGAAAATATAAATTGACATTGATTCTACGATTTTGCCTAATCCGCTGCATTACTTATGGATGATTTATGGCCTAAAGAGTAGGAGACAACCGTAAGAACGGGCGAGATTCGAGTTGCAGGGAGGTAAAAATGAAGCTATCTTATTAGATATTGTAATGTTAATACTGATTTATATTTTTACTGAACTGTATGGTTCTTTGAAAGAAATAATATTATAATAGTTACCTATAGTTTATCTATGACTACTTTTCGATTGTTATGTTCTTACTGTAATTGCATCCTTCGGAAATTAAATGATTCGCATTATTTTTCCCTCTTGATTTTCAGATTAAAAAATTAATAAAAAACTGGAGATTGACACGCAAGGAAATACTGTATTAAAATATGAAATTTACAAGACAAAGCACGCCTACAGGATTTGGACCAGACATTCAACTTACGCTAAAAGTTACGGCTAACAGGGATAAAGCTCTATTGAAACGAGTTCTCATGGGAGAATGCAGCAAAATGGAACATTGTTACAGGAAAAGTTTACTTGAGTCCATGGCAAAGCCCAGAAAAAGTATAATTTTAGCTAAAAAACATCTAATGAAATATTGAATTATCCGTTATTTTCATGTTTTTATTAAATATACACTGTTTGCTCAAGTATCCGAATACTTAATGTCAGTTTATTTTATGAACATTTTGGATAATTGTTTTATGAATTTATTATTTTTGAATTATGTTTTTCAAAACAAACTGGTTTAAAAAAGAAGATCAATAGTATGCAAGAAAAAAATAAAGTCATTTTGCTTTAGGAACTGATACTTGTAAATAAAACCGAAAAACAAGTACGTCTGAAAATAAATATGAACCACTGCATATCCAAAAATATATGCACACATTTCCTGAATCTTTCTGCCTGGATTTGCTTGTTTCGTCCATACACCCTCATACGTGTCCTGGCTAATTGAACCGCGGTAAGTACCGCTACCATAAGCAACAAATAATTTCAGGTTATTTATATTCGAAAACAATTATTTCTATTTATTATTTGCTTTAATAGTTTTAATAATAGTAACTGGAGAAGGGACGGTTTGGTTAGGTTAACCTTTCAGGTTCCTACTGGGGTTTTGACGTTATAATTGATGTCAAAAAAGTCATTCTTTCATAATGTCTTTCATGACATTATAATTTTGTCTTTTTCCTTCAAGTGAACATATTTAAAGAATATAAATAACTATATTATTGGTGTTTGTAGAGAGATTATGATGAACGTGCTTCATGGAATCAGCTATTAGAATAGTATAGATATTTTATTAGTAATGCTGTTGCCAATAATAAATGCCAAAATACTATTTATGTGCATTTTGACTCATTCCAGTTTCAAACAAACAATACACTGTTGTAAATTTCTGCAAATACTAGATTCCTTTGATAGCATTTTCGTTTTTTGTATTTTTATAAACTTGTGTATTATTTAATTTTGTTATTTGCTTATTTATTGCTTTTAGGAAGACACTTTTAGGGTTTATTTAGTATTTAATCAAATTTGTGGTCGCACGTTACGTGCGTGTTTGTTTCTAATATAGAATTGTTGAGTCCAAAACATTTAAATTTTAAGTATAGCTCACCAGAAAGTGAAATGTAAGCGCAAAAGCTTCCGATAGGCTTTAGCGAAATTTTTTTTGCCAGGCTGGTGACTTTCTGGGAGATTTGGGAATAAGCCTTTTTAACCCCTTCCGGTATTATGACGAGTCTAGCTCGTCATCGGTGTTTCATGCCATACTCACAATGACGAGCCACACTCGTCATGCGACTAAAGTTACTGTTGAATGTGACAATTAATTTAGTTTAAAATTTCTAGTGTACTGAATTTGGCAACACTTTTGTTACTTGTGGAAATATCACATATCACATATCACTATCACATATTGTTTACCGTTAGAATTTCTTGGTGCAAGACGCGGCGAAATTGTTGTTAGTCTGTAAGATTTCATTCTTGTAAACAGTTGGTGTGAACATCGGTCGATATATATTTTTGCTAAAAGAAAAAACGTGTTGTATAATAAATACCATAGTGGATAAGAGTAGTACAGAGTACGAAGTTCAAGGTCATTGGAGCGATTATGAAGAATCAGAAGAAATAAGTGTACATTTACCTGAAATGAAAGTAATGATAGTGAAATATTACCAAGGAAGCGAAAACGTGCTAGGCGACTAATAAATGATGATAGTGAAACTTCTGGAATCGCACAATGACGAGTGTAGCTCGTCATTGTGCGTATGGCATGAAACACCGATGACGAGCTAGACTCGTCATAATACCGGAAGAGGTTAACAATGTGTAAAAATGGATATTAATTAAGAATATGTAAGAATTATAAAATGAAACAAGTTTTTTTAATAAAAATTAAATGGTTATTTCATGCACAGTTTTTCATTATTAAATCGTACCGGAAGGGGTTAAAACTACCGAACGATTCTCCTCAGTTTTCAAGAAGTCCATTCAATACCATATAAATAGGTTGAGAGAACCATGATCGTCAGCTCTAAAATCGTTTCTGAATTTGTTAATTAGCTCTGAAAATTTGCTGTTCGAAAAGGGTTACCTGAATTGCGTTTTAGAGTTTATTCTGCAAATGAATTTTATAATTTATAATGATTCCCACGAGGAATTACTTAATATCCGTAATATTAATTGTCAGTCCTATTCTTCCTTTTGGTCTGAAGTGATGGTCATTGAAAAGATGCAGTCACGAACGCATAGCTCGGCAGAGTACTGTTAGAACTTAGACTTACAGAGTGATAAAGAGTGGTAGTTTGACTTGGGTTGAAATCGCTGTGAATAGGCGGGCTCCAAGTTTACTTCCCGTGCTGTTTTTTCATGTGTAACTATGAATATAGGTTAACAGCTTATAGAAAATTCTCTACCAATGTCCTCCATCTTTCTTAAGTAAATTATCTCTGCATGATTTCACGCATAGATTGAAATCCAATATACAATTTGATCATTGTAAGTTGAATAATATTTGGAAAATAATACGCAGTTGACAATGATACAGAAAATACTGAGCCAGCAGGTTTACCTCCTATTCTTTCGGGAATGTTTTAAACTAAGCATATTACATAGACAGAGCAGATTTATCCAAAACAACATTAAAACATTTTTAATAACCTATAGTATTTGATTCAAAGTTTGCACAGTTTCTCATCATTTCCTCTACAAATACAAATTAATTTATTAAATGCTTCTCTGAAAGCAGCACGTGGTACTCAGGATTGTTTACACAATTATTTAAGTACACCAAATGCCTTTTCCTTTAATTTGCATATTAATTTTAAGGAGCTGCATTCAAGGCAGGGATACTGAATTTTTAATGCTATACTTTTAAGAAACATTATACGGAATCATTTTATTCCAATATTCATTGTAACCAATTTGAAGTATCATTCTAGGTCTTCGAAAATTCCCATTGCTCTCGATATTAGGTAAGTAAACAGATGGGTTAGAGAATTTATATTTACATTGTTCTTTTTTATTTTACAAAATTAATATCAAATTTCCGTCTGTATTGCGTGATTAAATTTCATTAAAGAGATTGTATTTATACTGTGTTAGACTATCAAAACAATAGAATTAAGGGCGGGAGTGTTGTATCTTATCTTGTTTAAACAAGAGAATCTGTATATTCTTGTTTATTTAAGAAATTGTTGCTTTAACATCGGCATTTAACAATTATTATATTTGTGTTAGCATTATATACCTACAGAGTTTAAGTATAATTAACCCATTTTACCTCTTTATTAGTTTCGCGAAAACAGTTCCGTTAGCAATAATATTATTTTATTGGCAGTCTTAATATTCTAATTTCCTTAATTCGGTAAATTATCATTCTTTTAAATTTTTCCATTCCGATTAAATACCCGAAAATGGGTATTTAATATCTTTTCTTCACAATATAAAACACTTTCATTAGCGAGTACGGTTCAGTTCAGTTGAATTTAGAACATTTCCGACACATTATATAACACGATTTATTGAACTTGCATTGCAGGATAATGTTAGTTTTTAGAATTGTAAACGCGGATAATATAGAAATCAGCTGCAGTTTATTCGAACAAAAATAAAAGATAGAAAACTTTCAGAAATTTATTAAGTATTGTAACATGAGGTGTTCACGAAGTCCCTGCAAAGTTTTACCCTATTATTATGGCTATTTCGTAAGAGGTAGTGATTTAAAATTTTTGCGGTGTTGTTAGAAGTATATCGAAATTTTCCCCGACAGTTCATTTTGGTTTAATATGCACATAATGTGAGGATTTGGAGATCTAAAAATACTGATGTGACAAAGAAGTTGAAGCGGGACAGCTTAAAAATGAATGCCTGGCGTGGTATGTTGCACGTTAAGGTTTTAGGAGTATTTTCTTTCCATGAAAAACAACAGCCGTAAGTTATCTCGGTAAATACTAAAACGATTATATACACTGGTGTGCAAAAATTATTGTACGTACGCAAATTATTACGTACGCAAATTATTATTGTACGCAAATTATTACGTACAATACTTCAAAATTATTACGTACGTGTATTTAGTACCTTCTATCAAAGGCAATATCATGCACGGTTTTTAAAAAAGGTATTAATTATATTCTACTTTCACATTTTCTCTCATTAGTTATTGTAAATATAAATTGTTTAACATTCTAAAACAAGCTCAAAAATTTGTTTTTATCATAACTAACACGAAAAGTTAGGAATACTAACATGGTGTGTTTAAACACTTCTTACGTGCTGATTATTTTCTTTCAACGGAAAAATATTTTCAGAAAAATATATTTAACTATAAGTTATTAACTTACAGATATTAAATATGCATTTTTTAAATATCCCAGGGTCGACGGCGTTAAGCAAAATGAATTATTCATTCCTAAACTTCGTAATTCTTCAGACTTAATTACCATGTCAAAAGCGCCTTATAATAAAATAGTTTCAAATTTCATGAAAGCTCTCTTTTTTTTGTCCATTTACGTGAGGCTTAAGTTCCAAAGAAAGGGGCCTGTGTTTTTAATTTTCGATCAGTGTGATGTTTGGTTTGCTTTACTTTCGCATGCGAGACGTGATCTAACCCCTCGATCTGTCTTTGCATGAAAAATGACTGTTTCGCGTGCAGAAATTCCCATGTGAATGAGAATGTTGAAGAGCGCCAGATCTTTTCAAGAACATTGAGGGTTTGCGTTCAGAAAGTGTAAACAGTTTAAGATCTGGGCGCAGCTTCCTAGTTTTGGAGTCACGTAACGTCGTTCCGAGACCGTTATCATTGGTTGAGAAAGTTAGCCGAAATATCCAATGAGAAACGAGTACGTCAACGCCTTTTTAAATAAGTAACATTTCTTACAATCCAGATGTTTTTTCTACCATATAGGCGCTAAACATTTACTCTTTTGTGCAATTAAATGTTATTTTATATTTTTATAACTTCTCTTAATAAATCTGGCACGCTAAAGCTGACCAGTAGAGAAATAAAGGAAAAAGAAAAGATAAATACCATATTTCTTCACATAATGTTACCCTTTTTACTTCCTTGTACGAAATAAAGGAAGCATTGTGATTGCAAAAAATTTTTGTTTTCAAATTTCAACAGAAATATCCATTTTGACCTTTCCCGAATCCCTTTTGACTACGTTTTCGGTGATATCTGTACGTTTTGACAGAATAAAAAGTCTTTATTCCAAAATGAATTGTAAAATGGAGTTTTTGTGACGTCTGTACGTACATATGTATCTCACATAACTCAAAAACAATTAGCCGCAGAAGGTTGAAATTTTGTATATGGGACTGCTATAACATATACTTGTGCGCCCTCTTTTTTATTGCAAATGGTCGTACCCTCCTGCACCTAACGGTCACATATCCGCATTACAGTTGTTTGGTTTGTAGAGACATTAGGTTATTACGAAGCAGGAGACATGAAAAATATGCAATTCCTTCGCCGGGAATCGAACCACGGACCTCTGAAATACCGGCTCAGTGTGCTGACCATTACACCACGAAGGCACGCTAAGAATGTGGGAGATATACCTTATATACTCCCCTTTTTAAAGGGCGACTAGGGTTTTAGGGGACCTAGTCGCCAAATCCTGGGTGTGGAGAGTCATCATCCACAACCATTTTTAGTTCGGGCGCCACTGTAGAGACATTAGGTTATTACGAAGCAGGAGACATGAAAAATATGCAATTCCTTCGCCGGGAATCGAACCACGGACCTCTGAAATACCGGCTCAGTTGCTGACCATTACACCACGAAGGCACGCTAAGAATGTGGGAGATATACCTTATAGGTTTCGTCTAACACGACTACTGATTTCCCTGAAAGTTAATCCACACTCTCGGTAGGCTAATATCCTTCCTCTGTCGAACTCGGATACCTGATCAAACGATGATCGCTGTTTACTACGCGGCATAATTGATGGTTTTTTTGAAAAAACCGGAAGAAAAACACAATTGCCGAACTTGAAATCGTCGAAAACTCCAAGCCTTAAATAGCGCTTTGAAGTGGCTCCACGGGCGCGCGTGATGTGCGTCTGCGCTGAAATTCTAATCATTTGTATACCTCACCTCCGCTAATGCATGTTGTAAATTTCATGTTATTTGCATGGTTCCTTCAGGGAGTTGAATTTACGGTGGCCAGCAATGCACTTTAATACTTTGGTGGGTATACTGGCTTACAGCAGGAGATATTTTTCCCTGCGGTTACCAGTACCTTAGAGATTCCCGTTTAGGGCCTGACCTTTGTAAAATCCGCAGTTACATATATTCTCTAGATGAGGTGAATTTGTCTGGGAAGAATTTTGGAGCACTTTGTCTCCTGAAAGCAGACTAGAGGCTTCGGATCTGGTCAGGTGGGTACCTTCAACGAATCCTGAGTTTGTGGGTTTATTTACAAACTATATAAACGACCTCTCAAAATGTACAGAAAATTACGTACCATATGATAGAGTCGAGAGAGAGTCTTTCAGAGTGGTAAATTTGAAAGAACACAATTTCCAACAGAAAATTGTCACAGAAGTATTGTGTTGTCATTGGTTAACGTGATCACATGGATTTGAGTGAAGCAAGTGAACAGCATAAGGTCTACACCCTCCTCTAGAATCTCATAGGTCAGGATGTACTCATCTGTTGAAGAAATTTTCATTTATACTAGTGATGAAGTTTTTAATGGATTCCATCTTCATATCTGAAAGCAGGCTTCTAGTGCGAATGAAATAGGGAGCGTTTGTGATAATCCTTAGAATCTTTTTTTGAAGAACCTAAGTTTTGTAATGTCTTTATCGCTGGCGTTGGCCCAAGCGGGAGAGCATACGTAACAATAGGTCTTATGATCGACTGGTATAGTCCCTTCAGATTTAATGTGAATCTATAACTTTTGAGCGGAGGGAAAAGCCTGATCATCATGCTATAAGCCTTTCCACACATGCTAGCTATGTGGTTGGACCAGGTGACATCCTTATTTAGGGTAACCCGCAAATAATTAGCAGTATTGACTGTAGGAACCTGGGTTCCGAAGAGCGTTAGTTCATTTTTAATAGCGTCTCTTTTGCGGAACTTTCTTGTTAGGAGAATTTTTGACTTCTCAGATTAGATGCTAATTTTCCACTTGCTGCACCAGCGCTCGATGATAGGGATTTTGTCCTGAATTAGGAAGGGAATAGCGCAGCAAGTACCTTTTATACCCGATTACATTTCCGATCACATGACAGATTAATTTCTAGATGTTGTGTTAAGATTTCATTGATAAGTGCGCAGTAGAGATTAGATGACGGATGTTTTTCAGAATTGCAGGGAATTTATTTGCAAAAATTATTGTCTTATTCTAAGGGCTATTATTAATTTATTATTTGAAAGATAGCTATTTTATATTTTACATATGTATGTTGATATATATTAGAGAGAGAAACAAAGAAAAATGCTCGAAACAAAAAAATTAATCTATCTTGTGCTATAGCTGCAAGAGTGAAGCAAACTAAACATAAAGCACCCAGAATTAAAAATAAAATTAAATTGGAAACAAGACAAGGCAATTTCCTATTAATATTGCAATGTAGACCTTTTTCCACGGGTTGAGTTATTAATATTAATAGGGAATTGCCTTGTCTTGTTTCCAATTTAATTTTATTTTTAATTTTGGATGCTTTATGTTTACATATATGTATATATATATATACCACTTACCTGCCTTTAAAGTACTTCCTCCGCTTTTATTTTTTCAACCGTCTGTCGTAGTCATGTACTTCTAGTTACAGAAGTGATTTAAATGTCGAAATTTGTCATGTTTTCACAATGTTAGAAACACTAATTTTGGACAAATAACGAAATCTCACATTTAATGCTATCGCGCGACTCCTATACTTAAAGTTGGGAAAGTTTTATATTCGTTATGAAAAAATAAAAATACAAGAAGTTTGACCCCCGTACAAAAGCTGACTATGATATTTAATTTCAAAATTTGCAGTTTTGGATGCCATTTTTAACTTGCCTTGAGGGATTCGCTAATGAAATTAGAATAATTCGAGGAAATAAGTTTAAATGGAGTGCAGCTAAAATATGTACAGTTTAATAGACGTAACAGGAAGGTCATGCAATGTCTACATGAGATTTTGTTTACGCTATTTTTACAGTACTTACTTATTTTACACTGTAAATTACTGTATTTATCGTCCGGAAACTGAGAAGGGAAAATTACTCCAAAAGTATAAGCCCAAAGCATGCGGTTTCAGTAAGAACGTAACAAATGAAAAGTGGTCATAGATAAACTACAAGTAACTGTTACAATATCATTTCTTTAAACGAAACCTACATTCCAATAAGAATACATTTTAATACTAACAATACAATATCTAACAAGGTATCCTTCTCTCTAACTGGAACCTTACCCGCTCGTACTGTTCTCATTGATACTCCTTAGCCCTCAAATCACTTATAAATAGATAAAGTGTAGCTGACTCAGCAAAATCTTAGACTGAATGTCAGTTCGTGTTATCTTCCGTTTGATAAATCTGTTCTTATATTAGGCTGGTATAAAAACCGATAGCTGGAAGGGAAAGCTTCAGTATGACCTTCGCAGGCAGCTTTCGAGGGTTTGTCTTTGTTAATAGGAGGCAAGCAATAACTACGTGAACGAATCCATTTTAAAATTTACTGAAGCTCATTTTCCGAGGAAAAGGAAAATAACGGAAATACAGTCGAACTCGCTTATAACGATCGCGAGTGGGAACGCGATATCTGCTCGTTATAACGAGTGCTGGTAAATAAGAGGTTCTTGAAAAAATAATAAAAATTCATGCGTACTTCCTACATTATGTATACTTACTTTCTTTATTTTAATTTCTGTACAGTACAAAAGAAGTAGGTGAAGATGGTATGGATTTATGATTCATCACTAACTTTCGATTGATTTCGGAACGTTAAAGAAATTTTTCCCCCCAAAAAAATGATTGGCTAATCCGGAGAGATGGAAATTAATAGAAATGTTATGAATCACAAAAATATTGCTTGCTATAACCGAGATTTTCTGGTTAAAATCGAGTTATGCTTTCATAGACTTAACATTGTACCAATCAAGTATTTCCGATTTCTTTGTTAAATCCTGGTTCTTGTTAAATTAGGGCTTGTTATAAGCGAGTTGTACTGTATTTTTTAAATTTTCAAGCGAGAAAATACGATATTAAGAACCTTTTAGCTGCTTGTTTTTTTATGCGGTTTTATTTAACGTGGCTTTCCTGTTTGTTTGGAACAAATTTTGAATTCCCTTTTACCGAACTAATTTTTATGTTTTGAAATTTTTTGCACTTGCATATTTGCGAAGACAATGCAATCTTTCACAAAAATTGTTTCAGGATTATAGATAGAATGTTTTATTTAGCGTTGAGGCTTTCTTATATATCCATGAAAACGATCAAAGCATTTTAATGAGGATATTTAGGCGATTAGGTAATTAAAAAGTACCCTTTCAGATGAATTTATGTAGAGTTCCTAACGTAATATATTTATTGAATGTTGGTAGTTTTTCACAAATTGTACGTTTTTCTTTCGCTATCATAAAGTTCCTTAAAAAAATGGGATTTTTAAATCAAAGGATTTAATCTTTTATAATAACAAGCTCGTGATTTTAACCAGTGATAAGAACTGATTTCTAAATAAGTAAAAATTTAATAAATTGAATGCAAATTTACACCATCAAACAGATCGGAACATCTTAAAAATAATGACACAACGTGGGTTTTTTTGCATGGATTAAAAAGATTACGCTTCCTACATTCAGATTCAATGAATGTCTTCCTTCGATTTCATAATCCAATCAGTAGACTAAAAGGATTTACAAAAATACACAACAAGATTTCTAAAGCAAGTAGTTTTAGTTTAAATATCATGATTAAACAGCTAAGTGTATTAGCTGAATCAGAAATACAAAAAAGTTAAGGAACTAGTTTTTGAAATATTTGCATTATTTTAACTATCTTTTATTCATATGTGACACTGATGCATTACAAACGTAAATATCCTAATTTTTTATATAATTAATTTAACTAGTATGATTTGAATGTTTACAGTTATCTTCGATTATTTACACATGTTTTTTTATACCGGGTATAAATTATACATGTATTTTTGTGTACAGGCAATGAAATCTGCTTTGAATTTAGATAGATTTTAAAACTGAATCATAGTTAAAACTAAACTAAATCTAATTATTAACTAAATCTTAGTTATTATCAATGACACTAAAAAACTAAATCTTAGTTATTATCAATAACAATAATAGTAGAATAACTTAAGTTTTTTAGAATAAGTAGAAAATAAAATCTATTATTAAGTGGTAAAAAATTTGTATGTATATATATATATATATATATGTGTGTGTTTCTTGAGTTTCGGAAAAAAGACAGAACTTTCTTCAGGACACCAAATTCTGAACGCAGTACAGCAACGTAGTGAAGCAGCCGAACATGTGCAACCTCCAAGCCCAAGTTTTGAATTTCGAAATTGTTTTTGATTTATTTCATATCTTGCGCAAATTCAGTGAATTTGATTAATAAACGTCAGAATGTAAAATATTTATCTTCTATGTATCAGTGCCATTCGAGAAGGAGTAAAATATTTGTTTTTTCTTTCAAATTTAACTTTTTTTTATTATGTAACAAACAAAGAGATTTAAAGGGCATAAACGCAGTTCTTCATTTCTGTTATTAGTATTATTATTAGTTACTATATTTATTATTATTTTATTCTCTTATTATCCCAAAAGAGCTATTATTCTCGAAACATGATTTTACATTGTTTGGTTTTTCATTCGAGTCTGTTACCATTTGGAAAAACTGAAAATAATTTTCTTTCGTATTGAATCTGCTTGCTATTAATGAAGAAAACTATACTTTTTAAAAGTATAAATATAGAAATACTAATGGATGAAGCTCGTTAATCTTTCTAAGCATGCATTTTTTATTCCAAAAAAGGTTTGTGGCATCAGCCATGAAAGTGGCAAGAATTATTCTGATATCCGTTTAAACTTTAGCTTACACTCCATTTAGGAATCATTGTTTTGAATTATTGCACCTGAGGTAGTTAAATCTTGTTTTATTTAAAATAATAATAAATAAATAAAAAGTCTTTTTTCTAACGAAATGCTTCTTTTTACTTCCTTGTACGAAGTAAAAGGAAGTATTGTAATCGCGAAAAATTTCGGTTACCATATTTCAATGAAAATATCTATTTTGACCACTATCGAATGCAATTTAACGATGTTTTTAAGTGACATCTGTACGTTAAGAAAGAATAAACGACTCTTTTCCCCAAAAATAATTATAAAACTGATTTAAAATGGATTCTGAAGAGTTGTTTTCGTGGCGTCTGTGCGTACATACGTACGAACGAAGGTACTATGCACATATGTATGTATGCATCTCGCATAACGCAAAAACGAGAAGCTTCAGAACGCTGAAAATTTGTATATAGGGCTGCTATAACATGTAGATGTGCACCTCGCATTTTGGTTTCAGTCGGCCGCAATAAAAGTATATAAATATACGTATATATATATATATATATGTAACCACTCCGTTACTCGGCTCAGTGAGCTCAGTTTCTTTATTTTTATAAGTTTGTAAATTGTGCATTTTTTGCTTTAAAATGATTGAATTATGTTGTTCTTATCTTTCGGTTAAGATGTTTATGCCTTTAGTTAACCTGCACGCAATAATTGTGGTATTAGCAACAATTTAAAAGTTTTTTAATTGCGGCTAAGTCTAATTTTTGGTTATGATACCGGCCATATTTGTTCACATTTGAAGCTTAGCAAAATAGTGGATTTATTGCCAATCTAGAGAAACTAAGCTTCGCAACAACAAAGTAACGTCTTCTTTTATTATTGCGAATTAAATTATGCTTGATTTATTCTGGAATTATTATTCAAGTTATTAGCTAGTTTTTGCTTACAAATCGTAGTTTTAGTTGTAAAAATAGTTTTTTAATTGTTTTAACTGTACTTGGTTTTATGTTTTTCTATATCTTTCAGTTTTTAATGAAAATATTTTGAACTTTAATGTATTTTTGCCTTACCGCGAAGTGAGAACTGAATTAATTGGTAGTGCATGCGCATTAGGTAGGCGGCGTTAAATCATCTGTGGAAAACTTTTCCTTTTTTAATTTGTTTAATTTATACATCGTTTTAGATTTATTATAGTATTTGAATAGACCTTGTGATAATTCTTCAGATGCTATAATGTTTGCCCACTCTGAGTTATAAAATGAATAAGATGTAATGCTGTTGAGTGAACCTAGCGCTGAAGTGTGGCTATGGTAAACTAATATAATGAACTTTAAAGAGTGCATTCGACGAAGTAAATTTAATTCAAAATTCGTTAACTGTTAATTCAATATGTTTAAATGAAATGCAAGAAAATTGCGTATAATTTAATATTTCGTACAAAGAAGTCATGTGCTGAACACATCCAATTTTTTATTATTTATGTATTATTTATGATTGTATTGCTAAAGTATTCTAAGCGCAAAAAATTTCGGGTATCAAATTTCAACGAAAATATCCATTTTGACCGCTATCGACTGCAATTTAAGTATGTTTTTGTGTGACATCCGTACGTAAGGACAGAATAAAGAATTCTTTTCCTCCAAAAAATTATAAAATTGATTGAAAATGAATTCTTAAGAGATTTTTTCCTGCCGTCTGTGCGTACGTATGTATGTATGTATCTCGCATAACTCAAAAACGACTAGCCTCAGAACGTTGACATTTTGTATATAGGACTGCTATAACATGTAGATGTGCACCTCCTATGTTGGTTGCAATTGGCCGCACAAAAATTATATATATATATATATATATATATATATCCACTCTTTTACTCATCTCAGTGAGCTCAGTTTCTTTGTTCTTATATGTTTATAAATTGAGCATTTTTTTTCTTTAAAAACGTGATTGAATTATGTTCTTTTTAACTTCCGGTTAAGGTTTTTATCGCTTTAGTTAACTTGCATATTATAGTTGTAGAACTATCAACAATTTAAGAATTGTTTAGTTGCGGATAAGCCTAATTTTTTGGCCATAGCAGCCATGCTTGTTTATATTTGGAACTTAGCTGAATAGTGGATTTGTTGCCAGTCTAAAGAAATTAAGCTTTGCGACAACAAAGATAATGCCTTCTTTTATTATTACGAATTAAGTCATGCTTAATCAATTTTGAAATTTATTCGAGGAAATAAGTGTTTAAAATTTACTTCGTAATTTGTAATATAATAAATATTTTGAGATTTTATGTATTTTTGCGTTGTCGAGAAGTGAGAACTGATTTAATTTAATGAGAAATACTGAATCTTCTGTGGAAAACTGTTTCTTTTGTTTGTTTGTTTGTTTGTTTAATTTCTTTTATACATCGTTTTAGATTTATTATAGTATTCGGATAGAACATGTGACAACGATTAGATAATTCTTCAGATGATATGTGTAATGTTTTTGCATTCTGAGTTATTAAATGAATGAGATGTAACGCTGTTAAGTGAACCTAGCTCCAGAGTGTCGCCATGGTAAACAAATATAGTGAATTTTAAAAAGTGCATTTTTTCTACTGTGGTTTATGCGCTATCGACGAAGTAGATTTAATTCAATCCAATAACTTTAAATGAAATATAAAATGCGTATGATTTAATATTCTGCACAAGGAAGTCATGTTGTGTACACATCAAATTTTTAATTTTGATAGTTTCCTCCATTCGCCGCCCAATCGGTGATTAGTGACCCTGACTACCCTAGCGATGGGCCCGAATTCGAATCCCGAAGAAGGCATGGTTGTAACTGTCTGTCCGGTCATAGCAAGCAACGGAAGCCCCCTGGCAGGTGCTTCCATTATGAAATGGCCACACTTCTGGCCCTTGTGGCGCAAGGCTAATTGCTTAAATAAAGCTCCTGGCGATTAAAATAAAAAGTTTCCTCCATGCTGAAGACTTGCATTTCTTACATTTGTACCTCATGAAATCAGAAATGAATCAATGAAATCAGAATAGCTTTTCATATTTAATGATCCTTAATAAGGCGTTCATTAGTGATAGTTTGCTAATTAGAAAAAATATTAGTGATATTTTACATTTCTTTCCTCCACTCTGAGTCAAATAGTAAATATCGTAAATATTATGCTGGATATATTGAAATTTGAAATAGATGTGCACAAGTAAAACTAGTAAATTGAAATAAATAGGCACTTTCTGATTATTTGCTTACCAGTTTCAACATTCGGTAGAACAGTTCTGTTTTTGGTGTTTTGTTTTCGAGTATACATCGTGAAATTTACTAGTACTGACTCTGACTACTTACCTCTCTTCTTACCTCCATGCTATACACACGACAACAACCAACCCCATGCGCGTACCATACATATGTTTCAGTATTATATGTATGGTACCGATTTATATTTAACTAAATAGTATCTGCCAGCTTTAAAATATAAATATCGACGGTATAAAATATTATTTTTCTTCGCACAAAATTTCTTTTCTCTTACGAAATGCTTCATTTTTATTACTTATGATCGAAGTAAAATTTATAAAACTTAAAGATGGATAAACCAACACTTTACGCCAAATTATCGGCACTGAGCTGAGAACATTTCGGGGGAGTGCAGGTAATAAGAAAGGGGCAATTGTATCGCAGTTGCCTGAATGTAGTTGAAAGCTGCAATTTTGCCTAAAATTATTTTGTTTTTTCAACATGCATGTGTGCTATATGGAACAAGATGACTCATAAAAACAGTTTAGGTGTTCTTACTCAGTATTTATTAAATTATCCGAGTAGAGTCATTAGAGTTTTTTTTGGGGGGGGGGCAGAAGATCCGAAAAATGTACAGTGCCCTCGCCGGGAGGTGAGGCTTCCACCACGAAGGCAACGGAAAGGAGGGTGAAAATACCTTGTTATACTTCCCGCTTTTAAAGGGCGACTTGGGATTACGAAACTCAATTTCCAAATTCTGGTGGTGACGAACCACCTTTTGGACGCCACTTGTAATGCCAGTAGGTTTTGTTTGAAGCAGGATACTTGAAAAATGTGCAATGCCTCCGCCGGGAGGCGAACCGAGGACCTCTAGAATACGTGTCAAATATGCTTCCAATTACACCACGAAAGCGTGCGAAAAAGAGCGAGAAAATACCTTATATTGTATGTCTTTATTTAGTTAAATTTAACAATATTACATGAAAACAGGCTTACAAAAACTACTCGTGGTGTCATTGATGCTGAGATTTGAAGCAAAACTGTGTATTCTGAACACAGAAAGAAACAATTACGATAATAATTTCCACTGCATTTTTTGCCACACTCATGGCTGTTGCCAACTTTCTGGCTGGAATCAGGTTTTATTGCATAATACACGATTTAGTATTATTACTACATCTGTGATTAACAAAATACATGCAATTCATAAAAATATTATTTTTTTACTTTTGAATCGGATTGATTTTAATAAACTTGCATTTAATTTGCGATATTTCTAATTAAAAACAAGAAATAATATTACATAATTGCATTTTGTCACTTTCTTGCCACTAGATGGCAGGCATTCTTTGTCAAGATAAAACCTGTGCCCTAGAAAAACAGCTAAAATGTAATATAAGGGATAGCTGTCTTAAAAAATTTAGTACCTTTTTTTGTAAATAATGTAATTTAGTGTTCCTTTGAATAAGGTACTAAAGACAAGTTGACCTTTTACTTAAAAGAAAACCTCTTACTGGCAATATAAAGGTTATTGGAACACCTGGCGTCGCGAACAATGAAGATGCTACTAGTAGGAGAATTTTATATTACTTTTTTGTAATAGATGAACTGATGTATCATTTTTATGGCGCTCCAAACAGGGATTCCAGGTTTTGGAAAGTTCTAATAAACTGAATTTAAACGCTGAGGATTTAATTTGAAGATTTTAATTCTTGTTCTTGAAATATTTAGCGGAAGAATAATTTTGTATTTTAAGTAAGGGTTAATCATTTCTTTTTCGTGAAACGCATATTTTGTGTATGTATTTAAACCTAAGAAGAAAATGGCAGAAGAAAAGTAGATAAATTAAAAAAGAAAAGAAGTATCTTAAGAACTGTCATTACAAAACTATATAAGAACATCGAAAGTGAATTAGATGAATCAGAAGTTAGTGTTAAAGACCTCGAAGAAATGTTAGAACAGTTCAACTCTAAAACCGAAACACTATCTAATACCGATGCAGACCAGTTTTGAGTGCAGCTGAATTCGAAAATGAATACGAAATAACAGAACAATATGGCTAGAAGATAACATTATGGAAATTTAGGCTTAAGAAACGGATTAAAGAACTTAAGCACAACTTAAGACACTGATATTTCAATAGTTTCGGCCCAGGATAGTGACTTATATACATCGAACACTCAGCAAAATATAAAAAACACATCGGATGTTAAATTACCAAAAACTTTGAATTCCCATATTATATGGACACAATAGTCAATGGCTTAATTTTTGAAATAGTTTTGAGTCCTCAATCCATAATAACGAATTATTGAACAAGATAGATAAATGTAATATCGTAAGTGTTTGAACCTGCAATATTAAGAGGTGAAGCGGCGAATAAAATTCACTTACTAATTAAATATTAACCTAATAGTTAATACAAGAATAATCATACAAGTGCTAACAAGTCAAACAACTTAGTGAGCGTAAGTGTTAAATAGATTTCGTTGTGTTATTTAAAACTCGGGATCGAGCTTGTAAAGGATCGGATAAAGGATAAAACGATATATAATAAAAAACATAAAAATAGGTTCTAGATTAAATACAATATTATTCAGACGCCTCAAGATTTAATTAAATTTCACATCATTGGTTATTAATACCGGCCAATTACACAATCTGAATTAATGAATTTATTTATATTATTTTCACATTTAAATTAAGGATTTCCTATTTCATTTTCAACTAACTTAATGATTCAACTAACTTAATGATTTGGTACCATTTTCCATTTATGACCCGACTAATTTAAAGTTGACCAGAACTACCGCAGTAAATTCCAGGATGGTCTAAATACATCACTTTCTTCGAGGTTTACCTCTGAAAATACAACATCTATACTAAGGATAATTTCACAAAAACATACAAGGTCAACGATTTCGCAACAGTAAAAAGTATCCGATCGGGGACAGTCTTCTTACCCTCACGCGACGAAAGGCACATCTGAATTCCCAAATAGACATAATAAAATGAGGATTCCGACCGCTACTGATTTGTTTACAAAATCCGAATGCAAAGAGGAAAATATGAACTGGGTATTTTGTAATCAATTCCACAAGATTTATTACTGTAGTTTTGTTTCCGGCTTATCATTAGATGAAACAAAGGGACGTTTTGAGAAAGAAAGGTGCTTGCTATAAATGTTTAAAGCCTCACCATTTAGTGCGAAATTGCAAAGCAAAAATAACTTGTTCTTTTTGTAAAAACCAACATGCAACTATTATGTGTAACAAACAAAATCCTTCTGTCGAAGTTTCGAAAGTTAAAAAGGATGAGAAATAGAAAATACTTTCAAATCATGCAGGATGTTTAAAAGTATATTTACAAACGTTTGTTGTTGGCGTATATGGAAGAGGGAATAACCAATTTATTCGACCGCTAATTGACACCGGATGTCAAAATTCTTACATAAGCAGGTATGCAGCAGAAAGGTTACAATTAAGAATCTTAGGTGAAGAAAATGAAACACATGGACCTTTCGGTGGCATATCAATTTCTGAAAAACATTAATGTTATAAAACTAAATTGGGTAGCCTAGATAAATGGTTTAGTTGCGAAATCGATGTATTGGATGAAAGAAAATGTGTTGTTCGGTTCCTAAAATTAAAAATTTACATTGGATTACGGAACTTAAAAAAAGAGGAATTTATGTCAGTGACGTTTTTGAAGGAAGTTTATGAAAGCGGCTTCAAGCAATGGCTTGGTGAACGCATTATCGAAGAAGTAAAACTTACTGAATTAGCAGAAACAAATTGTCATTATCTTCCGTACAGATCAGTCATCAAAGAACATTCTACGACTAAAATCCGTCCAGTTTTCGATTCTTCAGCTGAAGAGAAGAATAATGTCTCTTTAAATGACTGTCTGATATTGAATTATCTCCCAGCATTCTGAATAAATTTCTCTTGTACGGGGTAGTAGCCGACATTCGAAAAGCATTTCTTTAGATAGGAGTAAAAGATGAGGGTCGGGACTATCTCATATTCTTAGGGCGGGAACTCTAAGAATAAGAAAGTTTTTAGACATCGGCGACTAGTGCTGGGAGTGAATTCGAGTTCATTCCTTTCACATGCTACTCTGAATTTAGACAATGTTCTAGAATATCTGCAAGAAACAGCATCTAAACTGAAAAAATTCCATGTCTGTTGATAATTGTGTCACAAGTTGTAAATACAAAGAAGAGATGATGAATTTTATAGGACAGTCAAAAGAAATTATGCTTTTAGTCTGTTTTGGACTAAGAGGATAGATCTATAACGGTATACAATTGGATACTTCATAACTTCGCATTGAAAATGAAAAGACATTAGAAATTTCGGAAGAACGTGATAGAATTGTTCCTGTTTTAGGCTTAAACTGTGATGTTTCAACAGACGTTCTGTTTAGTTATGCAAAATTTAACGACTACAATATTGAAAATTTAACAAAAAGAATCATTGTGTCTTTAGCAAGTCAGCTCCTCCATCCAACTGGATTCCTATGCCTGTAACTTTAATTCCAAAAGTTTTAATGCAAGAGTGTTGGAGGATAAAATTATCCTAGGATATCAAACTACCTACTGACTGAGTAAAGAAATTCCTAAAATTGGAAAGGGAATTAAAATTTCTGTATGTGAGGATTCCTAGAGAGATATTAAGTGATTTTGAATCAGAGAGTGATTTATCATTTCACGTATTTTGCTATGCTTCGCAATACGCTTATACAGCATGCATTCATCTCAGACAGGAAAGTGGTTCCAGTGTTAGATGTCAACTGATACAAGCGTGTGTTCGTGTGGCACCTTTAAAGTGTGTACCTGTTTCTAGACTTGAACTTTTGGTATGGTTAACAGGTGTCAGACTGATGAACTCTATTAAGACAGATTTTCCGTTTGAAAGTTCTGTTTTTTACTGGACTGACTCAATGAATTGTATTGGATTCAGAATCAAGAAAGTTGGTCTGTATTTGTTATGAACAGAATAACTGAAATTAGATCTCTGAGTGATACGGATGCATGGAATCACATTCCCAGATATTTAAATCCGGAAGACCTCTAGTCACGTGGGTGAAATGCAAATGTCATGTCCATGTCTCACTGGTAGAGGGGACCTCCATTTTTGAAATTACCGATGATAAAAGGAAATCAGTCATTTCTACACTAAATACACAAAGGGTAGAACTTTGTAATCAGAAATATTCATCTTACCACAAAATGTTAAGAAAAACAGCTTGAATATGCAGATTCTTCAATAACTGAAGAAGACCAGATTCTAAACAATCAGAAGAACTCACTGTTCCTGAAATAGAAACCGTAGAAAAGAAAATATGCAAGATCGTCCAGATAGAAATATTTGGCAAAGAACTTAGAAACCTTTGCACCTTTGTTGATTCAAATGGCCTTATTCGGTTAAAGACCAAGATTAATAGAAGAGATGAAGATGAGAACTTTCGCTCTCCAATTTTATTGCCTTCAAATCATAGGTTAATTAATTAATAGGTTAATTTTATAATAATTAACAATTCATTAATTTTTAATTAATTTATAGGTTATTATCAATTAATTCATAGGTTAATTTTAGATTGTCATTTGCGATTATCCCATGCTGGTGTGCAATTCGTGCTAGCTAATATTCGCAGAAATTCTGGATCCTGAAAGGAAGAAAAACATTACGTAGAGTTCTGATAAAATTTGTTCGCTGTAGAATATATAGCGTAAAGAATATCGAAACTGTTTCAGCATCTCTTACTGAAGATCGTGTTAGAGATGCTCTGGTGCTCGAAGTGACCGAAGTCGATGTAGCTGGTGCACTTTATTTGAAGAAAGAAAAAAAGTCATGGATCTTGCTCTTTACTTGCGCAGCCTACCGCGCGATACATCTTGAGCTGGTAGAAAGTTTTATCAACAAACGGGTTCATCTTGGAATTAAGAAGATTTATTGCTAGAAGAGGCCGTCTAAGGATAATTTTCAGCTACAATCGCACTACTTTCGTTGGAACTGAAATTCTGTTAAGATCGATAGATTGGAAAGAAAGACAATACCTATAAGAATACAGTGGAAGTTTAATCACTCAACAGCTTCGTAGTGGGGCGGCTGGTGGGAGAAGTTGATACAAACAGTGAAGAAGATGTTGAGATGTTGAAAAATATTCTTGGAAAGTAATGTTCTCTTACGAGGAAATGTTAACTGTACTTTGTGATATCGAATCAGTGATTAACTCAAGACCCCTCACTTACCTTTCAGATGATTCAAACGATCTTACGTCACTGACTCCTTCAATGTTTCTACAAGATGTGGACGATGTTGGAGTTCCAGACTTAGACCACCTAGATACCATCAGTATGACGAAAAGATACAAATTCTTGCAGAATTTAAGTGAACATTTTCGCAACAGATTTTGTGACAAACATTTAGCTATCCTAGCGCAAATACCACCTAAACGATTTACTGGGACTTCTAACAAAATTGGCTTGATGTTTATCGGCAGAGAAAAAAAGAATAGAATAGATTGGACAATAGGTCACATTGTAGAAACATATCCTGCCAGAGACAACAAAGTACGTATTGTTAAAGGGAAAACTGCAATGGGTGAACTCCTAAGACCTGTGAAACGCATTTATCCTTTAGAAACTTGATAGACATAACTTGCTTACTTGTTTTGACTTGACCATGAATAGAAAGAACTCTGCCGACGGGTGTGACAATAATATGAACTATCGAACTAGATATGGAGTTAAAACTGTAAAACCTGTTACACTTTTTTAAACTGATATACTAATTTTTGTTTCTTTTCAGTATTTTTAGAAGTCTAGTTGTCCTAACTACAGTAAATCAGTAAATTGGAATATGTTATCTGGATATGGTAAGAAAATGTTTAGATGTGTAATACTCTTTTGTAAGTATTATTTTAGTGCAATTATCAATTTCAATATTTGTAAAAGTTGTAGTTAAACTATTGATTTATTATTGATAGATTTTGTCTTGATTTTCTCTTCTCATCGATGTAAAATCTAAAGGGGGGAGGATGTCCCATTCTTGCCACTAGATTGCCGGCATTCTTCCTTTGTTTTTTCTCTGATTAAGATCTGAGATTGAGACTAGATTTGAACTCTCTCTGAGGAGCTTCAAGACAAAACTTGTGCCTTAGAAAAACAGCTAAAATGTAATTTAAGAGACAGCTGTTTTAAAATATTTTGTAAATATTTTGTAAATAATGTAATTTAATGTTCCTTTGAATAAATTATTAAAGACAAGTTGGCCTGTTGCTTGAAAGAAACCTCGTACTGGGAATATAAATATTATTGAAATACCTGGCGTCGCGAGCAATGAAGATAATTCAGGTAAGAGAATTTTATATTACTTTTTTTGTAAGAGATGAACCTGATGCAACACATTACATATTTTTCATTTTTCAAATATGCAGAAGATGTATAACATTCGCATGTTAGTCTAAATGCATATTGATGTAATAACCTCTGAAACGCTTCGCTCTTTCATCTGGGCCATTTCTATGGATAATCTCTACTGATAAACCATATTAAACTTAAAAAGAGCCATTTTGAGCGATTATTAATATCTATATTTTCGGGATTTTTATGTGAGATTACCATTTTTTTCTATGTACTGTATTGTTATTTTATTCTATTATTTCTATTATTATTATTATTATTATTCCTTCTATTTCTAGCTGGACTCATTAAAATAATTAAGTACATTATTCTTGTTAAGAGTAACTATTAGATTATTTTTTAATATTAACTATTTTAAGCGCGTGGCTAATTACAAAATTGAGTCTACATCGTTCTGCAAACGATCTAAAAAAGACAGGCCGACAGAATGCTATTGCGACACATGCTATTGTGTACAGTAATATATTTCGTAATTTTGAATAGATATATTCAAAAGGAGAGAAAATATGCTCTAACGAAGCTGAGCTTTCATCTCAAATACTACTACTTGAAAGTGCATAAACTACGAAGATCCCATAAACAGTAAGGCACAGTTTTATATAAGAACACAATTCTAGAAAGTTAAATAGAGAGGTCTGGCAGTGATGCTGACCTTTGTGATATTCTGTCGCCCTTTTCTGAGGACTAAATTATTCGTTGTTAGATTTTCGCATGCCGAGTTATAGCGCATTTAAATTTGAATTGATCCAACACTTGATAAGCTGTACATTTTTGAATCTCCAGAGTCAATTACTATTAGTCAGAGTCAGTTACTATTTAATATTAAATTGCCGTTTAAGTTAAATTACGATTTACTTCGGAAGTAACGGAGATTGGTTTGCAAACAGAAAACGAGCGTTGTTAAGTATAAACAACTTTTCTCTGTATCTGGAATTGTTTTCATACACGATGCAAATAGTCTTCAGGGACTTACGAACGTCCTGTACATAGGCTCTTTCCTCTTAGGTGGATAGATCTAGTGTGCATTGCTGTAACCTAATAAACACAACCAAGCCAAACCCAGTCTCGGGGATTACGTTTAGTTTATTAATGAATAGAACCCTACAAGTAAGCATGCCGAGGACGTTAGTTATTTTATTTCGGAGTAGGAGATAGTGAGCAACGCCCTAAGCACGATGCGAACTCCTGACCCTCTGCTAGCCGAACGTGCATTGCAGTTACCTTAACATTGGAACTCTGGAAGGAGGGAAAGAATCTTGCAAGGGAAGGTTCATAATATTTTCAAATGGAAACGTAAAACAAAGGTATTCTCATGTGCAAATAGATATAGATTGTAACCTTAAAAACATTCTAAAATGTATTGAATATTCAGAATACCTTTACACACCATAAATAATACGTAAAAGAAACCCTGTTTCAACGGTATTGTCTTATCTTTTGCGATTATCTGTTTTATTTAGAAACCTGCTTGGTTTTTGGATTTCAGTTTTCTTTCAGTCATTTTCGGATTAAACAACTGTCTTCAAAACTACTAACAAGAACGTCATTGTTTAGTATAATCTTTGCTCCATCTTTCCGGATTGAAAAATTCTTTCTCACCGTGCTATTAAAAGCAGAAATCAGAACTCATTATTCACCGTAACTCTCTTCGATTACATCAATTCTTTGGACGTCGGCTACTTTAATTCACCTCCCCGGTTTCCTGCTCCTAATCCCCAGGATCCTCCACCAAGTCTAATGCTGGCTTGAGGCGTGGTGGAGAGGAAGGAAGGATGGTAAAGACTTTTCGGAGAATCCTACAAGTTCCACCCGCAACTGTAACCAGTTCAGAAAAGGAACTATTTATCTGCGCGCTTCCCTTAGTGGAGACCTGCGATTCAGAGCGCCGAAGAGGTAATTTGATTTCCGCTACGCATTCTTCACAACCCGTATTTGGGCCATGCTAATCAGTGTATGCCTCCCCACTTAAACAAATAAAGCTCTGGCGCAGGGGCGACGGTAATTTCTCGTCCAAACTCTCTCTGGAACATCGGGGCCGCGGGGCGTCCAGCTCCCGACGACACCTGATGTTTCGATCAAACATCGTCGGAGAGAGGAGGGAGGGAAGAACAGGGCA
>KK114912.1:0-62571 GCA_000611955.2 Stegodyphus mimosarum | reverse complement strand
AAACATACGCAAAAGCCAAATACCAGAAGCATACTGGCAAACTGCAAGAAAAAATGGAGAATTATTATATTATAATTTCTTAACTTTGATTTACTTGTTTAAATCCAAAACAACCTTTTTACGTTATAGGCAAAGGGGAGATAAAAGCACTAGATTAACATTCTTAAATAAAAAACCATTTAGATTTACTTGGTGTACAGCCAAATAGTAGGCTTTATTCGAGTTTATTTCGATCTGAACGTAGGATAAATTTTAAACGTATTATTTTTAAGATTTATTCCGCATTATTGCCACCACTTGTTGCTGCTTTCAGCGCGCCACTGGGTTAAGTTTTGAACTGCGTTTTTACTTTGTATATATATATATATATATATATATATATATATGTAAGATACAAGAAAATACGATAGCTGCTTTAAAAACTAATTTGTGATTTCCCCCCTAAATTCATCTGTTCTCCTGAATTCGAGATTTTTCTAAGTTACGTAACGCTGCTTGAAAAGTGCAAAACCAAAACTAATACTAACCAATCATAGCTTGTCTCTGGAGTTGCATCTACTCTGGTATAAATACTCTGGACAGCTAATGACGTCACATTCTTCGGCTAGCATCTACCTTGCTAATAGCTCCTCGCTTTCCTTCCCCGTCTAAAATGATGTCGCCCCCGTTAATCTGTGTATATGAGAAATTATTGTAACTGTTTATGATTGAAAGGTATACTGCCTACTAAGAATGATTTCTAATGTGTCTAGAAATAAAAATGGTAATTAGCTGAACTTGCATTGTGTCAATATCTTCTTCCATCTTTCACTCGACTGTTGAAAGCTGTTAAAAATAACGGTGTTAGCTGCGCATCAAAATATCCATCCCTCGGTCAAGACGACGACTGCAAGCTGATTCCTCTTCTATGTTTTCCCGAAATCATTACATTATACACACATACACACACATATATATATATGCATATATATATGGCCATAACTATACAGAATATTACTGACAGTTATGTTATAATCCATAAATTAATTCCTTAATTATTCAAATTTTAATTTATATAAATTAATTTAAAATCTGGAATTAAAGAGTTCATCATGAATGCTAATAACATATGGGGGGAATAAAGGGGAAAATAAAGGGACCTAATTTATATAAACTTTAAAACACATTTAAAGGGATACAAACGCAATTAGCGAAAAGGAAAAAGGAAACTTTCAATAAAAGAAAATCGTTCTCTGGTTCCTTTTTAAGGATACGAAGCGAACTCTTTATTCAAATTTCATCGTATTGCACAGGTATTTTAGAGCTTTACGTAACCCTCATTTCAATTCAAGCTTAACATTTCGCTATTATTGCTTGTAGTTTTTTCTTGTTTGATGGCGCGAATAAAATTTTATACGGTCAAAGAGAGAAAAAAGGATTGCACCAAAGAAAAGGTTTCAGCTCTTCCAGCGGTTTTATTGCTGTCTTTAAAAAAGAAGTTTTTTTTTAAAGTTTTTTGTTTATTCGGAATGAAGTGAAAGAGACGTGTTTTTAGATGGTTGTGAAATGTTCAGGCGTATAATTTCAAAACTATGCGTTAACTTACTTTATACTACGGTTTTAGAAACCGTCTTTCGAAAATTGGGTTTTGAACTCTTTTGTTTGTCAACGTTCAAAATCTGCAAGTTGATAAAGTTTGTAACGAATGAATATCGTCAACTACGCCCTCTACCGACAATATAGAGAAAATACTCAGTTCAACGCACGCGAACTGCAGAAGTAAACTATTATAATGTTTGAACTCACGCTCTAGAACTTTAAACTATTTTGTGTAATTCCATCTTCTGTTTTATCGCTTACTGTATGTTAATGTTAGGTGTTAATAAAATGTTATTTAAAATTAATTCCTGATTGATTTTTAAGGATTCATACAAGCTGACAATAAATGCAGAGTTATTAAAATTAAAGTTGAATTAAATGCAGAGTTTTAATATATTGAAGTTGAATTAAATGCAGTGACTGCTACATTTTTAGACTAGCGAAGCTATAATAAGTTAAGGATTCCCCGTTGTCGGCGTTTTATAAATATTGTACCTACGTAATACCTAATAAAACTGCCAGCCAACCGGTATAGTGGTTAGCGTCGCTGACTGCCGTGCCGAAAGGCCTGGTTTCGAATCCCAGAGAAAGCATGGATGTTCGTAAATGTTTAGTGCTCGTGCGGCATGGGGGCACTTTAAATATGCTGCGAGCAGAAAGTCTTCTCGAGAGGCTGGTGGTACGGAAAGAGTGAGACCCTCGCATCCGTCCCCCCTCCGGGATGCTCTTCATTAAAATTGGGTGGAGGGCAGAACTGAGCCAAATCGCACTGTTACCTGTATGGTGTTCAAGGCTGTTGCCAACGACAGGCATAAACGTGAGCTCATTGCCATAAGGAATTTCGTAGGTTTGGACTAACTATAAGTCAGACAAGTGAGCATTAGCAACAACAACAACAATTTAATAAAACTGGTTCAGAATAATATCGGTGAATTACAGCTTTTAAATTAGTGTAATACAGTAAAACCTTGCCAAAAGCGTTGGTTAAGTCATTGAACACTGCACGTACGGCCAAAACGCGTTATGCAAAGTTAACGTTCTATGGAAAAAATGAGTTTGGTACATTTCAAATTCATATAGTATGCGTAGTTTATTGTAGTTAAAAGCAGAAAACAAGACAAATGTTAATTGAAAGTATTCTTTAAACTACGAATAGGAATAATATACTTTATTGCTGGTCTATTGCATGAAGCGCAATTTTACCAGCTCAGATGAAATATAAGCTTTTCAATACTTGACGATGAATGTTCCATGATTGCAAGTTCTATAAATAGAAAGGAAGAAAAGTGTGACCTTTGTCACAGAATTTTAGTTCCTTCAAGAGTTGAAGGAGCTAAGAGCGTCTCTTGAAAAGCTGGCATAGCTAGTCTGGTGGAAAGGGGGAGTGTTGCAGGCGTCATGTGACAGTGACTCTGATGGACCGATGGTTATTGGAAACTTAGTGATTGACTCCTGTTTGATCCAGCGGTATTGAGAACTGTAAGGAGGCCGTGCTCGGTAGGTCATGTGATTATGGTAAGGCTGAAGTCACGAGGTCAGGAATGACCAATAGAAAATTTCTTCCTAAATCAAGCCTTTGCGGCAGACAAATTCAGTGGTAATATACGGAAAATACGAAAATTTGCAAAGGAAAAAGTAAAAAGTGAACGATAAATGAAAAATAAGAATTTTGAAACAGAGTTACAAATATATAGTATTGTTGCGTGCGTACGGGTTCGTAATGGATTGAATGCACAAGTCTGGTGAAACGTTGATAAAATTTTTTCTTATCATAAGAAATAAAACAAAATGCTGAGATATTTCTTCAGAGATATTCGTGCAGTATCACAGTATCTGACAGTAGCTATATTTTGAACTACTAAAACGTTAAATAAAACGCAATCCAAAGTACAAAGAAAGCTAATCCGATCTCAACAACTGAGAAGTTTTTCTCCAGCTTTTATAAGCTTTCAAATCATGCTTTATCTTTATAAGCTTTCTAATAATTTCTAACTCATTTCTAATCATTCTGGCACTTTCTATTCTCGAGGTTTCTGGAAAGCAAAAGCAATTACAAGATATCTATTTATTAAATGAGCGTGCTCCTGTAGTTTTACTTTTTCGGCGTAGCTTTCTCTTGAAACTCGTCACCGGCAGCATTACACGTGGGAATAAAACAATTTAAATTATAATTCTACTACAAATAGAAAATTAAATACAAAATCCATAACAGTATTATTATTACTGCTTAATAATAGTTACATGATACAATTATTTTTTAGAAGAAGTGGTGATTTTTACCTGGGAAATCAGGCGACGTAATTCTTTCAAAATTTTGCGGCAGAAAGCGGCAAGCATAATGTTTCGATGCCTGTCATGAAGTGTCCTCTTATTTTTTTATTCGCTTAACCTCCTTTGGAAAAGCAGACAGTTACTATAGATTTTTTAACAATTCATTTGACTTTTTTAAAGTTAAAGAAGCTTTACCATCTTCTTCAATATCGCTGCTTTCACTGTCTGATGGCGTTATAAGATAGCCCAATTTTTCATTCGTCATTCTTGAACAATTCTTTGACTTCTTCTTCATTTGAAAAATCCTTCTCTGCTAATTGTTTTTAACAATTTATTCGAATTTTTTTTACTATGGCAATGCGGCCAACGCTCTAAAAGAAACGTATAACTGAAATTCTACTCTTGGACAAATTAAATGGAAACAATTAAGATACCGCAACGCAAATTAATTTTCGTAAATCCGCCTTTGGCAAGGATTTATTGTATTATGTACCTTCGTCTTGAAATCTGAGCAAAGAATGGCGATTTTGTTTGGTGTAAAACTCATTAAAACTCCTTCAGAAACCACCGAGGTGTTAAAAATTACTTTCGACGATGAAGTGTTTTTATTCCAGTGGCATCATCGATTTGGCATTGTTGATAGTCGGGAAACGAGTGGCATCGTCGATAGTCGGGAAAATATAGCAGATGGATTCAGAGAAGTTCTTTCCTCCATCAGTAGAACCGATGATAATGTAAAAAGAATGGACAAAAATTGCATGAAAGATAGTCATTGAGATGGATTTCTACGGATCTTGGTATGCATAAAGGTACAAAGCATTAAGATTTGTCTAAATCTGATGATTAGCTTCTGAACACCACTATCTGTCAAGTCACAAGGCAGTAGATATCCAACACAATTTGACACATTCATTCTTAGACTATAAATTCTATTTTAAAGATGTACTTTTTAACCCTATTTTCTACACAGTTATGAAGCACTTAAGCATGGTCTCGATTACTATACGATCACAAAACAATTATATATCAATGCTACTAATTATGTGAGTGTACGATTTTGTGTTTATTACTACCTATATTTTGCATTTACTTTTGTTGAGTACTAAAGTATATTTACGACAAGGAAATACGAAAACTCGGATTTGACCTTTCTAGGAATTTCTGAACTCCGTTCCTCTCGATTGCTAGCCAGACTTGTTTCCAATTACACCACAGAGCCACACGATAAAAAAAGGGAATTCCTTACATTTCTCCCTACTTAAAAGGCGACCGAGAGGGAGGGAACCCAGATATCAAACCCTAATGCTAAAGAATTATCGTCCACCACATTTCCGTTCACGCGCCACTTGTTGATGGTTAAGGATTGGTTTGAAACCAGGAAGCAAATCGTATTGTGAACGAGCATACAAAAAATGTCTATTCGCGTTTCAAATTTCAAACCTTAATTATTAATATATAAAATATATGAGACATCATTATTAATACTAATAAGTAATCAGTGATAAAATTCATAAAACATTTAAGTAATAAAATAAAGAGTTTTCTTCAAATATGACTAATAATATTAACAAAAACTAGAAATTTATATTTAATTTGTTGGCAGTTTATTTAAAATAGTGTGATATAAAGGTTTTATGCATTTTATTTTACTCCTATTAACCTATGAAATATGAAAAATAAATAACTACTAAAATCACCGCTTTTGAATACAAAATATTATTCCAATTAATTAGCTTAGCAGATGTTATCGCAAGACGATAAAATCTAACAAAATAGCAAACAGTCAAAATTCGATGAATTATTTCTTTTCCATTTGGAAAATCACTTTTTGATTTACCCGTATTCCTCTAATATTATTTCTCAACAACAGGAAAATGAGTGAAAATACCACCCTCAAATGTCACTTATGCCATTTAGCTTCCAACCTCATTTGCATTAAGACCAACCACGAGGACGAATTTTGCTCTTTGTCCGCAGTATCGTACAGTTTCTTTAAACGTATCCTGGAAATATAGGGAATCAGCTGTGACTTCACTAGGTATAGACATCCTGATATGTAACTGAATGTACTTCCAACTGCACTAGGAAAGCACGCGATAAGAAACGGGAAAATGTTTTACATTTTCACTTCCAGCTTTTGATGGCTCCCACCAAAATGCAAATTATTTATGTATTTAAGCACAAAGAATTGTTAAGTTCGAAAGAGAGCATATAGCAGCTACTGCTCACCGTGTCGTTACTATTCGCAAAGTATCTGAATTACTTGAATCCTCTTTAGCATTGCTAGCAATAACTACTCATAGAGTTAAAGGCCTCAGACATAGCTTGTAGTCTCAGTTTGCTTTACGTCCTGGACACTTTAAATTTCACTTTAAGCTTTGTTTCTGGTATCCCCACAAACTGTGAAATTTGATTTCTATTATTACGTACGAACTAATATTTATTTTAAACTTTCTTCTCTTTTCGGGTTATTGTACTGAAACATTAAGACGGAACAATAAGTTGTCTGATCCTTCATGAATCCAGAAATTAACAGTTTAAAGTGGTTAGTTTCATATATGTAGATATACAAGGGAGAACGTTTGAAGACCAGTTAAAAGTTTACAACTTAATTTTACACATTTACGCTCAGTCTAAAAGCTTAGTAAATACATTAAGCATGGTTTTTGCCATTTTCATCTCAGTAATCTTCAAACAAAGAATTTAAAAGTGAAATATTGCAGAGATATTTAATGCAGATATTGATCCCGACCTGAACGTTGAAGTTCCGAATTAAACTATCGAAAAAAGAACGCATAGTAGAAATGCTAAAACTCACCATAAATTAAATGACCTATCGATACAAAAATAATAAAATAAATGGTCTTGTTTTGAAATTTAAATGTGTTATACCATGACGGCTGAATACAGTGACATGAACTAGAATTCTTTGCAATTTAACAGTGATTAAAAATGTCTCTGTAATATACATTTGAAGCCCTTCAGGTAAATATTTGACCCCGTATTTTAAGCAGAGAAAGATTACTAGTTGCACTGTACCCAATTTTATTTATATTTTGAACAGAATCTGGCCAAAAAGTTGTAGAGTTCCTCACTTTGATTCTCCTGAACTAAATGCCGAGGAACCTAGTGAACTATTAAGGGAATTATCGCTTATTTCAAATACCAGGGATCGTAAACTCAAGAAAGGTTCATTACCCTTTATGACACTCAAAATAAGATGAAGAGTTGGCCCCTTTCTTCGAGCTTACAACAAAGCCTCCACTTGGACTCAAAAATAAGAAATAAGAACTAACTCTATCTAACTAAGAGATTTAGCTGAAGCTAACATATTTCTGACGTAGTTGGGCCCTTAGTTTTATACTAGCCAGCGAACTATCAAAAGGTACGTAGTATGCGGCCGAGCGTACAGAAGTTAGAGATACTTAGCCCAAAGGTAAACGCGCTTTACTCATAATTCCTAGGCTCACTCTTTCGAAGTAAGATGAACTTTTGTTTAATACTGTTTCTTCCTCACTTGCATTCAACGCGATTCGAAAAACTCATTCTGGTAGGGAGTTGTAAGTTGAAACGAGGCAAGATAGGAAAGGTTAATTAAATTAAAATAACTTTTATAAAATTAAAATATACCTTACAAGATTTCAGACTCTAACGGTCACTCAAAAAGGTTTCTTAAGGTTTTTTACGCTCTCGCTGAGCTCGCAGTCTACTAGCTTGCTGTTGCACTTATTCCTGCTAACCTACTAGTTTCCCGGTTTTCTAGCGTTATTATTAAGAATCGCTTTCTTCACACTTGCGTTATATACAATGCACAGCAATATCACAAAAATTTTGAAAGCAGCAGGGCAGCGTATGTTTAGAATTTGCGATGCGGTATTAAGAGTTGGCATATGTGTTTTTTATTTTGTTTTGTCTTTTTTCAATTTATCAAATCAATGTTCTATTCCACAGAAAGATGATCTATAAAAATATTTTTGTGCCTTTTTATTACTAACGTTTTAGGTGTTCACTTTTTTAATTAAATATAACGTTCTTGGTACTTAAGTCGCATAAAATTCAATTCAATATCAAAATCACAAAACAATTTAAAAAAGAGCCTATATTTAGAATTTCTAATACGATACACAGTTTCGCGCGCTAGAGATAAAATTATTTTGTTCCGTACACTGGTGCAAATGACCGATTTCAAATCGTTGAGTTTGTTAATGAAAAATTCTTTAAATTTTAAAAGATATGAAACACGTTATAAAACAAATTCGAAATTCAAAATTCGAGCTTCCAGGTGCTTCCAGGAAGAGAACTACGTCATTCAAAATTTGATAGCTCTAGGTGCCTTCATTTTTTCACAATACGAGGATACATACCTGCAGACATTATTTAATTTCTTTAAAAATAAAACAGGGGCGATGATATTTGATGGCAACAATTTGAAAAGTGATTCGCCGTTTATAACAACCGACGCAACATCCCATTTCGAAGCTGATAACCCCTTTCGGGCTAATAAATTAGAGTAGCAATTTTTATTTGTTTAGACTCGGTGGCTTGACTCTCGAATCATAACAGAACGTATTCAATTACAGGAAACTGAAATATTTCGACATTAATCTGAAAAAGGCTGTAATTTATTTCCCCATCAAGCACAATTTAATTGCAATTTATGTTAAACGTTTCTTGAATGGTGTATGCGTATTATGGCCAGAGTTTGAAGAAACTTATGACTTCATCTGCTGAGAAACGGCCAGTGCACCAGTATTTCACAATAAATGCCCAAATTTTGATAAACAAACTTTGATCTGTGCACCATATGACTTTCTTCTACGGAATATTAAATTATACGTACTTTGCATTTCATTTAAACTTTGGATTGAATTAAATCTAGTTCATCGATAGCCATAAACCAAAATAGAATAAATGCATTCTTTAAAACTCACTATATTTGTTTACCATAGCGACACTCTGGCACTAGCTTCACTTAACAGCGTTACACCTCATTCATTTTATAACTCAGAATGCACAAAAATTGTATATTTCATTTGAAGAATTACCTAATCGTTTTCACAGGTTCTATTGAAATACAAATATAAAAGGAGGTGTAAAAGAAATTAAACAATCAAGCAAAAAAAAACGAAACAGTTTTCCGCAGACGATTCAGTATTTCTCATTCAATTAATTCAGTTCTCATTTCTCGACAAGGCAAAAACACATAAAAACTCAAAACATCTATATTAAAAATTACGAAGTAACTCCGAAACACTTATTTCCTCGTATAAATTCTTGAATGGATTAAGCATGATTTAATTTTCAATAATAAAAGGAGGCGTTATCTGTTGCGAAAGTTAATTTCTCTAGATTGGTCTCTAGATCTCTAGATTTCTCTAGATCCGCTATTCTCCTAATTTTCAAATGTGAACAAATATGGCTTTTACGGGCTTAGCCGCACTGAAAGATCTGTTAAATTGTTGATAATTTTATAATTCTTCTATGTAGATTTACTAAAGGCATAGAAACCTTAACCGGAAGATAAGAATAAGATAATTCAATCATTTTAAAGCAAAATATGGTAAAAAAAAACAATACTTTTTGTGCGGCCGTTTGCAAAGAAAATAGGAGGTACACATCTACATGTAATAGCAGTCCTATATACAAAATTTCAACGTCCTGAGTTTACTCGTTTTTGAGTTATGCGAGATACATACATACATACATGCGTACAGACGCCACGAAAACAATCTCCTTAAAATTAATTTTAAATCAGTTTTATAATTTTTTGGAAGAAACGAATCCTTGATTCTGTCCTTACGTACGGATGTCACGGAAAAACATCGTTAAATTGCATTCAATAGCGGTCAAAATGGATATTTTCGCTGAAATATGATACCCGAAATTTTTAGCGATAACATTACTTCCTTTTTGCTTCGTACAAGGAAGTAAAAATGGGGAAGAATTATTTGTACTCCCGGCTTTTTGCACTAATTTTTATAATTTAAACAAATAGCTTCGGAGAAACTTGTAGGAACAAATATTGATATGATTTCAAATTTAGTTGTTATTACCATATTTTCCGCTTATTCTAGCTATTCATCACTCCAGTTACCTCAGATAATCGAGGCTTGACAGCATTTTAATTGATCATCAGTCTGATTGGCATAGTGGATAGCGTTGCTGGCTTCGAATGATGGAGAAAACTTGGTTGCCCGTACAAAAGATGTAACAAGAGAGGTACAAAGAGTGTAACAGAGGGTGTACAGATGAAAACAATTTTTAAAAAAATCAAGAAAACGTTTAAAAAATAATAAGGCTTTTTTTAACGTTTTGTGTGTTACCTTTAGTTGTTAAATATCATGTTCTTCGCACTTAAACCATAAAATTCAATTCGACAGCAGTATCCCAAAATAATTTTAAGATGAGCATATCTTCAGAATTTCCAACACACAGTCTCGCGCGCTGGAGATAAAAATACTTTTTTTTTGGCACAGTATTGCCAATGCTCGCTTTAAAATCGTTTTGTTGATCAAAAATTCGCTAAAGTGTTACAAAATATGAAATCGATAATAAAAGAGTTCGAAATTAGAGCTTACAGATGCCCATATTCGGTGGGGATTACGTTACTGAAAATTGGGTGGCTTTAGGTACCGTTGTTTTATCAGAATGCGAGAAACATACATACATTTATGCAGATCTTCATTATTTAACTTCTTTTAATATAATACAGGGCGATAATATTTTGTGGCAACAATTTGAAAAATTAAACGAACATTTAAAGTTTTCAACATAAAATGCAGGGGCTGTCGTCGTTTGGGGTAAAAAAACAATTACTTTAGGTAAACGTTTTCGGTAACAGCTTAGTATTTCAAATGTGGAACATCGTCTGATACTTTTAAATTTGTACTTCTCTCAAAATATAGCATGTAAACAAGATGTGGATTGAAGGATATGTTTTGGCAGTGTGCGAAGAGTCCTATTCACAAACATTGTGGAACTGCAGGGTATTAAAATATATAACTGCAAAATAAGCAACATTATTAACCGGAAACTCAGTAACAGTGAATTATTAATTTCTATAAAGAAGACTCCAAACGAATATACTAAAAAAGTACACATAGTCTCAAAAACGTATTTTAAATAGAAGTAAAATAAAAAAGCGGAAAACTTTCAGATTTTATATTACCCCCAAACGTGCGTTTTTTGCATTTACAGACACATACATGTTTCTAGAGTATTTGAGCTAACACCACATTGTGCTAAAATATTTTAAAACAGCATATCTTTAGAATTTCTTATTGACAGTCTCGCGCGCTGTAGATAAAAATGTTTTATTCCCTATAGAGTTCGCTTTGAAATTGTTGAGATTTTTAGTCAAAAATGCGTTAACGTTTTACAAAATATGAAAGAGATAGTAAAGCAAATTCAAAATTTAAAATTCTAGCTTTTGTGTTCGGGTGGAGAACTATGTTATTCAAAACTTGATGACTCTAGGTACCTCTGTTTTTTAACAATGCCAGAAACATATATACTTTATATATAGATTATTCATTATTTAGTTTACTCAAATATAATACAAGGCGATAATATTTGGTGGCAACAATTTCAAAAGTGATTGGGACATTTAAAGTGATTTGAAGCAAAATGCCGTTTTGAGATTAATAGCCATTCTGGGCTAACATCCATTTGGGTTGAAAAGGAGGGAGAAGGATTGTTTTATATCTCCTGTTTTATTCTGGCGATTGACGAAATTCAACTTGCATTTTTTATATCCCAAAAGCGAGACTTCGGATAGATATTGTACACTCATGTCCATAAATTAAGGATAATGCAAAATCAGGAAAAGGAAGAGTTAGAAGCAAAACAAATTTGACTTATTTGTAAAGCTTATTTATTAAACAAAAGGTAAAGAGCAAAAAAAGATGCTACATGTTTGATATTATTAAAAAAATTAGCGATTATTTCTCCCTGGAGCAAATTACAAAAAAACTATTTAGAAAAACCAATATTACACGGTTGGTATGATTGTTAATACATTGTATGTCTCCCAGACGATGCAATACAGTCCGTACAACGCCTAGGCATGCTGAGTATCAAATTATCGATCTGATGTTGGTGGATAATACACCACTTAAAAAGCAATGCTCTCAGAAGTTCCGGTAGACTTGTAAAAGGAGGTTGCCGGGCTGCAACTCGTCGGCCAAGCATGTCCCACACGTGCTCTACTGGATTCAAGTCCGGTGAGAATGCTGGCCAGTCCATACGGGTGATATCCTCCGATTGAAGGCATTCGCTTACGATGTTTGCACGGTGAGGACGGGCGTTGTCCTCCATAAACACAAATTGTGCGCGCATGGCGCCCCGAAACAAACGTACATGTTCTTCCAGAATGACGTCCCGATAGATTTGGCTTGTCATGGTTCCAATTTGAACATGCAGGTCAGTTCTGGTACCCAGATTAATTCCACCCCAAACGAGCACTCCTGCACCACCGTAACGGTGTCGTTCAATGATGTTTTCTTGGTGGTAACGGGTACCTGGAGCTCTCCATATGAAAGTTCGGCGAGAATCAGATTGCAAGCTAAACCTGGACTCGTCGGAAAACATCACACAAGCCCACTGTTGCGGTGTCCACAATGCATGCTCTGTACTCCAGGCTAACCGCAGGCAACAGTGAGTTGCAATAAGTGGAACGCATCTGATAGGTCTATGAGCATATAGACCAATCTGCCCTAAGCGTCTGTACACGGTCTGCCTTGAAATTGTCGTACCAGTGGCTGAAGAGAGCTGACGAGACAGGTCTGAGGCTGTGCTCCGCCTGTTTCTTTTGGAAGTAACTGCCAAATATCGGTCCTCATTCGGCGTTGTAACTCTGGGGCGACCTGTGCTGTAACGTCTACTCACATTACCATCATCTTGGAATCGTTGCCAAAGCCGAGATGACACTCTGGGCAATTCCAAGTTCGTCTGATACTTCCAGTTGGGTACGCCCACATTCCAGACGGCCGATAATTCTACCACGTAAAAATCATCCAAATGCGTCTTTTGTGTCATAACTATTCGGTTATATCACTGAAATGCTTATAAGGTGCCTGCGAACAATTTTACTTCTTTGCCTATATTCCTTATATATGATTCTCTTACACTCTCGTCATTGTGACGTACCATCGGTGTCATCTGGTTACTTCCTGAAATTTGCATATGATTCTTGAAGATGTGTAGTAATTTTACAGGTGATATATTTATTTTAGAGTTCGATTTGAGCAGGACTCCGAATTATCCTTAATTTATGGACATGAGTGTATAGAGCGTTGTTCTAACATAGATATTTTGACCCCAAATCGGACTTTTTCTTAAATGACATACCGATATTTTTCCATATGTAGATTCTACATCTCAAATTATGCCAAAGTGTCAAGTTTCGTAGACATTGCCCGAGTAGTTTTTAAAAAAATTAGGTCTCAAATGTTTAGCTCTTCAGTGTTAATTGAATTGAATATGTATTTATTAATTTCTCCTTTTTATTAAACTTACTTGATTCCTTTTGCCAGAATTCAAAATTTAAGTTTACTCGAATAAGTTTTGTACATTTTCTATGGTTTATTTTTAAAAGTTGTATTAAAACAAATTTAGAAATTTTTCGAAAAAAACTTGGAATTATAACCTATAAAATTTGTATCATTATCTTAATTAGCTTAAAGTAGATGTATTTCTGGACATAATCGAAAAAGGTAGAGTTGTTTATTCAAATCTTCGCGAGGTGTACATGAATTTATAATTTACCATGCTTTGAAATTTGTCATGTTTGCTGCAAGGGATAATAAAATAACACCAAATGCAGTTATGCACTTTGTTATAATCTTTAATGAGTTGCAACAGTTTTAAATCTTGAATTTCCAAATAAACTATTACTGAGGGTTATTCATGGAGAATTTTTTTCATTTCTATTAATAAGCATGCATTAACAATGCATACTAATAAATGTGTATTAACAATGCATGAAAACCTATTTTTTAATTTTATAAAGAACATTAATCAAAAGTTTAAAGTTAATTTTTTTTTCTTCATGAGAGTAAAATTTTACATTTGCCAATTTATCGTGTGATATTTTACTTCACATCATTTCATATGCAAAGAAACTTATTTTGCTTATTTCAAAACTTGTGCATCATCATTCAGTACTTCTGACTGCGTCAAAAATATAAATAAAACAACATCTCTTCTACTACAGAAATGTTTAAAAACAGCAACTTTTACTAGAATAGAAGATTTTTATTTTATTTTCTGTGTATAACGAAAGCAGCAGATAAAAACAGATTTGAAGCTGTTTCATGTCGAAAGATATTTCATGGCCTTTACTGTATAAGATATTTTTCCCACCTTCTTAGCACGCCTTCGTAGTGTAGTGGTCAGCACAGTAGGCGAATACAGTAGGAGGGTATTCGAGAGGTCCGTGGTTCGAGTCGCGGTGAGGGAATTGCTCATTTTTCACGTCTCCTGCTTCGAAAAATCCTAATGTCTCAACAGTGGCGCCCGAACTAAAAAAAGTGGTATATGTTGATTCTCCACCACCAGGATTTGGCGACTGGGTCCCCTAATCCCCAGTCGCCCTTTAAAAGAGACGTGCATTTCTCCCGCCTTCGTAGCACGCCTTCGTGGTGTAAAGGTCAACACACTTGTTGCGTATTCGAGTCACACACGTGGTTCGAGTCCTGGCAAAGGCATTGCCAATTTTTTACGTATTCTCCAGCATAAAAAACCCTAATGGCTCTACAACTGCATACTAAATTTCTTAAACAAACTGTTGTTTGAGATTGAAAGGGCCCTTTACTATCATCAAAGACCTTATTTCAAGGCAAAATATCTTTTTATGAAAGCACAGTATTTAGATTAAACACATTTTTAAAAGTCATATTGGGATTTGTTAAGACCCGGACTCTAATCATTCGGAACATAATAAATGATGATTATTTTTACATTTATCGTCACATTTTTATTATTGCTGTTACATTTTAAAACTTATTTAAACAATATTAGATATACTTATTTAACATATTAATATATACTTATTAAAATTCTTCTTGCATATATAATTTCAAAATTTACAAAATTCTCCTTTGTGGAAATATTGCTATTTTTCTATCAACCAAAGGTTTAAGCCCTGAGTCTCTTTGGTAACAACAGAAAAACCGCTGACACAGATGAACTGCAACGTCTTTAAATACGTCCGTAGGAACTATAAATAAAATAATAAACCAAGATTTACGACTTAGAAAGGCTAAAACATTTTGTTTTCAAGCATTTGCCGAGGCATATGGCTCAACGTAGAATAATTTGTAGAACACTGTATGAAAACTAGTAGCACGAGATTTAGCACAAGATAAACGGAAACATTATGTGACCTTTAAAAACATGGGTTTGCCTAAATGCCTCCACAAAAAAAGGTCTGTTTATTATCTAAAAAGAAGGGAAAAAGATTAAGACCTGATTCTGTCATGGCAAAGAAAGTTTCGTTAATGATATTAAGATTGTCACAGGTTTCCCTTACGAAAGGAATTTAATAAAAAGAAGAGTGGAAAAAGTACAATCTGGAATTGTAAAAAATGTTAAAATCAACCCGAAGTACAGCCTAGAGAAAGTTTTACGTTTGATACTTACAGAAGAAATTCCGATAGCTTTCAAAAAAAGAAATTTCATCGAAAAAAAGCAAGACGTTTTGCTTCGAAAAATGCGAATAAATTCCTTGAAAAATTTAAGACTACTCTAGGTGTTGCAATATGAATTTTCAAAGTATTCCTCAGAAGTCCCTTGACATTTCACCGTAGGATCATTCTGCCCTTTGCCGCTTGAAAAGAGCTGTTTCTAAATGCAAACCCACTCTGATGGATTCTGGAAAGTAGTGGACGAGGAATTGAAATCAGTACCCTGGAAATTCCATGAAAAGCCCGTACATAATGGAAATCGCGATGCATACATATAGTCCGGAAAATAGGCTATCAGATCGAACATTTATGAAAACATTCTTTACGTTCTAAATGTTAATAAAACCATCCTGAAATCACTCTAAAAATGTGTAAACATTCTTTGAAAGTGTATACTGTCTGTGGCACTCAAAATACTAACGAGACGAAAGTACTCATAAATGATAGAGGAGGAGTGGTAGGAGACCCTCGGATTCATAAAATTTGGGCCGTGAGTGCTTTTGAACTATACCTATACTATCAGCAGGGAACTTCCAAAGTTCAAACCCACTTCTACCTATGCTTTTGTTTAGAATGTTTTACTTCTAATAATGAACTCAAACGATTTCGTGGGCAAGCATTTACAGGTCCCTCTTCATCAGGAGCAAAGAAATCTGCAAGACTGACTGCCCTCGAAAATTTTCCCTCTTCAACTGAGTTCTTGTCTAAATCTACGCCAAACACAAGATGCTGCTTTGCAAATTTTATATTTCACTTTGACGTGTTTCTCTTTTTTGTTTTTAAAATTTTATGAGTTATATAAAAATTAATAATAAGTTCTTCATATTTTGGTTATGAATTAAGGTTTTTCAATTGAATTTTTTTTAACAAATTGCTTATTTAATAAAAATAATTTATAAATGTTTCTAAGAGGGTTACTTTCACTACTTACGTTACATAAAAAAAATTATCCATTTAATTATTTTTGAAGTTAAATTGAGCATTGTACTTGAAGTGAGCAATGAAAATCAGCATATGCTGAATATTATCAAGTTGGCAAAACATTTTATGTGATGCAGCTTTTGAATTTGGATCTCTAAAATGATATTAGAATAGTAAAATCCACAAAATGATTTTTCATCAGACTTCTGCCCTGTTTGTCTAAATATACCTCATTGTTACTACTTTCTCAACAACAACTAAATTGTTGCAAAAAAACCTGTTTTACAAGCTTTCTTGATACGGCTAAGTACAGATTCACCACTTTAAATTTAGATATTCTCGTTAGTTGTCAGTATCCTTTTTTAATAGCTCAGAAATATGTAAAATGACTTCGACAGCTAATTGAAAATAATACTCGCTGTTGCGAACTCAAATTAGACTTAACGAACAGTGATAAATAGTTAAATTTTGATTCATTATTAACGAACAAAGGTAAGGATCTCAATTCCAGAAAATTAATAAAACAAATAAAATCTTCCAGTAAAATAATAATAATAATAAACAGATATAAAATATAAAAATCTGAACGTTTTCAGATTTTACATTACGCCCAAAGGGGCGTAATTTTAACGTTTTGCCCATATTCGCAGAAGGATTACGCTATTCAAAATGTGATGACTCTAATTACCGTTGTTTTATCACAATACGAGAAACATACATACATTCATGCAGATTCTTCATTATTTACTTTCTTTAAATATAACGCAGGGCGATAATATTTGGCAGAAATACTTTGAAAAGTGAAACAATGGTTATAGTGAATCAACGGAAAATGCGAAAACGAAATTAATAGCCCTTCTGGGCTAATTGCCCCTTTAAACTAATAAAAAAATAAAAATCTGAAGCTTTCAGATTTCACATTACGCCCAAAGGGTTTTTTTATTTTGTGTGTTACTTTTATTTATTAAATATAATGTTCTTCATAGTTAAACCATAAAATTCAGTTCAACAGCAATATCGTAGAATAATTTTAAAATGAGCACATATTTAGAATTTCCGATACACAGTCGCGCGCGCTGCAGATAAAAATGTTTCTTTTTTCGTACAGTGTTGCCATTGTTGACTTTGAAATCATTGAGTTTGTAATTCAAAAATTCGTTAAAGTTTTACAAAATATGAAATAGATAATGAACCAAATTCCTATTTCCAAAGTCGGCTTCCAGGTGCCTACATTTGGGTGGAAACGTAAGTTATTCAAAATTTGTTGGCTCTAGGAACCATTGTTTTATGATAGTGCGAGAAACATACATACGTTTATGCAGATTCTTCATTATTTAATTTCTTTAAATACAATACAGGGCTCTAATATTTGCTAGCAACAATTTGAAAAGTGAACCGACATCTATAGTGAACCAACGCAAAATACCAAAACCAAATTAATAGCCTTTCTGGGCTAACCCCCTTCGGGCTAATAAAAAATTGTTAATTCTGATCAACAACAAATAAATATTTGTTATAATGTCCGAAACAGTTTTCTTTTTCTTAGTTCATAACATGAAAGATTAACAAGCTGTAAGAATTACTTAATAAAAATTTACTTCATTATAAAATTCATCGAAATATTATATATTCTTTTATTATTTAGTGCTTAACCGTTCTCGAAGAATAGCTATGTTATTTAGTTACCAAACTGTAAAATTTGTTCACCGATTTCTTAGATGTATAAATTAATTTTGAAGAGCTATTCATTTCAGAATTAAAATCTGATCAGAAAAATTTGAGACTTAATAATTAATTAAATCTCTTTTAAGCTACAGAACACTTTCTAAATGCAACTAAAATTATACTTGAAAGTTCATTAATTAAACGTAATTAGCTTTTGAACTACGTAGTTTGTTTTTTAATTAAAGCTAACTGATATTAAGGTTGGAAATTTAATTCTGATTTCATTGCAAACTGTGAAACTAATTTAAACGAATATTACACAAAACGGTCACTAATGTTAAATCAAGGCCTAATGAAAGGATATGAGAAATTAAATTAACAGAATATTAGCTTCTCATGTTAGACAAGCATAGTGACTTTAAAATACGATAAATTGCAACATTAAATTCCAGCTGAATTTTAAATAAAAAAGCCGTATATGCCTCTACAAAAGATCTTTGTGAAGTATATTCTACAAATAACATTAAATTATTTACTTTAAAAAACTAATAATAAACAGTGTGTATAAGTTAGAAAAATAGAAAAAAGAAACATAATAAATTAAAATACATTTAACACGAGTTATGTGCTGCTATAAAAAACACAAATAAATAAGGAAATTGTAGAGATCCACTGTCTATCTTCTGTGTGAAATCTGAAGAATAGTGACTGCACAGAAGAGCTGTTAAAACTACCACTCGACGCTAACAAACTTCGCCTCTCCTTGAGCGGAAACTGAAATAGTAGAACTTAAAAATTGAAGATATTAACAAGTAGTAGAATTAAACTACAGGGCTCAGACAATCCTGTATACTATATGTATATCGCGTAGATGAGTTTAGTGGCAGCAAAATAATAGCTGCTAAGCCGAAGCTTGCTTTACAATATGCACAGAGTTTTCCCAGACTGTCTAACTTTCCCTTCAAGAATTCGATATTTAAACTTTTTCTCCCACTGGTAGAATTTACATTCCTCACGCGCGCTATCAAATTTGAATATTCTGGCATTGACAATTAGGAGAATGAAGGTTTATGGGAAAGGAACTTAAAACTAAATTTAACTGGTTATTTAAAATACATATAAATCCCTACAAAATAATTATACGAGTAAATTGTTAAATTATTCTTATGTACTTCACAAAGATCAAATAAAAGAAACTTTAATAGCAAAAAATAAGCATTAAAATAAAAATAAATAGTATAAATTTAAAACTGAAATTTCCAATTCTAAATATATAAAGTTAAAAAAAACAGGTCATTACCACATACTGATTTTCATCATCTGGGAGCAGTCAGAGAACGTCATAATTCGCCTTTATTTATTATTTTCTAGATGAATCTTAAATAAGCAGTTTTTATGTTAAAGTATTGATTTAGAATGATAACTTTGTAAAACTTCATAATCAAAAATGAAAGTATTATAGAATGACTTTTTTCCATAATATTATCACTTCAATGACTTTACAAGTTTATTAAAATTTTTTCCGTGACTAGAATCAAACAAGTGATGGGTTAGGATATGGTCTTAGTAATGACTTACGATAAGAATTAGTTGCCATAATCACACTTTTTTCCCCTTCTCCCCCACACATGGAAATGGGGAAATTTATTTTCATTTTCATTTTGATTTCGATTTTTTGCTATTAAGATTTCCGTCACTTGTTTTTTATGATGTATATGAAAACTGATTTAAATAATTTTAACTGATTTAATTATTTTCTTACTTTTACATTCAGACATACATACATACATACATTATTTGTTTATATACATATTACATAAACGGGGGAAAATGTTTTAGTCTGGAAAAACATTTTAGAAAACGAACTCTTTGGAACACTTTTACTCAATATTTTTTAGCTTTTTTAATTCTAAAAGCTCTAAACGAAATAAAACATATTGATAACGAAATGATAAACTGAGTTAAATAACTAAATTTATAGTTTTGAGTTCGGATTCTCAAGATATAAGAAAGATGTAAAACAAATGGAATTATACAAATCGAAAGTAGTGAAATTTCTAAAAGGAACGCACAAATTAAAAAGAATTGAGCAAACAATTGGCATAATATTTTGTTCCCTTTTGATTTTGCTCATTGCCTATTTCTTCCTCGTTCTAAATTTAAATTTGTTTTGGAATTTTTTATTTTATCAATTCCATATTTAAAAACTTAGGCAATTTTGTCTTTTTTGTTATTTGGATTTTCCTATTTTTTAGTTACCTTGCTCTTTCTAGCAATTCGGGTTCCCAAGTTACTAATTTTTAAAATTAATAATTAGCAAATTTTTCTTCCTCTTGTTTAATAAATCTCGACTTTTAATCTTTTTTATACGTTACGTAACTAATTTCGAGTTCACTTTGGAGCAGGTTATATCTTGATGATTAATTTCGGATAGTAACAGGTTTTCAAGTTATTTAATTTTTTAATTTTTTAAGTATGTACAAATTTTAAGTATACCAAATTTTGTATTAATACATTCTGATTTAATTATTTCAAATTTAAGGAATTTTTTGTTTACTTTTGCTATTCATTCGGATGAAATTCAGAAACGTGGCTCTATTGATAATTCTTTTGGCTACTCTTTGAGAGAGACCAAAGAATTATTAAGTATTATTTAATATTGTGTTTAATATATAATTTTAATCAATTTTGGTATTAATTTACTTTTATTTCAGTTTCCTTTTCTATGTTTTCGGTTCTATTACTTTAATTTGTGCCTTCTTGTTAGAAAATTCATCACTTTCGTTTGATATTATTCGATTTGTTTACTTTCTTTCTTAATTAATTAATTTTACAGTGTTTAACACAACATTAGTAGCATTTGCCAATTAAACATTATCCAGTTGATGATCTATATCTATTTATATTTATATAAATTGTCAGTTTCACCACTTGTTCTTTTAAATGCCTTACTTCATACTAAATGAAAAAGTTCAAATGTCTTCAGAACTGCTTCGCAGCAATTTCTTGAAAAAATACTGAAACATATACCAGATAGACAGACATATCCTGAGCAGTGGGTTATAGCAATGGTCATTCCATAGATGACACAACCAACTTTCAAACAGCCAGTCCTCCACTTCGATTCACTCACACAACTCAGGAAAATGACGTGCACTTTCCAAACCAACTACCCTGCCCTCCATTTGAACTCGTAATTAAAACGATTTGAAAGAGCTTTTTTCGATACACAAACACCGTTCCACAAGATATCCATCCCTTTTAGTGTGGGAGTTCTGACACTTCTCAAATCGTATTTCACGGTTACAGTGAGGCATAACGTCCCAAGGAATTCCATATACCGAGATTAATTGCAGTGAAGGAATATTCCATTTCTCTCTGGGCGAGTTGGCCAACTCAGATTTATAGTTATAGGCGGTGAGATGTGCGAACGATACGAAACTTTTCACAAATACTCGCACTCTTCTAATTCAACGAACCAAGGAAAACTGCCATTTTTCTAACCTCGATCCAGTTTTCGGATCAGGGTGCGTATCCAAATTATAGCTCCTTAATCCCAATGCAACTACTTTGACATCCATATAGTTAAGTGTATCTTTTCTTTTAACTTTCGGAAACTGTTAACCAATGTTACAAAAGTATTAATATTTGAAGCAGTAGAAAAATGTAAACTTCTATGTGCTGCAAGGTTTCCGACTCTTACAAGTATTATTTTGCCATATTTATGGTAAGAATTTAATTTTTTTTTATCTTTTGAGCAACTATAAACAGCATTATTTTACAGCTTCAAACTACTTTAAATTTCATCTCCTAGGACCGTGAAAAGAATCAAACGGTTTACTGTCCCAGCGTAATTTCTAAGTGGAGTAATCACAAACCCAGCTGAAGTTTTATAATCTATTTATATAAAGAAGAAAGTCTGCGTGTGTTTGTTTATTCGCTAATAACTCAGTCACTACTATAAAAAAACTTACTTAAAAATCGTTTTAGTAAAGAAAACGCAGTGATATAAAAAAATAAGTATTTGATTTTTCTTTATTGTTAATACTAAAACAATTGAGATTCTCAAGAGAAACTGCAATTCGATACGTGAAAGCTTTTTTAAATAAATTAAAATTAGCAGGGATTTTGAATCAAAAATAACATCTGGTAACCGAAGATAAATCGAACTCAAAGTAAGTGAAATATGCCATCTCCGATTCGTTACCCATAGTTTGTAACATTTTTATACAGCTAATCAGGGTAACTAAGATAAAAGCTAACCCTAAATTCTTTAAATCATTAAAAGCCAACTGGATCACGAGATATGCTTTGCTTCTTCCAATGTATGTTACAACTAAACATATTCGTAGCGCACTTCAAAACGATTTGAGGTATACCACGAAAGCAATCTGGCATTTGCCTTTTCGCCTGGTCTTTCCAGCTTTTAAAACAGGTGAGGGCCATCATCATAGTCTTTACCTGCTTTAAAAATATTATCGTTAATGACAGTAAATCGCAGAAATGGAGTTAGAAACTGATTAGAACTATCGTGCATCTATATATATAAAGAAGAATGTCTGTGTGTTTGTTCGCGATTAACTCAGTCAATGTTATAGTCATCGTCATTAAGCTTTCTACAATTCTTTTCTGTGTCCTGGAAGAGGTCAACGTCTACCCACCCAAAAAAAGCTAAATCAGAGATATTAATTAAAAACGCTAATTTTCGCCCTTATTTATCCGAGTGGCAACAGTATCGCACGCTGCAGATCTGCTTTATTTCGAGAAGTGTTGCCACTGCTCGCTTTCAAATTGTAGAGTTTGCTAATAATAAATTCCTAAGTTTTACGACGAAATAAAAATAGCATTGCCAAACATTAAATACATTATTCCAGATTCCAAAAATTCGTGGGAAGCCATTTCGACTATTCCCATCTTTGTACGACTTTAATCAGCCGAAATATTAATTAAAAACTCTGAAAGCGCTCATTTTCGCAGTCATTTGTCTGAGTGGCAACAGCCTCGGCTTTGGAGATAAAACTGCTTTATTTCGAAAAGTGTTGCTACTGCTCACTTTTAAATCGTAGACTTTGTTAATCAAAAATTTGTAAGTTTTACAATATCTATACATATAAAGAAGAATGTCTGTTTGTGTGTTTGTTTGTTTGTTCGCGTTATTGATTTCTGATCAATTACGATAAATTTTTTGCCACCTTTAATCAACTAAAATTGAATATATGTGAAATATTGGATGGAACTTGAGATTTTACGACCATTTCATTATAAAGACAAAATCATTAAAATCTGAGTGCCTTTATTGCTGATATAATGAAAGAGAATTAGTTTATTTTTCTATCGAAATTTTTTACGTGGGTTCCATATTGCATCAAACTGAAAAATGTATTACTATGAATCGTATTTTTTGCATCATTATTAGAGAAGGATTACAGCGGTATCGTTCTGTCTGTTGTTAGATGCACTACTGCCAATCTAACTTAACTAGCGTCAGGTACTTCCGCTAGTATTATTATAAACCTTCAACTTTTTATTAATCCCTCAGCTTGATGTTTACACAAAACGCTGAAAAGTTGGTATTGATCTGGATATTGAATTTGTTTGAGTCCTATAACTGTACTAGAGAGGTTAGCGAGTTATCATTCTATCTGAAATAGTATGATATAGACTTGAATAGGTTTTAAATAACCTTCGTATTTAATCTTGAACTTTTAATATAAAAGGCACGATTCTTGATACAGAAAAGAACCACTACTTGTGGCAATGTAGATTAAACAATAACATGCCAAATAAATTTAAACTTTGATGAAGTATTCTAAGACTACACAGTCACATAACTAAGCTATAAGCTGGCTCAATATTTTGGCCACGCGTAATGTTAAAATATCGGCTGCGAGAGAATGCAAGGCTGATATACATTTGAAGCTAATTTGCTTTCTGTTCAGGAATAGGGAAGAAGAAGTCACAGTAAAGATCAAAATCATAATCTCAATAACTGTTTAATTAACATAAAGTACGTTACAATGTAAAGTATCCAATAGAACACAACCTTCACAGTTCATAAAAAATTCAGAAAAAATGATCAAGCTCATATTATAGTATTAAAACAACCTTGCACGCGCCTTAATGAAATTAGGCCTTCATGTTAATAAGATTAATGAGTGTTAGGCTTCAAAAGTTTCACGAAGCAATGGCAGCCAGCGAAACTAAAGCTGAATAAGAAATTAAGTAATGACGATGCCTAAAAGAATGGTAGTCAGTCGATGACTCTTAAACACAAAAAATATGTGCTTTGATACAATAGCTATTTAGCGTCCTGGTGGAAGTTGACGGAAATATGGATAGAAGAAAAAGCAAAATTGTAATACAATTGGGTTAATAACGATAAACCATACAATTAGAATTTTCATTTGCTTTGCTTATCTGATTAACAAACTGAAGCTCTTCTTGCATAGCGATGCCTCAGCACAAATATGACAAATTTTGCATTTTGTGGGGTCACCACTGTAAAGAGCTTTGTCTTTTCGAGGCTGCTGATTCGTATATAGATACCGACACCTTCAGGATAATGCCCTGTTATAAAGCCGTCTGGTCCCTATGCTCCTCTAAATCTTCTCTACATTTACTAGCAACAGACATTACAGCTCCAATGTCTACGTAACAGTCTCTCAGAGTTACACGCCATGTTAAATCATCATAAGCCAATAATATTCAAAGGGACGTGTAATGCTTCACACACTTCAATTTCTGTTTCCACTGGATAAAGGTACATGTTAGGAGTCAAGAAAACGACAAGAAGCAATTGCACTGGTAATGAAGGTAGCTATCAGTATTGAAGAGCACATTTATACGTGTGATCCTACCGTATTCATACCTGAATTGAGTCGCAACTTATTGGCTAAAGCAAAATGGCAAGACGAATAGGGTCACTCACTACAAGTCCATCCACCGCACTTATGTATTCTTTCCGAAAGTTAATAATAAAAGATGCACTTCCACAGTACAGCTGACACGTCGTATTACAGCCATGGTCCATTCCCATTCTAATTTCATAAATTCTACCTAACTGCGGGAATAACGTATCTGAAATAACGCAGAAATTCCCAAATATCACTTGACTAACTATACACTGACGCCATCTTAGGTTTCTCATCTTGTCCTTAATGTAGTTGCACATTACTCACATATGTCAATATACAATTCACAGCATTACACCCACTATCACTCATTTGCAGTATTTGTCAAAATACATAGCGAAAGATGGGACTATAGCTGTTTCACCATCAAACGTGACAGAAAAGTGCTGATTTTCCATCACTTATCTACAATTATCTAATATAAGAAAATACAGCTAACCTTTTAGGATTTATTTTAGTCAGACAATTACGTATTATGATTTGAAACTTTTTAGCTTCTTCTTTCCTTAACTAGCTTTCACCAAACCGCAAATTACTTGTTACGCACATTTAAGCCGAGCATTTGAATGATTTAATGTTACAGCTTTTGACAGACTTGCCTTGCAATTACGTACCATCTTCAACTCTGCCAAAGGTATTCAGGCTAGCCGACGCTTCAGATATATTCCGTTAATTATCTTGAGCCAGCAGATAATTAACGGGAATTAAGTAGTCTATTTTGTGTGTAGTCTCAAACCACATTACTTTAATTTCAGGTTTAACTTCCTTTTATGTTGCTTTAAATACACATATGTAGCGGAGGTTTATCTAAAGCACATGTTAATCTTCCGTTAATTTGAAGAGTTAAATAAAAAGATCATTTTAACTCCTTATGATTTTGCCATTGTTTTATACTGAAGCTATAACTCGCTTATAGACTGGTAGGATCTAGACTACATTCAGATAAGCTTGACAGAGCGGAATTCTACAATCTAAAAAGTAAAAATATCTCGAAGATTTTTCTAAATTTTCAACTAAAGAAATTGATTTTAATTCACTTACCAATCCAAAGTATTATTCCTCTTGTTAACTTAACTTAATCACCGTTGATGAAACATTAGAACAGTAGAGCAATAAAGCTTCTTCCATCCACCTCTCTATTAGCTAATTTGTACATCTCTAATCGAGCTTTGTCAGCTATAGAAAGCAAACATGTTCATTACCGACGTATGACAAAAAACGGTGAAAAATACAGAACAGAAATGAAGTTCTAGACATTAGCGTAAACTTAAAATAGAATATTTATCAAGGAAGTTTAAATTATTCGAAAAAAAATTAAGTCGCTTTCTCGCTAAGTGTAAAAATAATCTCTAATCACGTACTGTGCGTGATACACGACACTTGTCTTCTTTTTGTCACGTCAACGACTTGTAATTGCTTTCTCTGTACAATCATCATTAGGCGAGCTCTTAACGACGTCTTGACCAAACCTTAAGTGAAAAAGTTCTTTTGAACACTGATACTGAGCAAGACTCTTTTATTGTTCATAAATTTCCTGAGAACATTTATTAAATGTGGATGTGTTACTAAAAAAATTCTGATGTCCTAAATTTTAATTTTTGTGTTATAAGTTTTGTAAAAATCAGGAGGTATTTGGACACGAACAATTTCAATTCACGCTAAATGAAACAGCGTGTACCCACTGTCTTCATTCTTGCTTTTTTAATAAATTTTATTAGTTTAAACAAAGGAGAATGTCATAGCATCCAGGTACAGGTAAAAGTGGGTGGGACGCTAGAAATTCACCATTGGTCGCATGGACCTGCCACACTAACTGTGCAATTCTATCTCAGTTTTGAAGAACAGCACCCGGTGTGGTCTCCCACCGCTTTTCTCCACCACCAACCTCTTGAAAGGATTTCGGGACACTATGTATTTTGACAGCCCCCAAACATTCATTTCTCTGAGATTCGAACTCAGGACCATCAGTACGGCAGTCAGTGTCTCTAACCATAACACTGCCTAAGCGGCAATATCCTTGCATAAGTAATGCTATACAAATTAGCAGCAAACGGAGGATCATCACTTACACTCTGAACGGTATACTGGTTAACGGCTACTGGCTGCGGCACGTAGTTGGGCGCAGTTTTCAACGACAGAGAAGACTGGAATGTTGACAGGTGCATAATATTTGCGTAACATGCGGCCTTTATTATACTGGAGAACTTGAAATCCTCTTGAAAGGTTTGGTGGTACGGAAATAGGGGTGGAAAACCCTGGGATCCTTCCCACCTGGCCTTTTTCTTCAAACTTTGTATGGAACATCCTCGTTCATGAGGAAGTATGTTCAGTCACTCTCTCTGGTGAACCTTTTGCAACGGTCGTATACTTATGAGGCTATAGAATCATCCTATCAGTTACTTATATTTCTTCTTGAAAATTCCTAGATCCTGGGAGCTTTTGAAGTGGATCCTAGGAGAAGCATTCAGTGGTTATTCGTAGTTTTTTCTAATTTACGAGAATGGAAACAAGAACTTATTCTATCACACCACAAACTGACAACAACTGTTTAATACTTATCAGAAAATTCATTTCTTTCTTTTCGTTTTAACAGAGTAAATTTTTAATTATTCCTTACCTTCCCTTTTTCATAAAGTTTTATAAAAAAATTAAATATTTCAATGTATGCAAGAATAAAACGAATACTTGCCGAGTTTCAACAGATTGCGATAAGTAACAATCGTTTTCAGTAACTTGTTTTTAGTTTGTTAACATTTGTTGCTGTAACTTATCTCACTTGTTTGAAAGCAACATCAGCATAAGCCCGCGAAATTCATCGTCGTAAGGAGCACAAGATTGCGCCTCCCGTTGGCAATAGCCTTGAGTACCATACAGTTGACAGTACGACTTCCGGTTCCATCCCAATTTTGATGGAGAGCATCCCTGGGGAACAGGTCCGAGGGTTTCCCCCCTTTTCCATACCCCCAACCTCTCGAGAGGCCTTTCGGCTCGCCGCTTATTTGGAGTGTACTCATGCCGCACAGACACTATAAATGATACACAGTTACAGACATCGATGCCTTCTTCGGGATTCGAACCTAGGCCCTTCGTTACGGCAGTCAGCTTCGCTAGCCACTATCCCGGTTGGGCGGCTATTAAACATTTAATAACTGTTACTTTTCAACGAGACGGCTAAATGATCGATGGGTACTAAACATTGACAGACCATGCATTAATATGCAGGTGTCCGGCCGTTTAAAATACAACTTAAATGTCATTGAAATAGTTTTTGTATTTAAAATTGATAGTAATATAAAGAGAATTACAGCCTATATTGCTGTGTTTTCAACAAAGTATGAAGTGAGCTAGAAACCCATAGTTATATAAATAAACTAAAATTAACATTTTAACGTACAACTAAATTATCTGTAGAGTCGTTAGAGTTTCTGAAGCAGGAGACATGAAATAAATTTAAACAAACTCGAACCTGTATCTCTCGATGCGCGCCAAGTGAACCTTTACACTGCGAAGTCATACTGGAAGGAGGGAGAAAATACCTCATATACTCCCCCTTTTAAAGGGCGACTGGGGATTAAGGGACCTAGTCGCCAAATCCTGGTGGTGAAGAATCATTATCCACCACCTTTCAGTTTGGGCGCCACTGTACAGTCTATTAGTTTTTTTTTAACAGGAGACATGAAAAATGTGCAATTCCCTCGCCGGGACTCGAACCTGGACCTCTACAATACAAACCGAATGTGGTACCGTTATAAGGTATTTCTCCCGCCTTCTTCGCATGCCTTCGTGGTGTAGTGGTCTGCATGCTCCGCGCGTAACCGAGAGGTCCGTGGTTCGATTCCCGGCGAAGGCGTTGCTCATTTTTCATGTCTCCTGCCGCCAAATAACCTAATGTCTCTACAACTGGCGCCTGAACTAAAAAAGGTGGGGGATGATGATTCTGCACCACCGGGATTTGGCGATTGGGTCTCCAAAACCCCTGTCGCCCTTTAAGAGGGGGAGTATATAAGGTATTTCTCCCGCCTTCTTCGCATGCCTTCGTGGTGTAGTGGTCTGCATGCTCGACGCGTAACCGAGAGGTCCGTGGTTCGATTCCCGGCGAAGGCGTTGCTCATTTTTCATGTCTCCTGCATCCAAATACCTAATGTCTCTACACCATTACAACACGAAGGTATGCAGAGAGAGGGGAGAAAATACCTTATAAATCATCCCAGCCAATTTCTGTCGTACGGAAGTCAAAAGTGTTTTCATAACGAGCATAAAACTTTCCTAAATACAGTACCCGCCGCTTATTGAAACCATTTCCATTCCAAGCATATTTGAGTTTGTTAAATGGCTGAGTTTAATAAACTCGATTTTAGTGTTGCAAATTACTTTGAACTTTATAAGGTTGCTGTTGCTGTCGTTGCAAGGTGTGAAACCCCCGGCCCCCGTGCCGAAACATGTTCAGCCATCAAGCCATAACAGTGGCCAACCCGTCAGAACTTTATAACACATTTAAGTCCCTTCCAAATGCCTTCGTGGTGTTATTGGAAGCATACTTGACGTGTATTTGAGAGGTCCTGGGTTAGAGTTCCGGCGACGGCGTTCCTCAGTTTTTATCTCTTCTGCTTCAAAATAACGTAATGAATCTACAACATATTTCGCAAGAGAATAACTAAAAATTACTCTAGTAATTAAAGCTTAAGTTATTAATTAAAAATTAATACTAAAATTAAAATATTCGAGAGAACTGGAATTTTATTTTTTATTAGAAAGTTTATAAATACATACTTTGATGAAATTTAAAATTTTTACATAAAGCTGCACTATCCATATTTGTTTTGTATTGTTCGTCAACAGTCTTTCAGTCGTATTTTGAAGTTGTTAAAACTGTTAGTAGCCTTTCTATTCAAGTGGTCTCCTTAGAGTTTACAGTGCTTTTCTCGGTTCATTTGAGGTTGGCATGTAGTCACTTTCTTCCGTAATACTTTCACTGTCAGTTTTAGTTTCTGCAGCACTTTTATCAATTTCTGTAATATCGTAATCAAAGTTTCCACGTGCTGTCTGAATATTATCAACACTTGCACTGTATTCTAAAAAAGGAATTTCCGTAATTTTTCTGAGGTATCTACAAAGTCCTGGAAACAGTTTGCAGCTCCTCTGTGGCTTCTTCTAAATAAAAGCCACACTTTCTAAAGCAGTTTCTAACTATGTTGTAGGAGACTGCTTCCCATGCGTTAACTATTATATGCATAGCCTCTAGCAGCGATATTAACTTAGTTATCTACGTCGAAGTACTTGGATTTTCTCAAGGTTCAATTTTATTTATCTTTTTTTGAATGATTGTATTTTCTCCCTCCTTCCAGTATGCCTTCCTGGTGCAACGGTAACACACTCGGCGCGTGTTCGAGAGGTTCAGGTTCGAGTCCCTGTCAGGGCAGTGGACAATTGTTTACATCTTCTGCTTCAAAATAACCTAATGACTCTACAAGTGGCACCCGAACTAAAAGCTGGTGAACATTAATTCTTTACCATTAGGATTTGGCGACTGGGTCCCCTAATCCCCAGTCGCCTTTTAAAAGAGGGTGTACATAAGATATTTCCTCTCTCCTTCCAACATGCCTTCCTGATGTAAAGGTAGCACATTCGGCACGTATTCGAGAGGTCCAGGTTCGAGTGCTGGCTAGGACATTGCTAATTTGTCATGTCTCCAGCATAAAAAGTACATAATGGTTCTACAATACATTTTTATGATTACATTTGAAAGCTTTTGTTATATCTTGGTCTAATGGCTGAATGATAGACGTCGTATTTGCAAGAAGAAACACTAATTTAAAGTTTTTCAGAATGATATCAGAGGTATGTGCAGCCCAGTCACCTAACCGTAAAGTAAAGCTATGTTTTCGTTTTACAGAACTCTGTCTGATTTCAAAAGAGAATCAGTAAAAATGCTACTTGTCATCCACCTGTTATTGTTATTATGCCGAGTTAAATTCTTGATGTCTTTTAAACATCGTGGTTTTCTACTCTTTCCAATAACCACTGGCGTCTTTTTAATTCTTGCAACCATATGGAACGTTAATAACATAATATCTTGCACTTTTGATTTCTTAAAAACCAGCTATTGTTTGATATTTAAACATTAATATTTGCTCTGGTTATACTGTGTAAAACAGACCAGTTTCATCTGTGTTATGAATTTCGTTAGGCTTGTGTTCTTTTAGAAGTCCATTTTATTATCCCTCCATTTATCCGGTTACATTTTTGGTTACTACGGAGCTAAGTTTTATCCGAATACATAGAGAGCTTTCTAGTATTTTATAATTCAACACGAAATTGTTTATTTTACATTTTCTTTAGTTCATCTGAAAATGAAAATAACTGCACAAGAAATCTTAATTTGTTCATCTGGAAATAAAAATACCTGCACAAGAAATTTTCGTTTGCTCACTTGGAAATTAAAATACCTGCAAAAGAAATTTTGGAATATAGAAGGGAATTTCACAATATGATTTGTAGAATCTATTGGGCTTCTCGAAGCAGAAACACAAAAACTCGGGTACTCCTTCATTGAACTCTGTAGCTTTCGATTGCTATCTGGACGTGCTTCTAATTACACCATAGAATCATGCGTAAGGTAGAACAAAATTCTTTGCGTTATCCCCCACTTGACAGGCAATTAAAAAAGAGATTATCCAACCGCCAAATCCAGAAGGCGATCAATTATGGTCCACCACATTTTAGTTCGAGCGGCATTTGTTATGCCAATTATATTTATTTTTCAGAGACAGAAAAGGGTAGAAAATCAACAATGCCCTTATCAGGATTCGAAATGAGGACCCTCCGATCAAGGATTCGCCTTTGAATGCCGGACGTGCTTTCATTTACAACACGAAAGCACAAGCGGAAAAAGAAAACTACTTGCAAATTGACTTAATGTAATTTATAATATTATTACGAATTATTTCCACCTTTTTATTAATATTTTCCTTTCACTGACAAACACACTGATCATCTTGCCGCAGCATTTATATTTGCTAAATTCTAGCTTATTAAACATTTAGAAGAAAATGCTTACATCTAATCACTTTTTGGATCGAAGCTTGCAGCACAGCATAAACTAAAGAAAAGCTAAATCATTTCAAAAGAAATACAACAATAAAAAATTTTCAAACTTTATGAAAATACTTTACTTTTTTTACCTGCGGGCGTGCTCTTATCAATCAAGCAAACATTTGATAAAGGAAAAAAACTCCAAAAATGCTTGATTGTTCAGAGGTCATCCTTAGGCGATTCTGCATAAAATTCTTCGCTGGCTTTGTTGGTTATTGGTTTTTAATATGAATAAAAAAGTAGTTGAAACGATAACAACAAAAAGAAGTATTAACGAAAAGAAATTTTGCAAAATATGCAAGAAAGAAAAAAATGTTTTTAAGATTTTATTTCGATGAAAGAAAGAGAGAAAATTCTTTATTCTTAGCCCTGTCTAGGAAGGAATTAACAAAAGATTTGGTGCGTTGATTTTTATGTAACTTCAACGTGGAATAGAACTTTTAAGTAACGAGTCAAAAATGCTTTGCATTTTATGTACAATGTAGTACTTCTTTCATTGTAAAAAATTTTAATGTGTAAACTACCATACTGTCTTTGTAATTCAGCTGCACGCTGGTTTGTTGACTGAATTCAAATTAAACGCTAGACGCTTATTCATTTTAGAATAAAATCGGGGAAATTTAATTAATATTTGAAATGTAAAGGGTATTTTCTAATGTTCGATCTATTGACCGGTTTTCTGGCTTTATGAGTCGGCATCGTGATTTCCATGATAGAATGGGACTTTCATAAAATTTCCAAGGATGCTGATTTCTATTCCTCTTACACTGCTTTTCTAAGCCATTGTGGCAAGTTTCGCTTAGAAAGCCTCTTTTCAAGAGACCAGACTCGCAATAGTCTGAAGGTGAAACGTCCAAAGACTTCGTAAGGAGTAATTTGAAAAGGTGTATATGAAATAACAGGATGAGGCTTCATTTTTTCAAGGAATTCGTACTTTTCGAAATATGACTCGCTGAAAGTCATCGGGATAAAAAAATGGAATATCTTCTGTAAATATCAGCTGCAAAACTCTTTCTTCATAGTATTTTGAGTTGATTTTAAAATTCCTTCCCGCTGTTCTTACTTTTTAATTTCCCATTGTAAGAGAATCCTGCGACAGTCTTAAAACACTTACCGAAATTTTCTTTGCATTGACAGAACCGGGTTTGTAAGTTTTTTTTTCTCTCCGTTTTTGATAATAAGTTGTCTTTTGTTGTTGCAGTTTATGTAAATCAGAATTCAATCTACATTGATTATTATCACTTAAATATAGCACATTTGAATTATTTATACACCAAACGTGTGTTATTTATATATATGTATATATACCATATATACTCCTTATATATAAATATTTAATTATGAATGTTCACATGTAATACTGTACTTAAAATATCTTGTAACAAAAGAAAAAAATATGTATTTGTATGCAAATGTAACAGATTTCCGCCGAAATGACGTTCAGTTCCGTAAGGCACGACCTAGGACGAATGTCACCTTCGCGGTGTATAATGTACACTGCTCGACATTGGAAATGCAACACCAAGAAAGAGTGGTCAGAAAGTGGTGAAATTTGGAAAAAAGACAGAGACAGCAAGCAGCAATAAGTGATCTTTATTTCAAAATGATAGTCAGAATACAGAGCGAGAACGGCGTCGGCTCAGTAGGATGTTATGTTATGTTATGTTATGTAGAAGTGAAGGGGGCCACCTAATATTTACCTTAAGTAAGTAGGTATTAGCCCCACACACTAACTAGAAAACTAACAACAATCCGGCATCATTTCTCGAGTCGTGACGGAAATTGTGACTCCAACCAACATTACAAGTACTGCCACCGTCGGCGGCATCAATGCCACTCCTTTCTTTTGGTGGTAAATTAACTTAAGTAATTGGAATACATTACATGATATGCATTGCGATTTACATAGTTGTACAGATTCATGTTTCAAGATGTTATCTATTGTAGTGAGCACAGGCATCATGTTTCAGGACATTATACATTGCAGTAGAAACAGGCATGATGTTCCCACGTTACAAATCATTTTTTTCCAACATGATCTGTTTACATCAAGTATTTACTATTAGAATATGTTAGAACTAGAAAATTGTTTACAAAGTTTTACATTTAAGTACTGTTGTATAGTTGTGCTGAAACTTTAGAAGCTCAATTTTGACGATTCTATGTGCTGTAACGTATGTTTTGTGATAATTGATTTTGAAAACTTGCATTGTATCTAGCAGTACATTGTTATTTACATGTAAATATTGATCTTAATATTAAATTGTGGTGGTTAGAAGTAACTTATTTCTAGTTTATAGATCATGTTGCAAACATGACTTGTTTACATCATTATTTACAATCAACAGTCAAAATTAGAAAAGAATATAAGATAATATTAAAAAGAATATAAATTAATAAGTTTGAAAACAGAAAAAAATAGCTGCATCTGCATACTTTTGCGTACTACGTACTTTTAGATATATCTGCATACATATGCTGATACATTGCCAACTTATTTTTATCAGTTCAATTCCATGGAATTTCGTGTATTATTTAGTTTACAATAAATACATTTCATGATACAGTACATTGTTAATGCGTTAGCAACTCAATGCTGGCAATTTATTATAGGTGTTCTCTTTTCAAGTGATGTTACCTTATGTTACATAGAAATGTAGAGGATCATCTATTATTTACCCTAAGTAAATAGATAGTAGCTCCTTACCTTACATGTGAGTGTCCTATGTTGTGCTTTATATGATTTGCGGTGTTTATTTCTTTCCTGTAATGGTACGCTCGCGTACATTATATCTGCATTTAATTCTTTTGTTTCTTTGTTGCTGGAGCATTTCTTTGAAGATTAAATTATACTACAAAGCTCTTGACTTCTAACAGCCAAAAAGTCAATAACCTTCGTAATTTTATTCAAGTGCTTATTCTTGACTGCATATCTTAGAAATGAGAATAAATCCTCTTCTGAATTCGGTTTCTTTAGATGAAGCGAATCTGTAAATGGGCAGAAAAATAAATAATGTTCGGGGTGACCTTTTTCACCACATGCACAGGAGTCTGATGAGGATAGATTTCTTGCATAGAGGTACGTGGGAAAGGGGCCGTGCCCCGTGATAAACCACGTGATATGTTTGGAGAGATGGATGGGGGGGAGAGTCAACTTTGGGGAAGAGATTGTAAACTCTTCTGCGTGTATTTGCGGCGTCCCACCATTGTTGCCATAATTCTTCAGTTGTGATTTGTAGCTTTTGTTTCAGGTGAGAAGCTGGCCAGGGGATGCTTATTTTCTTGGCATTGATTCCCTGCGCTGCCTCCTTGGCTAATATGTCAGCCTCTTCATTTCCGTTGTGACCAACATGAGCCTTGATCCAGATTATAAAGAAATGTTGGCCTTGGGCATTGGAGGACTTTCTGAGAATTTCCTGAGCTAATGGTGATTTAATTGTGTTCGCGAGTGCATGCATTGCCGAGAGACAATCTGTATAGATGTAAGTCCTAAAATGATGATGTATTCTTACATTGATTGCCTGCAGAATCGCCAACATTTCTGTCTGAAAAACACTATTTTCTTTGTCAAGTTGGAACTTGAAGTCTTTTGTATCATGAACATTGAGATAGATTTTTATAGCACATCCTTTTCTGCTGTTTATGCCAGAGCCATCAGTGTAGATCTTCGGAAATAATGCTTGGTATCTATTTTGCTTTAAGCATAGTGTGATATTATTTCGGCTAGCTGGGTGTCTTTCATATGGATGTGTCGGTGAGGTGTAGGAACTGGCAGCTACTATCTCATTTTTAATTTTGAAGTCTTTTCTTAACTGAAGAACCGAAGCCTTTGCATGTTCCTACTCCGCAACTAAGAATAGAGGGACACTGCTGGTAAGCTGAAAGAGTGCGGCATTTGAGGTTGTTCTGTAAGCTCGGGAATAATTTAAAAGGAAGGGCCTTTGGATGGATTGGAGCTGCTTTTGTTTTCTCCCCGTCATTGGTGACGCCCATATTGCTGCACGATACAGTGCTATCTTTTCTATAACAGTGTCATATAACATCTTTTGTATATGGGGGTTCAAGCCCCATCCGACACCTTGCATTCTTTTCAGGTTGTTAGCTATACTGGAAGTTCTCTTCTTAATTTGCTGTAGGTGCTTAACGAAGTTAAGTTTGTTATCTATTGTAATTCCAAGATATCTTAAGGATTTTACTATTTTGATTCTGTTGTTGTCAATGTGGAATTTCGGTAATCTAGTTATTTTTTGAAAAGGCTTATGAAATATTATGGCTTGGGATTTTTCCTGTGATATTGTTAGGTTTTGGTGCTTACAAAGTTCGTTGAATTTTTATAGATTGGTGTTAACACTGGTTTCCAATACTTGTCTAGAGCGTCCACTGATTACAAAGGCTGCATCATCAGCAAATGCAGTGAACTTTGTGTGGTCTGGCCATTGATGTTGTACTATTTTATTAAACGCTAGATTCCAGAAATCAGCGCTGAGACAAGAACCTTGCGGACAGCCTCTGTCTCGGTTTCTCTCGATGGTTCTGCTGTTGGTTATTACTATGCTTTTTCTGTTGGAAAGGTAGTTCTGGAATACTTTAAATAGGTTCTTCGGGCATTTGATTTCCTTAAGTGTGCCTAATACCTCAGGCCACTAGAATGAGTCGAAGACCTTTTTGAGGTCTAGGTATAGTAGAGCAGAATGTAGATTTTGGGCTTTGTTGTTAGAAATTTGGATTATTGCTTCGTTGATTGCATGTATGGTGCTTCTATTGGGTGTGAATCCAAACTACAAATTACTCATGCTATTTGATTTTCTCATGTGGTGTCTGAGGCGGTTCGCAAGGGCTCTTTCAAAAACTTTTCCAAGCGCTGGGAGAAGGCTTATTGACCTATATGAGCTCGGATTGGCCGCATCTTGACCTTTCTTGTTGAATAGAATTATCTGTCGTATCTTGAAGCAGGAGGAGAAAATACTGTAATGTAGGTATTTGTCTATTAGTACTGGGATAAGAGAAGGGAAGTGTTTGTTTATTATTTTTATTATTACGTTATCTATTCCGTCTGGATCTGGAGCTTTTTTCTTTGGGAGATTTTTAATGTTATTAATCATTTCGAATTCTGTGAAAGGAACGTCATCTTGTGTGCAAGGAGGCCGGGTATTTTCTCTTCTTAGTCTTTGCGCTGTTGTATCATCTTCTACATCGTCCTTTAGGAATGCGGCGTCCATAAGTTTTCCTATTGCAGTTGTAGTAGCATCCTCCGACACTGAGGTATGTGAAATTGAAAGGCGAATTGTTAATTGTGAAGGTTTGAAAACTTTGTTTGAGCAGATTTTGTAAATCGGACCATAGGGGTCTTTGCTGTTTGATACGCATTTTTTCTAGGAGTTTATTTTCGCTGATCGAATTTCTTTTTTATACAAAGCTCTCTGTTTGGCGAAAATTATGTACGCTGGTGTTCTATCTGCATCTGTTTTTGCTTACTTCATTCTTCTCTTTAAAGCTCTGGTTTTATTGCGTTCAGATCGAAGTGAGGTTGTCCACCAATTTACTTTCTTGATATCACTAGGAGTTTTAATGTCAAAGGATTTTTCACAGTGGGCTTGAATTGATTTGTTCAGTTTCGTTGTTAAGTGATCTAATTGAACTTTATTAGTGGAATTTTTTAGTTCATTTATTATTAAAGGAATTTCCGTGGAGATTGAATTTACAAATTTTTTTATCCTGTTATTTGTGGTTTTCAAGCGCTTTGTTGTTATTGCTAGAGTTTCTGAGTTAAATTCATATGATATTAGTTTGAGGTCTGAAATTTATTCATCCTGCATTACCGTACAGTTCATGATCCAGTGGGCCATAGCATTATTTGCAAGTGTTAGGTCGGGCCATCCTTTTCCAGAACTTGTTTCGAATGTCGGTGGGGCACACGTTTTATTTATTAATGCTAAATTGTAACTATTAATAAAGTCTTCAACTTCTATTCCCCTTTGGTCAGTACGAGAGTATCCTCATATTTGGTTATGAGCATTAAAATCCCCTCCAATGATGTGGAGGGAATTGGGGAATCTATTGATGATGTTACCTAGTTGGTTGAGGTTTGTAGACAGTTCCTCTGCTGGAGAACCATAGAAGGAGGTGATGAACAGTTCTTCCTTTGAAGTGTTCAAGGCTATTGTAACTAAATCTTTAGAGGTAAATATTGTTGATGGTGACGAATTCTTGTTGTAGCATATGATAGCTGCTCTTATTTGATTTTCGTTTTCGTCTTGGTGTTGGATTAAATTCCAGCTTGATGGAACCGCGTCAATCTTACCTCTTACACAATAAGGCTCTTGAAGGAGCATTATATCATAATGTTGTTCTGCCAAGAAAAGTTCGAGTTTTGCTGATGATGCTTGGGCTCTTTGTCAATTAATTTGGATAATCTTAATTTTAGGTGCAGTGTTTCGTTTTATTAGTGTAGTTGAAGGGAGAGGAGTCATTGTTTTGCTGAGTCGCTACTTTTTGCTTCCTTAGTTGGATGTACCGTAGTTCGTTCTTACCTTGATCTTTTGTATTTCACGATGGTACACTGGACAGATAGACGCAAATGCAGCATGATTTATATTGAAATCAATCATTATTCAAAAGTTTGCAGTTAATGCAAGTTGGGATCTCTACTCTGCAATTCTTAATATCATGTTGCCCCCCACAGAAGGCGCAGTGCTGCCTGTGTGGACAGTCTCGTGCAGAGTGGTTGAAGTCTTGACATGTGAAGCACCTTCTAATGCCAAAATATTCAGTGATTCGGTGCTCTCTCCAACCACTAAAGATTTGTTTTCTTTCCATCATTAACTTAAATGTTAATGGGGAGCATTCAACGATCCATTTTATCGCATTGTTTCGTTTATCGTTTAATTTAAATATTACTTTAAAGTCATTTTTTGTTATGGGAAAATTTGCTGTTAAAATATTATGCATTTGCTCTGCGGTTGTCCCGTGAGGAATGTTACTAAATGCTCACTTTTGGTGTTCTTTTCTGGGGAATTTTCGTATTAAACATTTCGTGGATGTCTTGAATTTTGTCTAGAGACTCATGAAGTTTTTTGACTTCTTCCACGTTTTCGCAGGAAACTGTTATACCTCCCCGTTGAATTTTGGTTATTGCTTGAATCTTAATATTAGAACTTGAAATTGGGGATATCTTCTCTAACTTTTCTTGAATGTTTATATTGGAGCTGTTGTTCTTTGGTGTAATTAGAAGTGTTGGTCCTCTATGACATTTGTATCCAATGTTCCTCATGGCAATTTCAAAATACGTTGGCGATTGCTCTGATTGGGCAACGTTAACGTGCATTTCTTGCTGGGTATCAGTGGGCTTGCAGTGAGCAGCTTTTGTGTTATTTGGATTACTATGTTCACAGCAGTGAAATTTGTCGTAATCATTTTTTGGGACGAATTCGGCCTTGGCTGGTAGTTCGTTGGAACTCCTATTGCCAAGTTCTTCATTGCCTCTATCTGCGCATAAATTTCCTCAAAAAGATCTTTTGGCAAAAGGGGCTTGTTTTTTTCCCTGTGTATAATACACCTATGCATTTTTCAAATATGGAATTGACAAACTCTTTTTTTGTCTTCTTTTGAGGAGCAATCAACGTTACTATCAATGTAATGTCTTGGAGGTGCGAAGTGCAAATTATTTGGATATGTTGATTCAGCTTTACTGTTGAGTGCATCTTCTGGGGATGCTTCTAGGACGTCAACTGAGTATACAGATTTTACTCTGGTACAACTCATATTGGTCGAAGGTATATGCTTTTAAGAAATGAATATAATAGCACAATCAAAAGTGCTATTTTGAGACTGAAAGTGGTGAGTTGCACTGAAAGCTGGTCACAACAATAATATTAACACCGAAATCTGGTGCACATTGAGTACGCTGATTACACAATATTTGAAACTTTGATTGGATACGTTGAGTGTCTGCTTCTGACGTGCGACTGTCTCCAGTGGGGAATTAAATAGGCTATCGTTGTACTATAAAATTCAGACACAATAGATATATTTAATTTAAAGTAAATAATCTAAGACTCTGCGTGAGTAACGTAGGAAACTGTGACAAATAGGATCGCTGCGTGTAAGTTAGCTGACTAAGTTAAGTGTTTGGGCTGGGAGATAAATAATTGTAGGTACAAAGCTAGATTTTCAGCACGATCGTTTAAGGTCTGCATTCATATTTTGTAGTCAATAATCTGCAGTTTTACTCAGGAAGTTGTAATGAAATTAGTCATTAGCACAATGTTTGTAATTACTTTGATGCTCAGATTAATCTGGCGAAACATATACTAAGAATATATAACGTACTTAAGAATATATAAATAATGCAGAAGTTAAAATTATAATACATGATAAACAAAATATTTGAGAATTATAATGAATATGTAATGCAGAATATTTAAAGCTCAAAAATATAGATTCTTATATTAGACACTGAATAATAAGTGTTTAATTAATTAATTTACATTGTTTAAATAAGAGATTAATTATTTAAATAGGCGAGATAATGCAAATACTAAATCGAACATATAATGATTATAATATCAAACAAATTGACAAAATAGTATGACTGGTAGTAATTAGGTAATGAGATTCAGGAATTAAAAAATAACATTAATACATTGTAACATTAATGCATTGTACAAAGTGAGGAGATCATTTTAAGAACAATGATTTCAGAACACAATATCGGACTGTCGTGTAACTGTCAGTACAAATTACAAGTCCAAAATGTAAATAAAGCCAAGTGGATAACTTTTGGACAAAGTCCAGGAGGGGTACTCTATAAGTTAGCCCATGCGTATTGGAACCTTGACCTTGTCGAAGGTTAGGTTGTTATTGTCAGGAGATAACGGGCAGGGAAAAGTTGGGTCGAAAAGACGAGCCTGAGCCGCTACTTAGGGGGGCTCCGATAGGGGAAAACCGAAGTTTCTGCGATTAAATGGCAATTAAACGTTATATTACTTGAAATCTAATTGGGCTATTGTAACAAAATTAGAATAAAAAAGAAGGCAACTAAAAGGCCTACCTTGGCTATAAAAATCTAGTTGATATGGATCATAGGCTTCAAGATATAATGGAATTAATCAGAAAAAAATGGTCGAAAAAAGACATTTCATTATGCCACTATAAAAACGCGTACAATCACTGCACAAACACAAATCTTATCTTCAAATAATCCGAAGAGCTCCACCTAACCGGTGGAGTGAAGATTGAAAGTGGATGGCACTTAGATGTCGTGAAATACTTTAAGAAGTATGGTTCTTGCACAGCACTTCCTTCCGTATTCCTTCTTAGCTTTGCCTCGTAGTAAACACAATGAAACTATACATTAAACGACGATAATTCATCATTAGGTAATACTATATACTTAAATTTGGTATTCACGTAAAGCTGTTTTTATGATCATTCAGATGATCTCGCCTATGGAATGGTGCATCGTTTTTTACTGAGATTTAACGTTGTTATGAGAGGGGCTTCTTCGCACACGTTCGTTCAGCTATGGCGGGAATAGTTATAGGCGGGCTCAGTAGGGTGTAGGACCACAACGGATGCACGAAGAAACACGTCTAGGCATAGCGTCAATAAGAGTGCAAATGGTGTCATGAGGGATGGCTCTCCATTTCCTTTCAACCATTTACCACAGTTCGTCTTCTGAACGAGGCAGGGGCAGAGTCTGCAAACGGCATCTAATCACATCCCGCGCATGTTCGATTGATGACAGGTCAGGAGAGTACGGTGGCCAGGGAAGCATCTGTATATTTTGCAGAGCATGTTGGCAGATGCGAGCGCTGTCTGGTCGGACGTTATCCTGAGAAATTCCATCGTTATCCTGCTGAGAAATTGCATTAGGCAACACCTGAAGGTAGGAAATTGCCACCGGCCGCAGTACATTATCCAAGTATCGTCAGGCCGTCATAGTGCCTTGAATGCGAACTAGAGGTGACCTGGAATCGTAGGCAATAGCGCCCCAAACCATTTCGCGCGGTGGGGCGTTCCACAGTTACTGCCGGATTAGATATGTCTCCCCGTCGACGCCACACACGTATGCGGTGACTGTCACTGGATAAACAGAAGCGTGACTCATCTGAAAACATGACGTTTCGTCACTCTGTCATCCACATCGCTCCAGTCTGGCACCATTCTAAACGTTGGCATCTATGCTGTGGGGCCAATGGCCTTCTTCCTAACGGGGGCCGTGAGTGCAGGCCACTTTCAACCAACCGACGGGAAATGGTTCTCTTCGACACGGAAACATCCAGGGTATCTTGCACATGCTGCAGAATCGCGGTACAAGTGACTTGCGGGACCGCCAGCTTGTCGGCGGATGCGTCGATACACGCGTGCTGAGTCTCTCTGGCTGCACCTGCATCCCTCCTTTTTTCCACATTCCCTTGTTCCAACCACGTTCGCCATAGCCGATACAGCGTGCTCGCATCCATGTGGGTATCAGCTGCGATTTGATGTAAGGACCAATCCGCCCTTCTCAGTCCGATCACCATATCCCTCGTAAAATCGTCTATCTGCTGAAAGTGCCTTCGTTGACAGCGGCCTGGCATTCTCTCCTATTACACGTAACCCCAAATAATGAATGTAAATAGGTCTAATGTATGTCTTACCGTAATCAAGCTGTCAAATACATATCTAATGTATTCATGTAACTCTGTCAGGTATCCAATGTATTAATGTATTTTATTGATGGATCATATTTCATGCACTTAAGAAGTATTACTATTGTAATTATTATTATTGTTATCAAGCTGTCAAGTGCATATCTAATGTATTACTATTGTTATCAAGCTGTCAAGTACATATCTAATGTATTCATGTAACTTTACCAGGTATCCAATGTATTAATGTATTTTATTGATGGACATATTTCATGCACTTAAGAATATTATTACTATTGTTATTGTTATTAGTATCAGTATGATTATTATTAATATTAATATTAGCATTTGACATTTTATTATTATTTGTCTTATATATATATATGTATTATTCTGTATGTATATGTATTATTATTAGTATATGTCGATGTATCTAAGAATTATGTCAAAGTGCGCCCAAGAGTTTCACCAACGCATTCTACAGCTAATATATTTTAACAGCTTATATATTATATTCACGCAGCTAATGTATTCATGAAACATCATCCAAGTCCGTGTTCGTTCATGCAACTTCACAGAGAAGCAAATGCATTCCCGAGGCAAGTCTCCTGGGACTCGATAGCTGCCGGTTCAAGATAATGGAGGGCGTGGGACATATACCTGCTTACCTTTGTTAGACATCAGGTGTCCCCGTCCTCCGTCACCTATCACCTATTACACGTATCCTCCGGGACAAAAACCAACTTTCTTCGATAATTCGTCTGACAGAAATAACGACACGAATATTGCCCGTTCTGCACGTTCCTTCCTTTATATCTTACTTCACGTGCGTTGGAAAGCTGCGCATTTCACATCATTCGCATAACTCAATGACGTGCGTCTACTCTAAAATTTGCATAAATTTCTGATCACTCCTTCTTGGTGTTGCATTTTTAATGCCGAGCAGTGTATTTCCATATATCTCCTGTTAAATAATTTTCGTACTTTATACAGGTTTCTACAAATTGTTGTGTTGAACCACTTGCCTCTGAAAAAGCTTGTGCACAATATGCTTTTTTAAGCTGTAAATCTTGATTTATTATTTTGTTATTGTTACTACAGACATATTTAAGGACTCTGCAATTGACTCCTGCGTCCGCGGATTTTCTGTTATTACCAATGACTTCAGAATCCCTGAAAACAATCCGTACCATTTTTGGGTATTTGTCTGGAGCTTCTTTCCATGTACAAGTAATGACTGATGATTTTTCCCTTTCCAACTAATAATGTTGTCTATTTTGTACTTAGAAATTTTAAGGCTATGCATTTAACAAAGTTTTGTATTATGTAATAGAAATATTTCTGTTCAGAAAGGGCAAAATCTTATTCTTGAATCCATAGCTCGTTTACATGACGATATTTGTAATTTCAAATAATAAGTTGTTTTCAGAAATGTTTATTCCAAAATATTTAAAAACTAAACTAAACTAGGCGGCATAAACAGTCCTTAGAGAATCATAAGAGCCAGTAACTTGATATCTGCTTTCTAGACTTTGGGCTCCGGGGTGCTTGTGCATCTTTGCCTGGACAAGTGGTCAGCTTGTCGTAGGACCCCCGGCGTTTAGTCCCCAAGCAAACTTAGTATTTATTTTATGGACCCCCTTCTAGGGATGTAAGGCTGAGGCCAAAATATTTGTTATATAGAAATAGTTCTAAAATGTGTAAACACCTTCTGTATTATTAAATAATGCTTCTAACATATATTAATTTTATAATGCCCTTTACGAAAAATTTTTGTAGAGGCTGAGAAAGCTCTATAGAAATCCTTATAGAAAGCCTTCTCGATAAAATTCTATGAAATTTTATGAAGCTACCCGGGTGTGCAAAAATTAAGGAGGAAGTCGAAAAATTAGCATATCAGCTGAACGAAGAGGCAGAGCGGACAGAAAGACGAATCAGGAGATTAAGTAAGGTAACGTACGGTAGCACATGCGCAGATATGCAGGTAGACGTAATGGGGGAGTGTCTGAGTAGTATAAAGCATGTTGTCGGTGTAAGAGCAGTATTTCTGGCAAAGAGATTGCACGCCGTATAGCAGTTAAAATCACACCGAGTTACTGCCTCAGCAAAAAATGGCGAATAATCAATCTGTTAGACGACATCTGGATGCTTTTACCCGAGGTCGAATCATTGGGAAGTTGGAGGAAGGCCGCAGTGTGACAAGTGTGGCTGCAGAGTTCGGAATTGCTCACAGCATCGTTTCACGACTTTGGAGACAATTTCAAACTACAGGAACAGCTATCCGGGGGTTTAGTAGTGGTCGTCCACGAGGAACCACACCCGCAGATGACCGGTATATTGCCTTACAGGCCAGAAGAAACAGGCGGCAGACAGCGGGAGAAATCGCTAGACACACGACACAGGCGACTGGACGACCGATATCGCGTTTTACCGTGGCCAGAAGACTGCACGGTGGTGGTCTGTTTGCACGACGCCCTGTACGGTGTGTACCTCTAACGCCTGCCCATCGGAGAAGGCGTTCTCTGTGGTGCCGGGAACACCGGAATTGGAGAGACAATGAATGGGGACGAGTACTCTTTACAGATGAGAGCAGATTTAGTCTGAGTTGCGATTCTAGACACATACACATCTGGACAGAGCGGGGAACACGCAATAACCCCTTCAACATCATCAAAAGGGACTGTTTTGGAGGTCGCGGAGTTCTCGTTCGAGCAGACATAATGCTTGGTAGCCGGACCGACCTTCATATCTCCCAAGGAGGTTCGTCACCTGGGACTGCTATTGTAACGAGGTTCTTCTTCCTTACATGCGTCTTTTCACAAGGGCTATGGGTCCTCAGTTCCTCTTCATGGACGACAACGCTCCACCTCATCGCACAGTTACTGTCGAAGAGCTGTTGGAGAGTGAAGATATTGAACACATGGATTGGTCGGCAAGGTCTCTGGATCTAAATCCCGTCAAGCATGTACGGAACTTACTAGGGAGACCCGTGGCAGCACGTAACTTATCGCCAGTAACGATTCCGAAACTGCGATTGGTGCTACAAGAGGAACGAGCAGCAGTGTCTCAACAGCTCATTAACAACCACATATCCAGCATGCACAAATGATGTGAAACCTGCCTAGCAGTCAGGGGAGATCATATCCCCTATTAAAGACCGGATGTTTCTGTTACAACACCCATCACAGGGATGTTTCGGCCTTCAGTCGCATTGCGCTCCATGCTACTTTTTCAATAAAGCTTCTTTTTATCCCTCTGATTTCTCTTTTAGTAAGTGTTGCTTACATTACTCATGTCCTTACGTATTGGGGATCTTACGGTATTAAATGTGTTGATTTGGAAAGCTTTTGTACAAAGTTATACTGAAAAAACCACCGTCTCGTCCTTAATTTTTGCACACCAGTGTATTGCAAAACAAAAATCGATTGAAATCTTTCTTCGCACATTCAGACAGAAATTTTAGAAAAGCAATTATTGGAATGGAAAGAGAAAAATTAATGCAGAAAACATAAACGTAGAAGGATAAACATAACCAGAAAAGTTTTCGGTGTGTAATAAAAGCAAATTTTAAGGTCCTGATATACAGTATGGCAGTGATGTAAAATTCAAATTTCATGCGGACACAAAGCATGATAGACTATTTAACAACAACTAGAAGGGCCAGAATTCTTTTTTTTAACAAAATGAATTTGTTTTTATTTATTGACAAAATAAAAAAATATTTTGAATAAATTTAAATTTCTCTTACTAAATATCTATCAAAACATACATAAAGAATAATAATAATATCCAAGTGAAAAATATTCCAATTCACATTTATTTTCTATCACAAATATAAAATTAGGTACGTTGCTCATTACACTTCGTAATTCGGATATATATATCTAACTATATTTTACATTTCATATGATTCCAACTTGTTTAATTAATCATTAAATAAGTTACTTTAATTTTTACTAAAAATAGACAAATTATGACAATTTTCTAATTTTCGTAGAAAATTCCCCAAGCGGGATAAAATGTGTGAATAATCTCTGTCTGCTACTTCTTCGACGCATAAATAAAAGTCTTATATGGACACCACATGACTTTCTTGTACATCCTATTATATTACACATATTTTCTGCTGCACTTCATTTAAACTTATTTAATCGGATTATTAATACCTAATTAACTTATTAATTAATTAATACTTAACGCCCTCAAGGCAAATTGAAAAAGACACCAAAAATTGAAAATTTTGAAATTAAATATCCCGCTCAATTTTTGTTATCGGAAATCAAACTTTTTCCCATTTTTAATTTTTCATAACGAGCATAAAACTTTCCAAAATAGTCGCATTAAAAGTTATATTTCGTTATTTGTCCAAAATTAATTTTTATTTAAAATCTGGCATACTCAAAACATGAATGTTTTAGTCATTTCAACACTTCTGTAGTTGGAAGTATATGATAACGGCCATTGATTGCGAAAATAAAGGTCGGTTAAGTTGAGTATATATATATATATACACGTTTTCGTACTGCCAATTGCAATTAGAAAGGCTGATACACATTTATATGTTACAGCACTCCTATATACAAAGTTGCATCGTTCTGAGGCTAATCGTTTTTGAGTTATGAGAGATAAATGCGTATATATACGTACGTGGGGAAGAAAAAGCTCATTCTGAATCCATTTTACAATCCATTTTGGAAAACATAGTCCTTTATTATTATTAGTATTTATTTATTATTTGAGATCATACTGTTATGTGGAATGTAAAAGAACAAAAATAAACGCTTAGTATTCAGAATTTTTCCCTTAGTTTTTCACGGAAATGTTTGCATTTTGTTTCTGCAGGCTTAACATTTTATAGCTTCTGAATTTATACAAAATATGTATAGAATTTTTACACGGTTTTACAGTTTGCACTTAATTTGTTTCTATATTTTGTTTTCGTTGCCACATACTTTCAGAAAAATCTTTCTTTTAACTACGTTGTTCCGAATGGCATTAAAATGTATGTAGCTATGTGAGAAATACATTCACTTCCAAAAGTTAAGCACGGAGAGAAAAATGCTAATTTCCGGAAGCCAATCAGAATTGAAGAGGACGCAGTTCGCTGCAGAGGTAGATGAAAATATGCAAATATGTAAGGTAACAGCCAATCGCGTTTTCATGTCAAGAAATATGCAAAAACGGCAGCCTTATAAGAAACCAGCTTTATGAAGGGTTACAGAAGTTGATTGTAAGTGCTAATAGAAGGTGTTTAAAACTTTCGTACAATTTGTTTTCAAGACATACGTGTTTCTATGACTTCCAGAAGACGAATGGAAGATTCTGAGTGCTGGCGTGCTGTGGGGCGCATTGAAGCAGGAAGTCGATCTCAGATGTGGCTCTTTTCTTCGGCGTTCATCATTCTGTAATTTCACGTTTATGGAAACAAATCCAGACCACACAGACAGTTGTCCGAAGGCCCGTAGCCGGTCGCCCAAGGGTTACAACCCCCTCGGAAGATCGCTATATTGCTATTGTAGCCAAGCGGAATCGCAGAGCGACCCCCACACGTGTGACATCTATGATTACAGCGTCCATTGGTAAGGCGATATCTGACGAAGATTACATATGAGTGGAATTTACGCCCGGATACCTCGAGTTTGTGTTCCTCTATTCGCCAACCAAGAGGGGCACGATTACAGTGGTGCCGGGAACATGTCAATTGGAATGTGTCTAACTGGGGCAATGTCATGTTTACTGATGAGTCGAGATTTACTCTGGAGCCATATGACAAGCGTATAAGGATATAGCGTGAACAACGAACACGCAACCAGTCCCAAAACATCACCGACCATCACGCATTCCGAGGTAGAAGCATTATGGTGTGAGCAGGGATTTCGTTAGGACATCACACCGACCTGTACATCTTCCAACAGGGTTCTTTGACGGCTGTCCGGTATCGAGATGAAGTCCTAGAACCCATTGTGAGATTGTACTCTGCAGCAGTTGGCCCTACTTTTGTTTTAATGGACGATAACGCACGGTCCTTATAGAGCTGACGTCGATGACTACCTGGAGAGTGAAGGGATTGCGCGTATGGCGTGGCCAGCATATTCGCCCAACCTTAATTCCATTGAAAGTCTTTGGGATGCTCTCGACCTTGCTGCATCTTCACGTTTCCCACCTCCAGCCACTCTTATTGAGCTGGAAACTGCTCTACGAGAAGAATGGCGAATGCTTAATTCTGCGGTGGTTGACCACCTAATTGAAAGCATGGTCACAAGATGTAAACTTTGTATACAGATGAGGAGGGATCACATACCCTATTAATGTCTTTTTTCATTTTATGCTGTTTATTTTCACTTATACATAAATGCAATTGGGAAACGGAGCCACTCTTGCACATATGTCAGTAAAATACGTCACATTACGTCACTGATGTCACGTTACAGACGGCGGCTACCACATACGAAATTTACGATTAATTTCTAAAGATAACTAAACGTATCTTTATAGTTTTGAGTTCATAAATAGTACTCAACTAGTGTGAGTCCTTTATAATTTTCTTTTAGAATTTTTATTTTGACGGACGGAACCTCGGAACTTTGAGGTGCCTCGGAACGCAGTTTTGAGAACCACTGTCATAGGTTAAGCTATATTATTTGTTTGTCATAGCCATTGGACATTTTCAAAACAAGAGTATCTGCAGTTAAAAATTGAGACTTAATGAGTTAAAAAAATGAGACATTTTCTGCTTATTGGATGTTTCTTTCTCGAGCTACCGAACATTCATAGATGGGAAGTGAATAGTAGTTTTGGCCTAAATTAATGAAGTACCGTATTTACTCGCGTAATAGTGGCACTTTTGGTTTAATTTTTTAATTTTCAAAGTCTAGGTGCGACTATTATGCTGGTAAAACTACTATTGTACACTTTTGACGACCTTTTCTGCTTCAAAACAGGGGCGCGACTATTACAGGAGTAAATACTGTACTTATTAAATACCCACACACTAATAAGGAGTTTTTATTTTCTAGATATTTCATCACATATTCATTCCTGCAGAAGAGAAAAGAGAAATGTTGAAATCCATTCCAATAATGATTATCTAAAAGAGGCCTCATTTATCAAAGTCAGCTGTTAATTTATTTCTCTAATGTTAAGTTAAGTGTGCCTGAAATTTACGAAATTTATCACTACCTGGTTCCGAAATTGGAAACGTCCACTTTTCGAGAGACATTCTTAATCATTCAGAACTCCGAAACATTAACAAGCTAGCTGTACTTAACTCTTTGAATAGTCGCAAATTGATGATTTAGAAGCAAAGTCAGCCATCTCCTTCCGACTGTCATGTTCCTAAATTTTAAAAGCAAATTATATTTTGAACTTAGCCGAACTCTTAAATTATTATCTCCAAACACGATGGCTTCGTTTAATTAGCGAGGGTGTACAGTGACAATATGCCGAGTACTGTTCTTGTTGCTGCCAATCTGGATTCCCTGACTTTATAACCTTAATGAGCGATCCTTGAAATAAGTTTAATGAGCGTGCATTCGAAAGGGCTTTTAAAAGGCCAAATGTTAAATCTACGATAGTTCCGGCAATTATGATTAAACTCCCTCGTCGCTCATTGGCTAAGTAGATGCTTATCTGTATCATAATATTGGCGTTAAATATTAATTTGATGTCAAAGATTACGTTCAAGTAGTTTTGTGATTGCACTGAGCATTGCTACTTCAAATACTATCCGTCATTTATATATCACATATAATGATATACAATAACGCATATGCTGATATACGAAAGTAAAAGCGGCATTGAAGTATCATTTATGAAACTATCAGTATTGGATGGTATAATTTCTGTGCGTTATTTAGATTATTTTATTCTGATAACGTGTCAGATACTGCGCACATCATGTCCGTAATAACATACTTAGTCAACAATTGAGTATCTTTTAAAATAAGCGTTTCTTGAAGTTGTTATACAGAGATAGGTCTTGAAATATTTTACATCAATCCTGACTCATATACCAAGTCCCAATTAGTAAATTGCAGGTATAATAATCTTAAGAGTAATTGTGCTCGGTGTTATGTGAATTTACTGTCATCTTCTGTATTTATTCTTCAGTTATTTTCGTTTATAATCAGCAGGCTAAAAAAAGGTTACACTTACAAAATAAAAATATATAGAATTAATTATGACCAGTAAGTTCAGTCTTTTTGAATTTAAAATTTTATAGCAATTTAAATATCGAATTCATCCAAAAAATCAGCTTCAGAACTCATCACAGTTTTGCCGTAATATTGAACACCATCAAAGTACTATAATTTAAATTCAAAGTCATGAATCAGGACTAAGTCAATACAGAAACGTTAAATATAAAAAGACAAAAAGAAAACGTTTTGTAAGCCATATTACTAAGAAAACTGAACAATGATATGGTGAATTGAGGAAAAACTGAAAGCAATAAGTGCCAAGAAAATGATGCTTAATAATAAAGAAAAAAGACGAGAAAAGAAGGGGGGTTAACAGGAGTGAGAACAAGAGAAGAGTAGTAAACTGTGAGGTTAGAGACAGCGTAAAAAACCTTAACAAACGACACTGGCTGACTGTTAAAATCTGAAACATTTCAGATTTTTTTTCCTTTCTCAAAAGCGGCAATTTGCCCAGAAAGGCTATTAATTACTGCCTTGTACAAAGTAAAGGCACGAAGCATCCCGGGTACCATATATCAACGAAAATATCCATTTTGACCGCTATCGAATGCAACTTAACGATGTTTTTGCATGACATCCTAATCTAAGGACAGAATAAAGGACTATTTTCCCCCAAACGAATTATAAAACTGATTTAAAATGGATTTAGAAGAGATATTTTTCGTGGCAGCTGTGCGTACGTACAGACGTACGCATGCATATATCTCGCATAACTAAAAAACGATTAGCCTCAGAACACTGAAATTTTGTATGTAGAACTGCTATAACATTTAGTTGTGCACCTCCGATTTTGGTTGAAATCGACCGCACCAAAAGTATATAAATATATATATATATACATATACACCCTCTGTTACTCTGCTCAGTGAGCTTAGTTTTTTTATTCTTATATGTTGGCAAATTGTGCATTTTTTGCTTTAAAAATGATTGAATTATGTTATTCTTATCTTCCGGTTAAGGTTTTTATGCCTTTAGTTAATGTGCATGCAATAGCTATTGAATTATCAGAAATTTAAAAGTTGCTTAAGTGCAGCTAAGCCTACTTTTTTACCATGGCAGCCATATTTGCTTACATTTGAAACTTAGCAGAATAGTGAATTAAGTCTTTCTGCAGCTTCAGTGTCTTTTTGCCGAGTGGGATCAAAACAAGAATATTAGTTTTAGTTTCGTGCACCGAAAAATCTGCCTTCCTTGCATGCTGGCCGAAATACTTGTTTTTGCTTAGATCTTCAATTTTGATTGTAAAAATTGTTTTTGAATTGTTTCAATTGTATTTGGTATACTCTTCAATACCTTTAGAACTTAAGTGGTTAAGAAACGTGAGGTTTAATTAAAAATTGTATAATATAATTTTTACTTAATTATGTGCTAGCGATTTGTGTTATAGCTGCTTTTTTCTTCTTTTGTACACATCGCTTCTCATCTCTTGAAATATTAACCTACCTGGTCTCGATTGTGCAACTTTTTGCAATATCGTTAATGTAAATTCTAAGCCACACATATACATATATATATATTTTAATTTTGACTACTGTACTCCGTAATGGTTTTATAAAATAAACTTTATTTGAAACTTAAATCAATAAGCTAAAAGGAGAAAAACAAATTATCATACACTTTAAAAGAAAAGTATATTAAACAATTCTTTTTACAAAATTCATCTATAATAAAAATAATAAAAGCGTGAATAATAAAAGCGTAATAAAAGCGTGACCGCTTAATAACGAAATGTATTACAGTATTTCCTCGCGTATTCCTCCCTCTTTTCTTACTCATTTTATCGTCCGAAAGTCGACAGGAGAAAATTATATAAATAATATAATTTCCACAGGACACCAAGAACATAAAAAATGAAAAGTAGTCATGGATAAACCACAGGTGGTCACAATATTATTTCTTTAAAAGAAACCTACATTCCAATTAGAAAACATAGTAATATTAACATTACAATATGTAATAAAATATCTTCATTTCTAATTCCCTGGAACTCGAATCTCGCACGTTCTTATTGTTGTCTCTGTTACTTCTTAGGTCCCATGTTATCCATAAATAGTTAGAGAAAGTCAATGTTCAGCTGACTCAGAGAAATCGTAGACTGAATCTCAGTTCGCGTTTATGCCGCTATAATGGGTCTGTTCTTGTCTTAGGCTAGCATAAAGCTAGACGCTCAAAAGGAAAATGTTCGGCGTGACATTCGCCAGTCGAGGCTTTATTAGCATGATGGTAACAAACAAACAATACATAAGGTCAGTTGTATCTAAAACTGACCTTATGTATTCGCTCCTTTCACCAACAGTGAAGATTTATTTCGAAAACCTCTTACTTATATCCTAACCTTGGGAAAAAGTTTCTCTTGTGTTCCCTAGTCTCCTTCTGAAATTAACAGGGATGTGGATACCGTAACACATAAAAGCAAGCTTTCAAATCAACATTTTTTCCATTCTCTAGCAGGTGCAAAAGTGCATTCCTTTTTCCCCTGGTTGTAAGTAAAATTTCCTTTCGTCTGATCTTATCACTGCCCCATTGTGGAGATTGCTTAACCCTCGCACTACCAAATTAGCTATCAATCACCTCTTTTCATTTTCTCTGCATTCTAAGGTTTTGAATAAAAGAAGCAATGGGTGTCTCTCAGGACTAACATGCCACATTTAATCCTTACAATTGTATGATGTTTTGACGCCAGACGACAGTTTTGAAATCGAAGTTTTTCTCGAGGGAATAAAGAGTAAAGTGGTGAAATTAAAATTTTAGCTGGAGTAAACTAAGGATAAAAAGAAACTAAGATACTTTTATTCATACTTAGCACAGGGTCAGTAAAGTCCCCACCCACCCATGAACATAATATGTAATTCAAAACAACTGGTAAATTAATCACAAATAACTAATTATTACATCATAAACGATTATAATATAAAGTAATTTGTGTCATCCCACAGAATAGAGAAATGCCTGGTGCTGCCATCTATTGGCATTGTACCCTTTGTATGCGCGCCGGTATATTTTATATACCGGTTTTAAAATCGTATAAATAATCTTCTTTTAATTAACAGTTTTCATTTAAATGCAGCAAATATATAATATTTAGCATATGTACGTCATGCATTTGCAGATTTTGTATTTTTTCTCCCCCTTCAATAGAATTTATGAAACTTCAAACATGATACCTTAAAACGAGGTATATTAATTTCATAATTGCAAAATACTGAGCAAGCACAGGGTAATGCTGCCATTTAGAATCAAAAGAAAACACTAGAAACTCAAGTTTAGAACTTTTGATGTAGAAAAATTATCATTTTTAGGAGGTTAAAAAATTGACAAACATCCGGTATATTTTTTATACCGGTGCCCTTCAAAGGGTTAAAAGGCAACTGGGGATTCGGGGATCTAGTCGCCAAATCCCGGTGTGGAGAATCATCATTCCCCACCTCTTTTAGTTCGGGCACCACTTGTAGAGTCATTAGGTTTATTTCGAAGCAAGAGATGGGAAAATGAACAATGGCCTCTCCGGGACTCGAACCACAGGCCTGTTGAATATGCGCCGAGCGTGCTGAACACTACGCCACAAAGGCATGCGAAGAAGGCGGGAGAAATACGTTATAACTATTCTACTGAGTTTCAAATGTAAACAAATATGGTTGCTATGGTAAACAAAAATTAGGCTTAACTGCAACTAAACAACGTTTAAATTAATGATAATTCTGCAACTTTTGCAGGCAGATTAAAGGTATAAAAATCTTAGTCGGAAGTTAAGAATAATATAATTCAATCCTTTTAAATCAAAAAAAAATTGTACAGTTTACCAATATATAAGAATAAAAGTATTGAGCTCACCGAGCCGGGTAACAGAATGGGTATACATATATGTTTATAAATTTTTGGTACGGCCAATTGCAGCCAAAAATGGAGGTGCAAACTTACATATTATAGCGGCTGAATATACAAAATTTCAATACTCTGAGACCACTCTTTTTTGAGTTATGCGAGATATATACATACGTACAGACGTCATGAAAAAATCTTTTCCGAATCCACTTTAAATCCATTTTTCAATCCGTTTTGGGAAAAATAGTGCTTTACTCTGTCCGTACGTACAGATGTCACGCAAAAACATACCCATTTCTTATTTTAAATAATCCTAATAAATCTCAAAATTTTACACCACACTAATTTTCACATTTGTAACTTATATTTTAGCATCACAAATTTCAGAATATTCGCCTCGAAATTATTGTTGCTTTGTTGTTATTTCATGCGTAATTTTTTATTTTATACAAAACTGGAACGCCCTACAGCTTTCTTCAAATACTAATATATCCCTCTATTTAAGCAAATCCACTTTAACTGACTGATGCATCGGTGCTCAAGGAGACTTCCGGAAGTTACTTGGTCTCCGTTCCTTATATAAGGTAACTGGTATTTGTAAATTGCACTAAACTATTCCATTATGTATGTAAAAAAAATAAAACTAAACTAAACTCGACGACACAAACAGCCCTTAGGAAACCATGGCCGGCAGTGCCCTAATATCTGCTTTCTAGACCGTGTGCTCCGGGGTGCTTGCGCATCTTTGCTTGGCAAGTGGTCAGCTTATCGCAAGACCCCCTGATTAAAACCATACTCTATTTATAAAAAAATAATACTTCTACAGGGGGATTCACTACGCACACATTAAACCAATGACGCGCGCGAACACTTAAACGTTACATTTGGACAGCATTATAGGTCATATATTATAGGTCGTGTTGGTCAAATTCATTGGCCTATTAGATCACCGGATCTATCCTGCTGGATTTCTTCTGCTGAGGTAAAATGAAGACATTGGTGTAGGAGACCCCCGTGATTCAAGTGAAGACTTTATTGCTTGTATCTCTGTAGCTGCCAGAGAGAGGCAAGACATGCTAGGATTTTTCCAGAATGCTAGGAATTTCTTGTGGCGTAGCTGCTGGTCAGAAATGCGAATTCATTGAAAATTGTACAAACACACTTTGGTCAGAAATGCGAAACTAAAAGTTCTACAAATAACCAATGTAAAATTTGTAATTAAATTATTTCTATTACACTAACGTGTTTCTGATCATTTTCTTTGTTTCTTTAATACATAGCTCCCGTAGAAGGCATTTCGAACCTGCAGTGCTATGGAATTCCTAATCGTCTAAAAGAAATAATTATGCAATGATATATGCCTCTATTTTTAAAACAGTACTCCCTCAACATAGTCTGTCTTTACACACAGTTATTCAACTTTTTAAAGTAAATTTTATTACAATTATTTAATTTCTTAAATTATCAATATTTTTATATTCATTACAGTAATACTGAGTATTCCACTGCTTAGTATTTTAAAAATTATAATTCAAAATTTTATATTAACGTTATTCTCAAAATAACTCTAAAATTCTTACGAAACAAATATTAAAATAATAATCTCGCTTACAAAATAATTCCAAAATTCTCTACATTAATTCAAAATTTTCAATATGAAACTTAAAATTGCTAAAAATAATCCAAACTTCTAATTGTTGATGCCATAATTTTCTCTAACCTCCTCTAAATAAAATGCTTGAATTTTTTTATAAATTCATAATTTAATTCATAAAATATAATTATTGAATAATAAATTTGTAACACCATAAAGCTGTTATTGTTATTACTTTCTTAGAATAGCATTACATATCTATCTTTCAAAGTAGTTTATATCATTCGCATTTTTTTATTCAATGACTATCATTCCATTTTTAACTGCCGCCACCCAACCGGTATAGTGGTTAGGGTCGCTGACTGCCGTGACGGCGAAGGGCGTGGGTTCGAATCCCGTAGAAGGCGTGGATGTTTGTAAATGTATAGTGTCAGTGCGGTATCGCGACACTCAAAATATGCGACGAGCCGAAAGTCCTCGCGTGTGGTTTGGTGGAAGGGTAGAGGGATGGGAGACCCTCGGACCCGTTCGTCCCGTAATCTATCGCTCCTTGCCACGAGGAATCTCGTGGGCTTGGGCTGACTACTTCAGACAAGTGAGCATAAACAACAACAACATTTTTAACTAATGAATGAATTAAATGGCAAAATTAGAACTGGAGAGTTTAAAGCAGAAACACTGTATGTAAAAATTTAAAAACTTTTGCTTATACTTGAATTTTATTTCACGGAGCACGTATACGAATTTTGTTCACTCTCGCCATTCAGATCTACGTACGGAATAAATGGCACTCATTATTGATGACCTCAGATAAGTTCAATATCGAAGTGTACGAAAGTATTTTACATGCGAGAGTTGAAAACACTTCTTGTAAACGCAAATTAATGATTGTTATGCTGAAGCTTTTGAACATTTTGAAGACTATTCGCAAGCCGCTAAGCAAATTTCGAAGCGTTGCTGGTGAAGCATCTTTGAAGCACTTATTAAGTGGCAGAACGCCTTTGTTTTCATTCTTAGGTATTGGACAGAACGCGAGAGATATTTCATTAGACAAAGAGAAAATAATTTTCCTTTGTCTAATGATGGGCGCTTACCTATTCAACAATGGTCATTCCTAAGGCCAGAAGTGGTGGCCATTTTATTGTGGAGGCACCTAATATGGGCTACCATTGCCTCCTATGAAGGGGCGGATAGTTGCAACAATACCTTCTTCACGATTCGAACCCGGGCCCATTGGTATCGCAATCGGATCCCCTAACCACTATATCATATGGGTGGCACGCATGCAAAAAATAAAATTAATGGACATGGCACGGATTAAATCGTCGTCGAATCATTGTAATGGTTTTCATAGAGAGCTGTAGTAGATTGGGAGACGTAGCTGTAACGCATTGGAAGTAGCTGTAATGCATTAGAAGTGGTTTATAGCATAGAAATAACTTGGATAAACTTTATTGAACAGATAGAAGTATGGCACGTGCAGACAGACTATGACATTTTCACACAGACGCCCATAATGATAACACATGTCAATAGTATTTCCCCACGCTTTTGGAAATTTACTTCATCTTAAGACAATGGATAAAACACTGAAGCGAGCAGAGATGCGTGTTAGCCAGAGAGAAGCAAAACGGAAAAGAGACACATTTAGAAAGAAGCCGAAAAGAGAGAATTAAAAAATTTTCGGTTCTTGGTTGAAATCTTTAATTTGATTGGATAAAAGTTATCTGCATTTAAGTGGAACATAGGACCTCACTATGCCAATTGATGCACTTTGATATATTGTTGCGTGCGTACGGGTTCGTTATATATTGAATGCACAAGTTGTTAAATAGTTAAAAAAAATTTATTCCTTCCACAAGAAATAAATTAAAATGCTGAAATATTTCTTCACAGATCTTCGCACAATATCACAATATCTCAAACGTTTAGCAAAAACTCAGTTCAAAACATATAAAATAATTCTATCTCACGGCGAAAACGCTACAATCAATAACAGCATTAAGTAAACAAACAGCAGTTCGCGTTTTACAGCTACAACTACAACAGCAACAACAACAACGACTGAGATGAGGTGTTTCAAGTCGGCTTTTATAAGCTTTTTAATTATCATAATTATCAGTAGAACAATCACGATTTTTCTAGATTTTTCTGGATGGCAACAGTAATTACGAGATATTTATTTATTAAGCATTAAATGCACGCGCTCTTTTATTTTTATTGCTATTTTTTTTTTCGACGTAGCTTTCTCTTCAAAAATCGTCTGCGTTGCTAAGGCAACATGAAGCAAATCTAATTACAATTCTAAATAAATAGCCAAATAAATGTGAAATTCGTAACATTGCCCCCTTCCCAAGGACTGCACGTCCCGGGCAGTACAATCCTTGGACAGGAAGCCAAACTTACAACTAAGACATCAGTACTATAATAAGCATTACTTTATAATAACAAAATAAACAATAATTGCAATAAGCAACTTTTAACAAACTAAATTCTATCCAACTCTAAATACAATTCAAATACTATCAAATACTAAGTACAAATACTATCAAATACAAATACTTATCGAATACTTAACAAATACAAATCAAATACTAAATACAAGTAGGACCATGGTCTTATACTATGTACATTATTATTTACAATTATATACACTACCTACTATGGCCACAGTAATGACCTAACCTGTCGTAATGAACGACTTTAGGTTTAGAGTTCAATGACTTACGGATCCGAACCACGACGTCGTTGAGCCTGTTTAGGACTGTGTAAGGACCATCCCAAGGTGACTGCAGTTTCGGAGAAAATCCTTTGCGACGAGTCGGATTCCATAACCACACCTTGTCTCCTTCGTTGAAACGATGTCCAGTAGCTCTCGTGTCGTAGCGGGTCTTCATCTTCTCCGTCGCCAAGTTGACTCGCTCTCGTGCAGAACGGTGCATCACTTCAAACCGGGACTGGAGATCTTGAATGTATTCCTCAGGCGATGAAGGCGCATCCGGTGGGCGACCAAACAAAAGATCACATGGCAGACGAAGGTCACGACCGAAGAGCATGTGAGATGGGGAATAGCCGGTAGTCTCTTGGACAGCACTGCGGTAAGCCAGTAAAAATAGTGGCAACTTCTTGTCCCAGTCCTGTTGGTTTCTGGAAACCACTAATGAGAGGTTATTGAGGATAGTTCGATTAAACCTCTCTACCATACCGTCCGACTGGGGATATAAAGGCGTCGTTTGGGTTTTGTCAATGCCGAGTAGCTTGCAAAGTTCTTTTACTACAGCCGAGGTAAAATTCCTTCCCTGATCGGAATGTAACTGAAGAGGAACTCCGAACCTGGAAATCCACTGCTGTTTCATCATCTCTGCTACTGACAGCCTCTTGATCAGGAATAGGATACGCTTCAGGCCACTTGGTAAAATAATCGATGAAAACGAGTATGTATTTGTTGCCATCAGCAGTTCGTGGCAGAGGTCCTAAGATGTCTAAAGCGATACGTTCAAAAGGTGCTTCTACATTGTAACGTTACAGCTTCCCTCGGCTGCGTTTCTTCGGTCCTTTCCGACTTGCACAGGCATCGCAAGATCGGCACCACTTTTGCACGTCATCCTTTGCATTATTCCAATTGAAACGCTCCCGAACTCTCTGCAAGGTCTTCATTATTCCGAAGTGACCTCCTGCAGGGCCGCTATGTAGTTCTTTACGGAAGTCAGGGATCCGGGATCTTGGGAGTACCAGCTGCCATCGGAATGTCTTTCCCTCATCCGTTTCGAATTTTCGTTACAAGACGCCGTTTCGAATAAGGAGTGAGTTCCAGAGAGCCCACTATTGTTTTGTTGTGGGACTATAGCTCGAAATGTCCTGCCAGGTAGGTTTTCTGGTTGAGGTCTCCATTAAATCAATTATGGGTTTAATGTCACGGTCTTCCAGCTAGTCTTTCCTGATTTCCTTGTCACTCCATGGGTCTGGATCAGGCGATGTTGATGTTGTAATTTGCCGTGCGACTGGATTAACCAGTTGGTATTTAGCTTCGACCTGGACCAATATCGGCAGTTTTCTGGGCAAGGTCTTCTAGACAAAGCGTTTCGGTGCGACTGTCCCTTGCGATGACGGATAGTGATGTCATATTCCCGGAGTCTCTGTATCCACCTGGCTATCTGACCCTCTGGATTCTTGAAATTTAAAAGCCAGGCAAATGATGCATGATTTGTGCGGAGCAGAAATTTTCTGCCGTATAAATAATGATGGAATGGTTCTACGGCTTTGACTATGGCGAGCAACTCTTTCCTGGTGACACAGTAATTCCTCTCCGGTTTAGATAGGCACTTGCTCCAGTAAGTCACTACACGTTCTTGGCCCTCTATTTCTTGGGACAGAACAGCGCCAACACTTTCATTACTCGCATCCGTGTCGAGAATAAATAGTCTGTCGAGCTGAGTATAGGTCAAGATTGGAGCAGATGTTAAGGCTTCCTTCAGATTCTTAAATGCATCCTCACATTCTTTGTCAACACGAAATTTTGCTTGCTCTCTGTGAACTTGTAAAGGGGTCTTGCAATGGATGAAAAATCCTTCGCGAATCTCCTATAGTAGGTGCAAATCCCTAGAAAGCTTCTCAGCTGGTGGACATTTTCGGGACGTCTCCAGTCTTTAACTGCTGACACGTTTTCAGAATCCGTGCGCACACCTTCAGCAGAGATGACATGTCCGAGATAAGTGACTTCCTGTCTGAATAATTTGCATTTAGCGGGACTCAACTTCAGATTGGCTTCTTTCAGTTTCTGAAGCACTTTTCTAAGATTTTCGAAATGTTCTTCGAAACTCTTCCCGACGATGATGATGTCATCTAGGTATATCAGACAGGCTTCGTATGAAAGACCTTTTAAAACAGTCTCCATTAGACGTTCGAATGTAGCCGGCGCCTTACATAGCCCAAACGGCATCGCCTTGAACTGCCAAAGTCCTTGTCCTGTAGTAAATGCCGTCTTTTCTCGGTCATGAGGATGTATTTCTACCTGCCAATATCCAGTCTTTAAATCAAGCGTCGAGAACCACTTGCTTCCAGAAAGAGTATCCAGAATGTCGTCAATTCTAGGAAGAGGGTAACTGCCTTTCTTCGTAACCTCGTTCACCCGGCGATAATAAACGCAAAATCTAGTTGACCCGTCTTTCTTCTTCACCAGTACGATGGGAGATGCCCAGGGACTTGCTGAAGGCTCGATGACATTGCTTTCTTGCATGTCCTTTAAAATTGTTCGCACCTCTTCCTGTTTCGGAATTGGCAGACGTTTTGGATGTTGCTTGATTGGTGGATGATCACCAGTATCGATTCTATGCTGAGTGATGATATGATATGATGAACTGGTTCGACCCACGTCAGAAGTCGAGCGGGAGAAAACATCTTGAAGATCTTTAATGACACGCTCGGCAGCATTCTTTTCCTCATCGTTTAATTGCGCATTCTGCAATAACTCCAATATAATGTTGTCTGAAGACACGGTTTTTGAGATGTCACTCTTTCTTTCAACCCTGGTTACTGGAGTACATTCTGCAACCTCTTCACCTTTCTTAATAACTCTCGCCTTATCAGTTTCATTGGCAACTCTCACCGGGATAACGGTCCCCGATAGGTCGACGAGTGCTGAGGCTATTAATACTGTTTTAGGGCTATTAGAGTTCTTGGAATATTCCATGACTTCGTAGCGGAAATTTCTATTTTCGGCTATGGATCCAGGAAGTAAAATTTCTGTTCTTGCCGGTATTGTGATATCGTCTTGAGCTATGATTTTGTGGATAGATTTCACTCCTTCATCATAAATCCCGAATAAAGGTATGTCCTCAGAGGCAGAATCCAGTTCGTTATTTTTAAGGTCCAAGGAAAAATTGTATTTCTTAAAAAGTCCAATCCGAGTATGCAAGGGTCTGTAATTTCTGCTACATATGCCGTGTGATTGTAAGCGGCACTTCCAAATGTGATGTTTACGTCTAATTTCCCTTCTATATTGATCTTCTCGCTGGACACAGTCTGGAGGGTAACGCAAGGCGGCGTCCAGATAAGTTTATCTTCGAGGTGTTGAGCTAAATCTTTTCGAATGATGGTAACATTGGCTCCCGTGTCGATCGTCATGTTACAAGGAATTCCGGTGGTCGAGCCGAAAAAGGGGGAGGCAGTAGGTCGCGTTGTTTGGAGCTCCGTGATTTTCGTCCG